>CM052190.1:837170-1176183 GCA_028455805.1 Lasioglossum figueresi
GAGAGAGAGAGAGAGAGAGAGAGAGAGAGAGAGAGAGAGAGAAAGAAAGATAGAGAGAGACAGAAAGAGAGAGAGAGAGGAGGACGAGACGATGTAGCTGTAGCCGTCTTCGAAATTGGCTGTCGTCGATGTTGTCTTTCTTGAGGTGTCTGTTATGCAACGGGCCTTTTCTTTCGACGTTTCTTCGCTCGCGGGTTCGAGGAATCTCTTTCGGCGCTTCGTATGCAAATCCGACGATGCGTCGATGAAGATGAAAGTTCGTCTCGGGGGTGACGTTTCGAATTGAAAATATGTACACGAAACGAACCCGAAATTTCGATTTTATTTCAATAGAGAATCGTAGAACAATTACAAAACAACGCCAATTTGCACGTTTTCGATATTCGGATACAGTTAGCTTCAATCGTTCAGCAATACTTGCGTAGTTAGGCTCGTACGTAAAGATGTCGCTCACCCATGCGTTAAAGTCTCCAGACCGGTTAGTCGCTATAGCTTTTAGGATTTTATTCGAAATCAATCACTTGTTCTAGCTGGGTGAAATTTTTTGCGCAACTACCTCTGACCCTCCTCTAT
The DNA here is from genome assembly GCA_028455805.1 of Lasioglossum figueresi. Lineage (NCBI taxonomy): Eukaryota > Metazoa > Arthropoda > Insecta > Hymenoptera > Halictidae > Lasioglossum > Lasioglossum figueresi. Next base: position 837,744 of record CM052190.1, read on the forward strand.
AAGATTGTATCATCGTTATTTGTTTAACCAGATTTCTCAAATAAAAATAATTTATTGAACCGCAAGTAATTCTCTAATGAAACATTTAACTTAATAGCTTTCCTCGTATCAAATACAACAAAATCTCGAACAGAAAACAAAAAATTCCTCTAAACAGCACACAAGATGGACGAAGGAGGTAAACAAGCGGTAAATCGAGGATCGTGCCTTAATTAACTCATTGATTGCACGCTAGGATGAACAATAACCTTTGTGCGTTACTCGTGTACCAATTAATATCGTTGACTCCGGTCCCGGCGTACACGTGTGCACGTGCGACTGTGTTGTGTACGGGCGCGTGTGCTAAGACGGCGATAAGAAAAAATTGTATACAAATCAGATAAGCGTTATCCTTTCGTTTATCTCTACGCACTCGCAATGACTTTCTCTCTCACCTACGTTGTCTTTCCTCCTCTTCTTTGTGGCGGAGAGATTGCCTGAAAAAAAACGAATGTCGTTGTCGATTGTCAATTAATCGCAAACCCTAACGCAGGGTTATCCCGAACGTTTCTCGACTAATGATTCATTAGTAAAATGAACGATAGCATATGTTGGATCATGAATGAGATGTAATCGTCATCTTATTTTTCGCTTATTCGTTTAACATTCTGTGAAAATATTCACACCTACTGCTCGACACTTTAATTTTTATTTGAGATGAATTTAAAATAGATATACAATGTTCTAGTTGCAAATGGACTGATTACCGTGCAATTTTTATTGGGATTTGCTTATGGAAATAATATGGAGATCATTTTTACATTGAAGCAGAAATAGTAAGTTTTTGTTTTACAATCCGAAGACGAAACCACAGCAGAAGAGATGGCCCAAGGCAAACATATTAAGCTGAAGACCCTTCCTGAAAGTTCGCCTACGTTCCGCAGCATAGAATCATTAACAATTCCTCTGGATTTAATAGCCCTATCTCTGAGTCGAGCGATAAATCTTGTCAAATATTATACCAATATAAATTAATATATAGTGCGTAGTAAATTTTCTGGACGTAGCCATACGTAGGTTTACACGGGACAAGCTTATAAGAGCCTCTTTCCGGTTTATAGTTGGCGGAGCGAGGTCCTTCCCGATCAGCTTTTGCAAGTCTAATTAATTAAACGGGAACCCGTAATGTTTCCTATGCGTTAATTAATTCGTTAATCGCGGTGAGTTTGTATATCTACTCTGCGGTTCGAACACCATCAATTTTTCACGTTTAGGAAATTGATACAACCGTAATTTAAATCAGTCAGCTGGCTAACCGTAATCAAAATTATTGAAACATAATTGAGGCTATCCACTGAACGATATTTACTAACAAATGTTAGTTACTATCGCTCACGGCATTCTTAGGAAATTCTTTTAAAGCCTTTCAAATATTTTATAACTAGACAGAGTGGCATTTTCAATTTTTATTAATGTTAAGAGCTGTTATTATAGCTTGTGGGAACGAACGACCAACAATGGTCAGTATAATCAATGCAGCTCGATAAAACGAATAAGAAACATTGCGAGGTATCGAAAAGGGGCAGGATCCCGAGATTGCCCTGTAAATTAGACGACTCGAATTTACACCGCCCACGTGTTCGCTATTTCACTTAAATCTCCCCGGTACAATGAGCAAATTTGCGCCCACCGGAGCCCGATGCCGCGGAATCGCGTGCAACGCACAGTGATACACGACGTGTGTGTAATCATGCGAATCGTATGCGAATCGTAGACGTTGCGGGCCAGCTCCATCCGGGGACCGAGCAGGGATCATGCCCAGAGCGGCGTCATTTATCAGCCGGCGGCCTACCGCTCGTTTATTATTTCACTTTGGCGAGTATTAATTGAGATTTGGAGCCCGCAGCCAAGGCATTCGTACTACACACCTGGAAACGGACCTCTGCCATTTACTTTGCCAATCCGTCGATGATACACCTTTTGTCCGCGAAAAACACCGGTCCAACCGAATTATTTTCTGTTGCAATTTTCTCTTCTATCCTTCTCTCGTTCCACCTAATTTTTTGCGGATTATTCTATAAAATAAAAGTGATGTGCGTCAGTTACAAGATACAGGAGCCAAATAAAAATAGTTTGCTTCCTTTACAAATAGTCCAGAGTTTTAATGAACTTACTAGAAATTATACTACGAATTGTACTACAATACAATTATAATGTTACGACCGTAACAAATAATTAGACTGCGGATCTTTATGTAATTATGGCTTTGAAAATGTTCAAAAATTGTTAGGATATAAAATGCGACAGAATTTAGTACAAATTTACTTAATTTCAAATCTAAAATTGCTAGGGCCACGGAAAATAAGATTTTGTTTGATACGAGTTTCTTAAATTTCGTCTACAAAAATTGCAAATTGCATAAACATCCGCAGTCTACGCATACGTATGTATAATTTTCTCGCGGACAGACAGGGGTTGCTACGGAAGATGAAAATTGACGATATTTTGGGGGTGATTTGTTGCAGACAGAGATCGAGGCGGACACCGAGTGCCCGGACAGCATCCTCTGTTCGAACAACAACAACAACACGACGAACAACAACAATGTGCCGAGCATCAAGAAGGGTGGCGGGGCGGCCGTCGTGAACAACGATGGCCACGATACCATGGTGATGGACTGCGGTGGTTGCGGGGAAAGCGTACGCGAGCGCACTGTCCTCTGCGTAGGGAGTCGTACCTGGCATTCCAGGTGTCTCAAGTGTTGCGCCTGTTCGAGGCCTTTGCAGGACCAGCACTCGTGCTTCCTCCGGGGGACGATGCTTTACTGCAGGCATGACTACGCCTTGTAAGTACAACGCGTTTCTATTTGCGGAGCCTCCCATTTCTCGGGCCCCATGAAACACCTCGGGTAACGAAGACGGACGCTGGACGGTTCTGATCTTAATGAGAGTTTATGGCACCGGGATCACGATTTTTCCGCGGCTCTAAAAATTCATCCTCGGACGCGCAGGGGGCCAGAACGACGAATTAGCTGCTCACGCCTGTTTTAGCATTATTTCGAGACTTAAGGGGGTAGTCGAGCAAAATAGGTTGGAAAAGGAGCTTTTACTTGTATTCTGACATATTTTGTCACTTGAAAAGACAGTCCCATAATTTTCAACCAGCTGTGCTCTAAGTGGATTTCATAGGTAGCTATAATAGGCTGACGATGATGACCTACGACACTTCGGGACAGTCTCTGTGGGCCAGGGAAAGGGGAAAGACGATTTTGGCGAGTCACGAGTATTTAATCCGAAACGATAGCCCCCGGAATCGATCCCTCGGGAGCTGTTCGTAGAATCTCTGTGACTGGCTGCGCGACAGGGTGTCCGAGATATCGGTTATGCTGGTGTCAGCGGACCTCGCGAGATCGGTCCCATAAGTCGAACAAATGATGGTTCTTTCCAGGAGCACCGATGGTAGCCGGCAGGAACATCCTCTTAAGCTGGGACGGTGCTCTCGTAGCCAGTGGGGTGTCTCCACGAGACAGAACATTATTCGATCCATCGATAAACCATCGTGTTGCTCCCGGATTCCGGAACAACTGTCGTTCTTGACAGATCTAATCAATCGGATCTCGACTTTACACGATCCGACCCTTTATCTCCGCTTCGGGGTTACGCGTGTTCAGTGATAATAACTTTCCTGTGACATGCACTCGGAGGATTTCGATCCTCCTTATGAATATTTTGAAAATCCTGTGGAAGAACAGGGAACATAATTGTACGAATACATAAGTAAACAGCGGATCTTTATGGAAAATAAAAATTTTCTATCCGAATTCCAACAAACTGTAGCGAAATAGAAATTTATTTTCTTTTTTAATTTGGTCAACAGGTCGGAAATAATATAACAGTATTTTTAAATTCTTCTACCGTTTTCATTGTTTTCAATTCTACACCTACTAATTTTTGTCATAAACGCATAAAATCCACTGTCTATGTATATATGGTACGTAAGTATCGTATCAGACATTTCCTCAGTCTGGTCGAGAAGAGTTTCGTTCGATTACAAGTGAAACGATTACAAAGCGATTCCGCAAAGGGTGGTGGTTTTCGATGAGGAATCAAGACTATACCTACATGAGCACACACGCGCGAGGCATATGGGTGCCGAGTCACGAGTAAAAAGACAGTCAGTGTTCCCGAGGAACCAAGGAATTCGCCTCGTAAGCCAGCTTTCTCTCTCTCTCTCTCTCTCTCTCTCTCTCGACCAGCTGTGATTTTCTCTCTTTCGGCCACCCTCGCACGAGAAAGATCGTCGGTGCTTTTCAACCGGGCAGTGGACGGGTGTCTTTTAAATTAATAAATATTCGCCGATGCTATTCTCCGAGCGTCTCACCCCCTTTACCGTCCTTCTATTCCCTTCTTTTTCGGCCCCCTACGGTCGTTTCCCTCCGCGTGTGTCGTCGTCGTCTCTCTCGACCGGAGCAAAAAACGAGCCGAACGAAAAGAAATCGAAGCTGGACCAGAAATCGCTCTATTAGCGGGTCTCTCTTCGGAGACCGTCGTCGTCGGAATTCCGGTTCTCTTAATTCAGTATAGCCGAAAGAACCGCGACAGCGAAACGGCCGCTGCCTTAATCACGACCTTATCGTTTCTGCCTTAATGGCACTTAAATGCGAATGCCTACGCCTTCCGTAAAAAGGATCCGATCATTCCCAATCGCTGGGGGTGATCTCCGACGACACACCCTGCCCATCCCCCTCCTCCAAAGCCCGAAATGATCTCGACGATTTCCTGAATACGCTTCGAGAATAATCAGCCGCGAGGTTCCAACTTTTTCTGCCCGCCGAGTGCTTCCTGCTTGCTTCGCCCGAGACCTTCAATGTTCTTTAATTGGACCCCGAAAAAAGTTGCTGAAATCATTTCTGCCACGATACATAGTAGAGAGTCATCTTCGTATGTATACCTACACCTGTTCCTTCATTTTCTTTCATCTTATCGTCACGTGCGCGCATTTTATTTGAGATCCGTGTACGATGAAGATCAGCTTTGAAAGTCTCTCGTTCTGAAATACATAATAGTCTGAAGAGAAGGATTAGTGTTTAATTAAATGGTTCGTTAAAAAAATCAAGAGTACACGAAGTATGGTTTGACTGTCCGTTATCTGGCAGGATCGCACGACATACCTGACGGTGTATAAGGTGTTAACGTTTGAAGGCGGCTCGCGACAATAGCGTATCAGAGCAGAGTTTCATCGAGGACTGTGCTTGGACCGATCGAAAGCTCCGTTACAAAAAGTGTTCCTTGGCCGAGGATTCGGCAAAACACGGTGTTCTTTTTTTGGTTTTTGAAGGAATAAAAAGTCTGTTGAGATGTCCTTTATTCGTGGCCGGCATCGGTGCTGCCTTCAACGTCACAACGTGACTCGCAGGCTAGCGTGCGTGGTACACGCATATGCTCGGTGACGTGAATAGCTTGGCCTGTACGTGCGGTCCGAAGAAGAAGAAGAGGAAGATGACGACGACGACGAGGACGACGACGAAGAAGAAGAAGAAGAAGAAGAAGAAGAAGGAGGAGACTACATCGAAGACATTAATCACCCACTGGCGAACCACTAACGCACCCACGTGACGACCACGTGACTCGAATAGCGGACAGAATTTTAGCGAAATTAGCGCTGGCTACTTACCGTTTCGGCCCGGGCTCTTTCCAGGTTTACGATACGCAATTAACAAACGAGTGGCGCAATTAAAGTCTGAAAAATCGAAGATTCGAATGAACACCATTGTTAAAAATCTTACGATCGGATTATCGCCATCTACTTGCGTTTCGTGTACGAGTCGATGAGGCACAAGAAGTTTTACGTTTCGGTAATTTTTGCCTCACCAATGACCTCAGCTGTTCGAGTTCGGCGAAAACCGGCGAGGTAATTTGTAAATCGAATTTTCTCTGTGTCTTCGCGGTCTTCGCGGTCGTCGCGGTCGTCGCGGTCGTCGCAATTACACGCCAACTATTCCCCGCCTTCTGTATGTTCTCTATTTTTATATATTTTTATCTCGCATCTTGTACATTTTCCGTTTTATTGTATATTCTTTGTTGCACTTCACTTTCTATTCTATATCTCCGCCTCTCATTCGTCTCAAGTTTATGGAACCATAGACGATGGTGTTTCTAGTCCATATTCGTAACAAATAATTCACCGGTGAAACTCGGCGAACGTAGTAATTTATTTAACCCCGAGTGGTATCTCGAGACGATATCGAAGATCGCGATCATGATCTGCCTGCGGAGCGCGAGAATCGAATACGGGGGACCATGAATTCCGTCGTGGCGAGGTCGGATAGCGCCTGACTTAATCCCCCGTTGACTTATAGGGCCCGCCTATGTGGAAGAACAAATGAATAAATTAGGGCGGGGTCGTTTGGTAGCCGATGTACGGCCCTGAAGATTTATAGATACCCAATACCAGTTTCACCATCCTCCCAGGCTGGTTACACGGGGCTTCTGGACTGTCTGCTTCTCTTCTCTCTTTCGATCATCCGACGTAAACGCGCGAGGAGGATAGGGATGGCGCCACTATTTATGCTAATCGCACCTCGCCCAACAACCGAGACCTTCTTCTTCTCTCCTCTATTCAACGGACGCGTCAACTTTTGCACTTTCCTGGTTACGGGACACCATAAGATGTTCGGAGATGTTCGATTTTTATGGAGTTTATTGGAGACTTCTTCGTTTAATGTATTAATTAGAACTCGCGAAGCTGTTGATTTGAAAATTTCATGGTTGTCATAGGGTTTCGATATGTTTTCTTATTGTGCACCCCGTCGGGTCCGTATTCGATGGGTTGTATGCGGTAATTAATATTTGAGACGTAGTTGGTCGGTGGATCTTTTCAATCGTTTATTTATCGTGTTCTTTTTCGGGTGTTTTTGAACATCTTTAAAATCGAGACCGAGCATTCTTCTTTGCATGAATATTCAAGATTCAATTAAAGTTTGATGAAGAGTGTGCAACATCGGGTCAAAATGGACCCCAGCCCCGCCCTCCGAGGCTTAACTTATGATTATAAGGGTCGGAGAAGCTTGACATATTTGAATTGTGTATAAATTTGAAGGTAGAACTTCGTAAACTTCGAAGAGAATTTAATTATCTTTGAAATTTGTGGATTGGGTACGCTGTACAGATTCAGGATTGGGATGGCGTCGATAATGTTCATTATAATTAATGTATAGCCCTATACAATATGTATGGTCGAGTTCCGAAGGGCCAAACGTCAGAAAGGCAACAAAGAAGTTCAGAAATGCAACTCGACGTCTGAGGGGGCTGTGTGCTTCTAGGCGTGCCGTGTGCATGATCACCATAACCAATAATGCCCGAAAATATCTTCGATGCGACGATGACTATGCGATTCGTTGTCAGACTAATCCTTCCGTAGCTTACCATATTTTTCCATACAATAAACCTTTGGTCGATCGAGCATTCTTCCCTTTCACCCCTACGTATTCTTCTTTTCCTTTTTAGGCTTTTTCGAAGCAAAAAGGATAAAGGATACCGCTTCAGACATTTCCTGACTTGATACTTTCGCGATCTTTGCGAGAAAAAAAATTGTCTAAATTCGTAGAAATATTAAAGAACCTTTTGCACGAGCACGAGCATAATCACCGTTTAAAGCGATCCCTACCGCAAAGGTGTGGAGTAAACTCACCCCCAAGCGACATCCACTCGAATATCCGTACTTTCATCATGATAAGCTCCGCTGGATGACAGGTTCTGCGGATATCCGAGCAAAGATTCAATTCCAGAGGCTCCGACTCGCCATTTTTCATCGAGCCTATTAATCGACGGTGTCCGATGACGCAGACACTAATTAGCAGCGACTCGTCGCTCATATATTCAGGTTGGAGAGAGACTCTAGGGCGTGTCGCCCGCTTCCTGGTGTTCGTCGGTCTATGGTCAAAGGGTTCGAGTCATTTGTAGGGCGAGGGGAAGCCGCGGGACTGAGATGTCGAGATAATCTCGACGTAATCTGCCGGTCGAATCGCGAGAAAGATAGAAAGAGAAAGAGAGGGCGAGAACCGATCCTGAAACCGTGGAGCCTCGCGCTTCTGACGCGCTCCACTCCGAGGGACATCGAGTGGCGGAGTAGTATGTTAATGAGGACAGGGCCATCGGATTCTCGTGCACGGAGGTCCTGAATGAACCTGCAGCCCCGACCAAAATAGCCCCTTGTCCCTCTCCAGACCATCTAGCCTCTCGATCGAGAGAGAAACCTGCGAATACGACCGCTAATTTCAGACGGAAACGATATTCACGGTTTTGCCTCGCCGGTCTCGAGATCCGATAACAACCAATTATGCTATATTCGCTATCGAAAACTATCCTTCGCGCAGAAGGGATCGTCGCTCCCGCTGCGAACGGTCCGTCTTACTCGTATTTTTGGGAAAAGATGAGAATGCATTTTCCGAGTCTTGTTCCTTGAAATGAATACAACAAAATTTTTATCTCGCATAAAGATCCGCAGTGTAATAAGTAGACTGGAAGTTTATGGAATTTGCAATTTTTCGAGATGATTTTTAAGGAGGAGCCAAATGAAATATTATTTTCAGTGGTAGTAGCCTTTGTAGGTCTGAAATAATGCAAAATTTGACTAAATTCTGTCGAAGGATATATCTAGATAAATCTAGTAATAAGAATTCTCTAGATCCACAGAGCAATCGATTAATGGTTAATTTTCTAATTGCAGGACCTTCGGAGCAAAGTGTGCGAAATGTGGGCGCAGCGTTGGAGCCGGCGACTGGGTGAGAAGGGCAAGGGAAAGGGTGTATCATTTGGCCTGTTTCGCTTGCGACGCTTGTTCCCGACAACTGTCCACTGGGGAGCAATTCGCCCTTTTAGACGCCAGGTTACTCTGCAAGGCTCACTATCTCGACGTAGTTGAAGGAAACAATACCTCGTCCTCGGAGGACTGTGACTCCGAACACGGTGGGAAGGGTAGCAAAACGAAAAGGGTTAGGACCACCTTCACCGAGGAACAGCTTTCTGTTCTACAAGCGAATTTCCAGCTGGACAGCAATCCTGATGGCCAGGACCTCGAGAGGATAGCTCATGTAACGGGATTGAGCAAAAGGGTCACGCAAGTCTGGTTCCAGAACTCCAGGGCCAGGCAGAAAAAGCACAGTGGGAAGATCAAGACGCAGAGTGAGTGGCTCGAATCTTTAATCGATCAACTATGGATCTTTATGCTGATTTTTATAGTCGTTGTTGGACTGCCGATTTTATGGAAGCATTTTTAGAATTTAGAAATTTTATTACGAGACGATTGCACGAGTTCGTGTCCGATTTACATAAAAAGTAAAAAAATTATTAAGTAAAAAATTCTACAATTATAAAAAAATGGTGACTGTATAATTTGCTTTTATTTAATAACTTTTTTACTTTTTATGCAAATCTGGCACGAATTCGTGCAATCATCTCATAATGAAATTTCTAAATTCTAGAAATTAGTTGATAAAGCTGTATTCTTTAAAATTTTTAAGTTACGCAAACATCTCGTATCGTCAACCGATTCGAATTCGTAAGAGAAATGATTGTTTTGCAAATGCGCAGTCTGCCGATTACGATGAGTTTTTCTACAAGGACGTAATAAATGGTTTCCTCGTTTGGCTTGTTCAGTGCACCATTCACCCCCGATGCAGCACCACCCAGGGGACCTGTACTCGTCAGGGGTTAGCATGGTGGGCGCCTACTTGGGTGGCTACCAGGGTGGCAGCGCCGGAAGTGAAAGTCCAGGCAGTCCCATGACACCACTCACCCCGTTGACACCACTTACCCCAACAACGCCTAACCATCTTCAAGCTCAGTTCTGCCATCAGGCTGGCTAGCTCTTTTGGAGTAGGCCAAAGACAATCATGTGAAACCGATGACTTCTGGGAATTTATTGAATATTCGCTGCGGACTCTTGATCGATCCTCTTTGGAAGGACGTATTAATATAAGGACTTTTTTCACAACAAGATCATTCTCGTTGACGACTGACGAAATTATGCAGTGATGAAAGTGTGAATGTTGCCTCGAAGAGACTTAACTGGTGGCCCTCCAGTGAACCTCCAGTGAAAAAGGATTGCAGTGAGACTTCCGATGGTTATTTTTATTGTAAAAATTTTTTCAAGACTGTCTTCTAGAAGATTGTTAATCTTTGATGATCTTCAGTTTTTGTACAATATATATATATTGACGGAGAACAGTCGAAGAAAGAGTAAAAGTGATAATACGATTAGGATAGGATTTCGTGGTGAGGATTCTAGATTCTAGATAGGTAAAATTATTATTATTTATTTCGTCTCGGTTACGACAGTTTGTAGCTCGTATTTATATGTAGACAGTTTTGCGTGACGAACGTGTTGGTCGTACATGTGCAATGCTATAATCGAGGTATTTTTTAAGATTGAACATTTTCTGTACCGAACAGTGAGCATTTCTGTTGCTCAGTTGGCGAGATTTCATTGAAATTTTCTTCACAATAATGTTTCCGAGGTCGGACGAGTTTTAATCGAAGAAATTGTTTGAACAGTGAATTATTGCAATATGACGCTAACTAGTATTCTCTCGATCCTTACTGTACGCGTATATCCTATAAAATATTTGAATTTCGGACAAGAACATTGTACATATACCCCGTAGCTTTTGTATACATATAAACCCGAACTTGTGCACGAGTACGTATTTGACATTGCGCTTGCGTTGTACACTAATTCCCGGAATATTGTAAACCGTACTGTTATCAATAAAAGTGTCTTTTACTGTTAAACCAGTTTGTGTACAATCCTCATTTCCCTTCGACACTACAATAATCTCGTAATTTCCCATTTTCTCAATTTCCTAATTTTTGTATAAACCAATTTTCTTCTTGTAGGCAACCTCCCCCAAGAATTACAACCCCCTGTATCCTTAAAAATAACAATTCCTATTATCTTGTAAACTATAAAACAGAGTTCGAGAAATTTCCCGAATTTTCTAAATTTTCGATTTTTGGGTTGGACGCATTTTGGAACAAGTATAAATTCCAGAGAGTCAAGAAAAGGAACACCGCAGGTATGAGCAACATTTTATATTGTATATACTTAGTTTACAATATTTACATCACGATACATGTATATTAAATTATGGTTCTTTTACGGAGTACACAATTACCTAGACACTGTAAAAGATACTTTCATTCGGAGAATTGCTTTCGGATGTACACTGAGTGAGATCCCTTGGGCACGAGATTCTACAGAATCGGAGTTCTACGGAACTTCCGGTGACGTTTCAGCCACGCTGATTCACGCTAAACTTACACGATCGCGCGCGCGTTTTATTAAAACGACTGCCTGATTACATCAGGGAACTCCGCGGAATGATGGAAGCGAGAATAAAATCACTCTCTTCCTGTTGAAAGATAGATTAATCACGTTTATTGCTTCCTCTAAACTTTCATAGTCTTTTCAATCGGACCGATTAACCACAATTTTTGTAAACGAATTTTAAGAAAGTGAAATCAAATAGAATCTTATTTTCCGTGGTAGTAGACTTTTTAAATCTGAAATAAATTAAAATCGTACTGAATTCTGTCGTATTTTATATCCTAGCATTTTTGAGATTTTTCAAAAGCCAGAATTGCATAAAGATACGTAGTCTATTAATCACTGACGGTTCCCGGGAAGTGAACTTTCATTAGTTTTGAATTGTTTGTTGCTTAACTACTAAAACAGGAAAAACATCTCACACTATCTGTGACTTGAACGAATTGATAAATAACTTTTGTATAATAATTTCCATTAGCATCTCACTTCCATCATGGCGGATCAATTCGCGCTTAACACGTAACGTTAACTTGTATATCACTTATTTATAATAAGCTTGACACCGAGTGCGAGAGAGCTGTGCCGCCAGTTCCAGTCTTAAAAGTTGGCGCCGTCTACGATTTTCCAGCTGACATCATCGATTAACAACATTCTGGGCGGATTTCGTTCTAAACCATAGAAAACATCGTTCATACTTCAGCGACATACTGTTTTGCTTACGTGCTACGGGGTGGATACGAAATAGCTGTGAAACATTCGGAAATTAATTCTTCAAAGCGTTCTATCCAATAAATTTCATTCAATAATCAACAGTGATCGTTCGTTGTTCTACGCGAACAACCCTTCAAAGAATTAATTCGCTCGGTAAGTACGATCGCAGGGAACAGACTATTAAATCATCCCACATAATTAACTCAAATTTCCCGTCGTTCTTCGCAAATACAAAAAATTCTTCCTCATTTTCGACAATCTATAAAGTACTATATAAAATATATTAACACGTTGACTGGCAATATCAGTCATGTTCGAGTGACACTAATCTTGAACTAGCTTTTATAAATCATTCTTTAGGTCGGAGGACTTTTGTATCAATGTTGTGCGAATGTTCAGCGATCGAAGTTCGACAGTCAACGTGTCAATAACTATGATATAAGTAATGTTCTTGCGCTACACCTTCCGAAAACAAAAAGAAAATTCGATCAACTCGTAGGACAAACGAAATTTAAATTAAAACGTTGAACCTTAAACCGCGCGGTTTAAGATCCGCATGTTCGCTCGCGGCCTGGCGCTAGTTTCATCGATAAATTAAATTAAACGAAAGGAGCCGACGCTTTCTCCGGCTTGGCGGGGGATTCTAACGCGGTTATGCGAATATTTACAATGCTGATATGTCGACAGCAGCGATTAGACTTCGTTCGGCATCGACAACATCATCGAATCCTGCGAGAGCTCGTCCATCGACTGTTCCGAGCCTGAAGACAGAGTTGACGGGGTTGCGATTGATAGTAGACCTTTTCAAAGCAGAATTTTCGATGCCATTTTGTATACTATTGCCTGACAGAGTCGTTCTTAGTCGTTTTAATAGATCTCGGTTGAACAGACAATTTTTTCGAACGTTCTTTGCTAATTATCAGTAGATATATTCATGTTAATAACGTGGTCTGACGTAAAAAGCATTTTTCAAATGCTCCCAAAGCAACGTGTTCACTTTGAAGAATAAATATACGTTCATGTTTTCAGAAAAATATAGAAATAATCTGAATCGTGTAAACGGGGTTCGAAAGTAGAGAGATTCCCTTACCGTGATTATGATAAATCGAAGGCGTGGGACTCTTGCACGTAGCAGGACTGAGCTGCGGTTGCTGTTGGCCATGATGGTGTTGCTGTTGATGTTGAAAGGAATAAGTCAGATGTAAATTGATGTGCCGACCGAAATCGCCCGTAGACGCGGTGGAATTCGGAGGTGATTGATGAACTGTAACAGTAAACGCCGATGCTTAACACCGGACTGTCGTAACTTCCAATATTTCGTGATATTCGGCCTGTCATGGAAAATCATTTGTTTCGTTTTTAGAAAGCTCCGAAAGCTATTATGTACAACTCTTTCCGGCTTCGAACAACCAAAATTTCTCTGTTCAACTTATTTATACAATTCTTCTACCACATTCGATTAAAATTGAATAATTCTTTCTGCAAAGATCAAGATTAAAAGAAAGAAACTTATTTTCTGTTTTTTTTTTTCACTATACTAGCCCGCAAAGATTGGACTAACCGCGTAGAGATCGCGAGTGTTATAAAGCTGAAAGAAAACAAACGCAAGAAGTACCATGTTGCCCTTTCATTTTGCCCGTGTGCAGATGCTTCTTCTGCCTCGCCCTAGAATTCTGGAACCAAACCTGCGTAACTCTTTTGCTGAGCCCCGTCACATGCGCTATCCTCTCGAGGTCTTGGCCGTCGGGGTTGCTGTCCAATTGGAAGTTCGCTTGTAGAACCGAGAGCTGCTCCTCGGTGAAGGTGGTCCTCACCCTCTTCGCCTTGTTACCGCTCTTGTGGCCGCTTTCGGAGTCACCGCCTTCTGCGAAAGTAGCAATTAGGGGTGTTCCACCTTTTCGAATCTCTATCTTTCGATTCGCGGGAAAATCGTCTAGCGTGAAACAATTGTCCGGAATTGTTTGACACATGGGTATTCTCTAATATACGTATATTCATGATTTCGATGGAACAAGGGTACGCATAGCCTCACCATCGGAGGAAGTGTTGTTGCCTTCGACGACGTCCAGATAGTGAGCCTTACAGAGCAACCTGGCATCCAAGAGAGCGAACTGTTCACCTGTGGAAAGTTGACGGGAACAGGCGTCGCAAGCAAAGCAGGCTAAATGGTACACCCTTTCTCGAGCTCTTCTTACCCAATCACCAGCTCCCACACTACGCCCACACTTCGCACACTTTGCGCCGAACGTTCTGTAAACAAAAGCGCGCAGACCTATCCTTAGAACACGGTATACAGTAACCTTAGAAGATCGGTCACCAGTTAATTCTTGCTATGTAACGTTTATTTGTCGCTATTAAAAAATAGTTCTTCTTGAATTACTCATTCCGATATTTCTGTTTCACGGATTATATTGGTAGATCTAAAGGAATTCCGAAGTTTTTCCAGAGTAGTCCGATGACAAACGACGCGGTCTCATGCAGGAAAATCAGATGCGATCGTAAAGAATCCGCACGCACGCAGCACGCGGCCACCTGCGGCAATGGCGTCCATAAATTCCACGATGGAAGCTCGCCGAAGGATTTAGCTTCCAGGACGTCCACTTCCTAACGAATGTATCCGGCAAAGTGCCGACGACGATTCCCCGTTGGCCTCTCTTCGTGTCCAGGGTGTCGATAAGAAGCCAAGTATCGACTTCTTTCCACATCGTGAAACTTCACCTACACAGCCGGAAAACTCGCGCCGATTTCCTGATGGAATTTATTCATGGCCGCCATTAGCGATTGCGGATAGAGAAACCGTCGCGTGCAGAACCGCGATATTAATTGTTAGAGGTCTCGGAAAAGGTATACCGCGCATACGATACGCCACTTAAACTGTGTTACGGTAAAAGAAAATCCAGAAATGCATTCGCGACTCAAGCACAAATTGATCTAATCTCGTCTGCGGGCTGCGGCTGATTCGCAAATTGCGATTTTTAGAAGAGCCGTTGCGGAGAGGACTCTATTCAAGAAATGTAGCTGCTGCTCGTGTAAATTGATTTGTACATCTTGTCCGAGATAGTGTGGCTGGTTTGAAAATTGAAATTTTTAGTGAAATCGTCACGGAAACGAATTTCGAATATTTATAAGACCTTTATTTATGAATTACGGAGTCTCGTTAAGGTCATTGTTTCTTAGGCAGGGTGGCGAATCCTCGTGATCAACGCCCACGAAGTCTAGGCCGGGATTAGAATTTGAAGCGAGCAGACGTGAATTGTAAAATTCTTTTGGCATCTCGGTTGCGAGACGACAAGAAAGACGTGTTCGTCACGAAAACAACGAAGTATAATCCCTGCGGGAAGCTACTTATCCACTTAATTCCATTGTCTCCGCGTCGAGGATGAATAAAACCTGCTATCCTACGCGATCCGACTGTTGGTAACGACTTTGAAAAACGGAGACAGGAGAAAACTGAAATTTATCGTTCACGTACAGCTGGGACACGTACTCGGAAAACGACATCACAAATTTGTTCCCAAATGTTTAGCTACAGGAACGGTGCACTCTTCGGCACGAAAAACCTTCGTTCGAGGTCCAACTAAAAATCGAATAAAGCATCATCCTCTGCTAACGCTTGAAAGAGGCAGTGCCACCTAATTTATCAACTTTGTCGCGCGCAATCAGCGCCATTAGCATCGGCGATAGGTCTCGGGTAGGAAAGATCGGTCTCGGAATGTTCTCTCAATCGGTGGTTGTCGCGGGAAATGCGACAATTCCGTGGTTCTACGTGGCCCATGGTTTCTGCACGGTGTAATGGGGTGGTGGGGCC
Organism: Lasioglossum figueresi; assembly: GCA_028455805.1. Taxonomy (NCBI): domain Eukaryota; kingdom Metazoa; phylum Arthropoda; class Insecta; order Hymenoptera; family Halictidae; genus Lasioglossum; species Lasioglossum figueresi. Next base: position 853,567 of record CM052190.1, read on the forward strand.
ACCGGGGTAGTCGCGTGGCCCCATAAGATATCCTCGATTCAGCGACTTGCTGGAGAGAGGGAGAGGGAGAAGGGGAGGTATGGGGTCCCGCGAACACAGCCCGTATAAACAGCCTAGCTGGATCGTCGCCGGAGGAACCGGACGAGGAATCGGGATGCACTTTCCGTGTTCATGAATATGATAATGGGCTAATGGCCACTAGTCGTTGTTTAATTACCGGGCCGCTGCGCACACAACCGACCACACCGGACCACAACCTCTCGGAGTCACCGTCCCCTGGGCCCCCTTGGGCCCCCGAGGCTTGTCGTTGCACTCGGATGCAGCTACCAGGGTGCAGGGGCTCTCGGTGCACCCGTAACACCCACCTTTCCAGCCATTCATCTGGTCCGTGCGTGCGTGTGTCGTGTACCCTGCTCGTGTCCTACCCGCTACACGGCTACTGTTTACACCGTAAAGGCGTAGCTCCGGAAGATTTTTAGACGGACCGTCTCCGGGCCCCTCGGGCCCCTCGGGCCCCTTATCCTCTTATCCCTTTCGGCCCTTTTAACCAACGAAGAAGTGGAAATCGTTGGACTTCCAGCGGGAATTTCAACGAATTTTTAGACAGCGTTAGAAGACACTGAAAGTCATCGCTAGACTGCGGATCTTTATGCAAAATGATAATACTCTGCGTCGATTGTGGGAAGCAGTAGTTAAATAAAAATTCACTTTATCCCTTAATAGTCCTTTCACCTTGAAAACAACATAACAATATTCTTCGATTTTTTATTATTTTCACTGTATATTTCATAAGGATCCGCAGTCTAGTCATAGCAGAAGCGCGATGCAGAGACAACTGCATTTATTCTTGCTAACACACCCCGACTGATTCATTGTTCGACCCGAAAGAACACAAGCATTATAAAAAAAGCATCGAACATGATCCGTCGCGCGATCCAGTATTCATAACAATGCTCGTTTCGTTTAATTCGTGGCCGATGCCTAATTGTCTCGAGTTTCACAACTAGATTAGAATTGTATCGACTGGTTGCGGAAGTGGTAGACGAGAATAGAGCATTGTCCGATAGAACGATGGCTGAAGGGAATATATTAAATTAAAATGATAGAGTACGATCGTGGAGTTCGATCGTAGGACTACCGCACGAACTCGGATAGTGGGAGAACCTGGAAGGACCTAACAGGCTGAGTATAACATGCGCCACTGGAGATCACTTTCCAAGACGAGAGAGCCAAGTTTCTCTTCCCTGGACTTTCCTCCCTTCCTCTGCAGACACTTTCTATTATAATAGAATCCCTCGTCTCCTTCATTGTTCCTCTTCTCGGTTGTTCTTCGTTGTCGCGTCTGTTAAACGACTGTCTCGAAAATGTGTTGCGGAAGCGAACCCTGGGAGAGATCACCACAATAAAAGAATACGATTCTACGAATTCGTACAATGATAATATCTATTTTCCAGCCAATAAAATTGGTTTCGAAGAGTCGAGGAATGAACGCGACCGTATTAATTGCTTTGAACCCTCGTAAACTGCACAGTAGTCTATTCCAGTTATCGGGACGGGTATATTTATCGATCTCCGAGCTGGCGTTTGTTTCTCACCGCGAGCGGAGCATGATCACAGCCGTGTTCGCGTGAATGGTCGCAGAAATAATTCGTACTTCGACCGGGAGAGCACTTTGCAGAGTTAGATAAGGCGTTGCGCACGAACGCGCGTTTACCTGGAAGGTGGCGAGGGGTATACCGGTCGCCGTTGCGACAAATAAATGACTCGGAGACCCCGAAGCGCGAGCTGTAACTCCGAAGAGTATGTTTGCGTGTATGTAAACCCGCGGAGTGCGTCGCTCCAAGAGAGGGATGCGCCAGGAAAAAAAGAAGAAGAAAAAGAAACGAGACTCGCGGATGCAAAGAGGAGAAACGGACTGCGATAAGAGAGAAGTGGAAGAAAACCAACAGAAGAGGAGAAAGAGAGAGAGAGAGAGAGAGAGAGAGAGAGAGAAAGAGAGAGAGAGGAGAGCAGTGGCAGCTGCGAGATGGGCGCAAAATGTTCGGAGAAATAGATGAAAATGGCCGACGCTGCGGAACGTCGATAATACTCGTGAGATATAAACAGAAAAAGGTTAGGAAAATCTAAGAATACTGTTAAATGAAGTTTTAATTTAACTCCTGCTGCCCGTAATCGTCGCAAAACACTTTTATTTTGCATAAAGATCCGCAGTCTGCTCGTGAAAATTCAAGAAGTAGTCCGAAAAATATTTTGGAGTTTCGATATATTATTTTCATATTTTTATATATTTCCTTAAAATATAAAACTTGATTTCAGGGTTGCTGCTCTTCGTCGGATTGTACAGAAAGTAGGTCATTTTTAGGAATTTATTGCATGAAAATTAGACGGTGTGCCTTGAATCCCCGTTAAAAAATCGAGGATATCGAAATGAAAATTTGATGTGCATGCACGCTAATTGGATTTAATAATCGTCTATCGAATATTTTCCTAAAGAGGTGTTGTTACAAATGGTGTGGAGGCTCGGATATTTTCATAGAGAAGAAGGCCACGAAAGCGTACGTACACATGATCGAAGAGCTAAAGAAGCCACGCGAAGTGACTCGTCGATTGTGGCACACAGGCAGAGCCGAAGTCGAAGTCTTTCCGACGTGTTTATCCAACTGTCAATCAAAACGTGGACCGGTCACCTGGCTGTTGCACTGGCCTGTCTAAATCACGTATCGTGATATCCGATCGTGAAACGCGATCTGTCTACATTATCGAACGCGGAAATCAATGTTCCCCATACGAGAACACCGTGGAATCCTGTTTACCCCATATTGTCCTTTGCGATTCCAAATTTTCCCCCGCAGAGCCAAAATTTCTGAAGAAAATATTCTCTCGACCCAAAAACGGAAACTTGACAGCAATTTAATAAACGAAAAGAAAATTCAATTTTTGCTTCAACATAATCAAGAAACTTTTTTTCTCAAATAAAAATGAATGAAGAAAACAGTGGATGTCACGCAAGCATCAAGGTTTTCCAGGACAATGTAAATAATTATCACGGATATCTTGAAAGGCAACGGGAAAATTTTTTTTTTGACAAGATTCGTCCATGGAATTTCGCAAGCGAAGTCGGAGCGGCGTTCATCGGTGAAGACACTTGCCGGATTTCTTCAGGGGCCTGTCTTTGAGGAGTCAAAGTCGTGTATGCGGGAGGTCTACAGGAATCCGCCGCGTAATTTTTTTGACTCATGCTTTTCGCCTCGTAATGCTGGCTTACGATGACCCGGTCGACAGGATCCACGACCCGTAGACTCGTCGACAACCGACTCCGAAAGAACCGAAGCCACCTTTTCGATCTACGTTCCCCTGCCTTCCGTGATAAATGATCGCCAACCATACTCTCCGGCCCCAAAGGGCCTCGCGAGGAAACAGGGACATCGCTTGGACATGCATCCCTCCCATTCGATCGTCTCGTACAATGTGATTTAATTAATAACATTCCTATGGTCGCGATTCATTCGATATTAGGCCTCCTAATAAGCGAACTAATCATTTCGAGCATTTATACACTTTGATCTTCTAAGAACGAGCTTGGAACAATTTTTAGAAATGTCTGACCAGTTGTTCACGGACACTTTATTAATAAAACATTTTGTGATTGCGTCTAATATTTTACTGGAATAAATTTTTCTTCATAAATGTGCCTATAATTATGAAAGTGGTCTAGGTAATATATTTCTTGTTTCGAGATATTTAAAGGAAAAGGATATTAACGCTAAACGAACGAAACAAGCACTATCTACCGGTTCGTTTACGACAATATCGTAAAAATTACATCGAATCCATTTAATTTAACATAATGTGATGTGAAATAACTGATCTCGTCATAACTGCGAGAGAATGATCGACGAGGAAAACGATCGTCTCGAACATTATCGATCCTAACAGAATCTGTTGCATGTTCCACCAGAAAACCCGCCATTAGAAACAATTGATCACCACTGTTTAAACATTACAAATTACCGAGAAATCGTTTTGCATCGTGACAGAAGCAGGAAGAGTGGCCTGGTATCATAATTAACGCATCTGGTTGCAACTCGAGCAGGCGGCAGGGATTGCAACAAGGTGCCAGGAAGAAATGAGATACATAAATTCTAAGTGAATGCGCTCGTGGTAATTGCCACTGTGTCGTCAAAGATCTACATTTTCTCTGACCACGGTCTACTAGATCGAAACAGATTCAATTATCGAGATAAACCGCAAACGAGAAAGTGAACAGAGTTCATATTTACTAACACCATACCAGATCGATCGGTCGTAATAATAAAGTATCGTAAAACTGGGGCTGCCGTGTTTATACATTATCGACGTAATAAATATGATAGCATAGTGGTCACAGGGATTAGACTCTAAAAGTCCATTCCCTGATTAAATAAGACTGAGACGACGGACCGCGCCGGTGTGACAACCTGTCTGGCATTTTTCTACCGGTGATCGTAAATTAACGTTAACGTGTCTATGAACTGGTCACCGAGGATTTTTATCATTGCGATTTGCTCCGAGCTATGCATATTTATCGGCACGCTGGCGCTGGCGTTGTTCGAAAACAAAGTACGTTTTGTAATATTCGAATTTTCATGTATTTTTAAACGATACGGATCATCTAATCATTTATTAAACATTTAGGTATCGTATGAGGTGTTGTACCAATTTCATATGCATAAAACTTGAAAAATCATAAGGAACGGAAATATTCTAGGTCGAAAGGAATGTTTAATTTTAGAGTTAAAATAGCTCCAAGTGGAAATTTGAAGAGTTAACTTTCGGATTTAGAACTAATTGTCCTGGAAAGTCGAGGTTTTTGGGTGAAGGAGAAAATGGTAAAAATAGTGAAAATGGTAATTTTCTCTTACAGCGCATAGTCGTGCTTGCAGTAGAGTCGCATTCCCTTCAGAAAGCAGGAGTGTTGATCGTGTAGAGGCCTGGCACAGGCGCAGCATCGGAGACACCTCGAGTGCCAAGTTCGACCGCCGACGCAGAGAACGGTACGTTCACGGACACGTTCCCCGCAGCCGCCACACTCCATCACACTCGGGGACATTTCCGGTCCTATCGAACCGCCAGTGGTTTCAGGGGCACCGAGGCTCGAACCGGTGCCTTCGCAGACGCTGTCACTCGTCATGTCCTCCACTTCCGTCTGTAACACCAAAGAGAAACCTCATCGTCGCTTCTAGAGAGCACTCGGACCATGTGAGTCATCGAGACACACTTCTTAAATTATTCTTTCTTCGTTGAAAAGAGAAGAACACAACAACAACATTTTATCACCTGCGCGACAGAACGAATCTTGTATTTTCAACAGGAAAAGGAGACTGAACCAAAAATGGCACTTCATCTGAATCGTGATCGGGGCACTACTTTTGCCATTTTTATTGTATTCGCACTTCTGTAATTAAACAAACTAACACTCGGTGCAGGCATTAAGAAGTAATACAAAATCAACGTTGTTATGTGCGTCGCATACAGAATCTTGAAACTGGAAACAATGAAAAATCTGTAAGTCAGTGGTTGATATTCTAATTGTGAGGGGGATTATTTTGTGTCTCTGACCTAGGAGGTCAACGTTTAGCTACAGGGTTTCCAACGCACTGTACCGTGTCAGCCACCGAGTCGCATACAAAATTCTGCCAGCGAACTATCGGATGTTCCTGTCACGAGAGCACAGGCGCGTTTGATGGATGCGTCTGTTCCGATCAATCTGTTTCATCGCGCTTCGCTACGGCTGCTATTCGCGTATCCTTTCACGTCTTTTCAATCCGTCCCACGATTCTGCATTCTATACATTATTCAGGTCTTTTTTACGCTCGACACCGTTGCAAAAAAGCCATTCCAACACCGAAATCTTCGACGAAGACATCGTGGAAAGTCACGGTAAAAATCGAAGCATAACAATTCATTCGTTCGATCGTTAAAAGGTTACATTAAACAATTCATTGTACCGAGTTTCGCTAAGTTGAAAAGTGTACCGTCGTTTCAACGATTCCCAAAAGAAGAAGCTCAACGGCTTTCGATTAAAAATTCACCTCTACTCCCAGCAAGTCCCTGGAAGTCTTCCGAGTCTCTGGGAGTCCGCTAAGGTCCCGGAGAGTCCTGGAGGGGTCCGAAGTCCCGGTTAATTCCGCGTTTACAATAGTTTACACGGCGAACGTGTCGAGATCGGTTCTGTAAACGATCCGGTGGGCATGGCAGCTGGTCAAGCGAAAAGGCGCCCCATGGCGAACGTTACACGTCGCCAGCATAACATACCTAACCGCGCGTAGGCTAGGAGGTGTCCTAGGAAGGTATGCGAGTGGCTGATGTTCCCTTTCAGTCAGCGACACGCATGCCTCCTTGTACACGGGGTGGCTTTGTTGTGCCACGCAAAGTCGTTGTACTCCGCCACATCGGTGTAATGTATGTGATCGGGCCCACCCCGTAACATCCCCCTTGAAAGAGGGAGAGAGGATTTCATGGGGGTTGCTGCCAATGGGACGCGTAAATGGACAACCCCCGGCATTCAGCCGCCTCCGAACATCTCTGTCATTGTGTCGGCGGCCTTGTTACGGCAACTCGTGTCGGATCACCGTTAGATCCAACGAAGCCAGAATGATGCGACCTCTAAATGATTTTCGAACGAGGGGGGCGTGCCGCGTAAATAAACTTCCGCACCCGTCACCGGGGAATCACCAGTTTTTCCGTTCAGAGTTTTATTGCTTTATTGTATTTCGTACAACGGATACAGCTAGAAATTGTTTTGTTCTTGGATAGAGAAGATCGTAAAGAAATAAATTCTATAATTTTCTGAAGTCTCTGTTTGTCACTGTACATTCAATGAAACGCAATATAATTCTTTTGTGTTGTGCTAGTCCACTTGATAGACTTCCTCTTTATTGTTGTCGTGCTTCAAGATTTTCTTTATATCGAGAACTTCTCGGACAGTTGTAAACTGTACACGAGTTATAGCGAGACGTTCCTCTGCCGAACAAGATGGAGGAACGATTCTTAAAAGTGCACGGCGGAGCGTTTGAACGTTTTTGCTTTTTGATATCCACAGACGCGCATATATTAGACTAATAGCCGAAAGCAGTCTAATCCGTCGTTTTATGATCCCGCCCCGCATGCAACCGGGCTCCGTTATTGTCACCTATAACTCTCTCCTGGACCAACTTCTATACACAGTATAATAATGTGGGTGCGCGCGGGTCTCTGTGTGTACCACGGCGATATTTTAGCGGCGGATTTATTACGACGGAAGAAAGGACCCGAAGATCGGAGATTAACGAGCGATATTTTGCAATAGGACTCACTCGGATAGTATAAATCTCGATGGAACACGTGGACTATTCCAAACTCGCGATTCTACCGCTGACTGTAAGGTAATTTCAGAATACATAGAATCCTCGCGAGTAGAATATCTGTGAGCATAGAAAAACTTGACAACATACTTTAATTTTACCGTGAATATGTATAAATACAATCCTCGGGAGTCCGCTAACTCAGAAAATTACGTGCACTTTATTGCGTACCGCTTCTAAGGGCACAGATCAAGTTTTAATATTGCAAAGTCAACCCCTACAGCCCTATAATTGCCAGTTTATTAATTACACACCCCGAACCATCCCCCATCTGCCATAAGATCGTCAGTATCGAGCAGCTCAGGACATCACGATCGACGATGCGATCGCATCGGCGCAACACTGGACTGGTGTATGGTTAGGATGTGCGAACATTTGGTTGGTTATGGTTGGTGGTTAACCATACGTCACGGGGAGCCGCACACAATGGTGGCGCACGGGAGTTACATAATGGCATTGTAACGTAATACCTGCAAGCCGTAGGTACCGCGTCTATACCTACACCTAACACTTAACGTTCGTGTGTGTGTGTGTGTGTCTGTCGTAAGGTCACTGTATTGACTATCACGAATGGAGGGAGAGGGAGAGAGAGAGAGAGAGAGAGAAATATCCAGAGACTCGTCATAGGACCAGCCCCGTGAGTTATGGTGAACGATGTACCCTCCCATTTGTACTCGGATCCCCTGACTCCTCTACGGTTGCGGGCTGCGGTCGCACGGCCTGTCAGAGGCGTGATTTTCGGAGTTTATTATGAGAATGATAGGCGAGAATAGAAACCCGGTCTATGACACTGTCGCAGGAACCGTTCGGCCACTTTGTGTATCCTGGAAAACTCTTTTTCCCCCGAATTTGTCTGCCATTATTGGAACAGAAATGGTACATTAACTTTTTCTACCAATTTTCAACTTCTTCCCTTATTATATCGAAGACACGGAAAGGAAAAATTTATTTCATCTCGATTGGGATAAAGAAAAATTGTATTCAGCTTTGCGATATGTACATGCTGCCGAATAATACCAATTAAAAAACCGTAAAAGTAATAGGACTATTCAGGAAGACAGAGGTCTAGATTGATCTTTTATCTAGCGCTTTTGACTATTGAAAACCTCGGTCTTTTCTACCCTTGAAGTTTTATCACTTTTTCAACAAAAAAATTGCATAATATCAGAGTCGGAAAAGTTTAAAATTTTTGGTCCCCTGAGCGAAAGTTCAGCCGAATCCGTTTAAACCAGTAAGCCCGAGATTTTCGTGTGGAAAACCGAGAATTTTGGAGTGTGCTGCTCCATTGAAAAAAATATTTGGCGTCAGAATCGATCCTGTCTCGGCCACTCGAAACTCATAATCCGATCTGCGGACTTAGCTGGAGAATAACCCCGGCTGTTCGTCCGCCTTATTGCCTTATTTACACAAAGGTGGATCGGTGAACGGTCCGCGGAGAGAGGACGCAAAACCCATAGAGAGAGGACTGGTGTACACGGGGTTTGTACACGCCTCTATTCAAGACGGCCATGAGGCCCCATTCTTGGGCTCTCGAGTGGTTTCGATTTCGGTCCGCTTGTCGACGGACAGCCACCACCCCGGGTATGACTTTCAAACTTTGAAAGCCTGTCGACGGGAGGTCCTATGGGGATACTGGCGAGCCCTTTTCCTATGGTGCGGTGTTCTCGCGCCGGCTCCGTGTCACTTTCCGGTCCGCGACACGGTGTCCCATTGAAACCGATACTTCTTTTTCGTCTATGATGCCTATGGGGACCCAGCCACCACTGGTAATAACGATAATGCTACCTACAATGCCAACGACGGCTTCAAGGATCCTCGAGACCCATACCTTACCCTTGACGCTGCAACCTGACGAGAAGCTAATTCTTGGCAAATTGGACCTAACACAGTTTTTACTAAAACTGTTTTGCGTGATACACAGAATTTCATTTTAACCTCGCATCCTGCTAATTTTTATGAATTAAAAGTAACGCAACAATATTTTTAAATTCTTTAAACGTTTCCACTGTTCCGTGGATCTACTCATTTCCGTGATATAATATCCGCAGCGATCAACGAGACCGAATAAAAGTGGAACGTGATCACGGTGTTTCTGGAGTATGCGATTTTTTGGTGCGACACTGTAGGGGTGCGAAATGCAAACGACCGATCGCGTCCGTCTTTTTGATCACGAACCCTTTCTCGGACGGTCCCGGAATAATAATGGGAACGATACACCTTCGCCCTGTGGTTCTTATACTCGCATACGGCTAGTCGAGCGCTGTGGTTATGCTAATTGAGGGAACGATTTTATTCCGGGTAGAAGGGACGAGGAACGCGAAGAAACGTCGCCGCGTTCGATGACAAACTGCGTATTCCGTGAATTCCCGCGGGAAAGACGAAGATGCGAGATAATATATCGCGATAGCTCCGTGGAAGCAAAACGAATCGAGAGCCACACTTCTGGCACTCTATTAATAAAATGCAAACATATGTTAATGTGACGGGTTTCCGCTATCAGCTGAATCAATTTATTATCTAGATCCAGGGCTCCTTCGATCCTACCATTCGATCTGCGATTTCGTGTGACGATGGGGAGGACGCACGCATCCTTGATCCCTCAGGAATCTTAATCGTTAGTCCCGGTGGATTGATTTGTTTTTAATGTTGAAACATGCGTAACTGGTTCTGTGGACATGCCCGAGGATTCGAATAGACGTTCTCGGTGATGGAGCTAATTCTTTTTATACTTTATCGTTAGAGAGCGGATCTTTGAGCAAAATAAAAAGTTTCAAATTTTGCACCAAACCGAAGTGAAGTAGAAATTTATTTTCTTTCTGAATATGTTTAATAGGCTGACAATAATGTACATACATGTACTCATTTTCGACATAAATGCAAAAAATCGTAGTCCAATCGACAAACCATTTATCCATTGAATAATTCCCGAACGCTAATAAATCGGGTACTCTCTTTGAATTCTAATTAGATTTACGTCTTGTCGGATTCTGCGACAGCCTCGCACGGGGAAGCATCATTGTAGCGGACAGTTATAGTGTAGCTAATAGCGAGTCGAATCCGTTCGAAGCCGTTCAGCGCATTAGCCGAGCGATCGACAATGGTGTCGCGAAACCAGAAATCGGATGGCGATTTAAATGGATTTCGAGTGGCCAGTCGGCTCCTTGAACGGAGCAGGACTGTCCATTGTGTCGACGGGGGATCGTTTCTTCTTTATAGGCAGCCTCCAGCAGCGGTGACCGAACGAATGGGGGGGGGGGGGGGGGGGGGGGGAAGGGGGGGTAAAAGATTTTTCTACGAAGGCGTGAAGAGAGGCTCGTGCCCTTTCTCTGTTCGGTGCCACTCGAAAAGCCGCTCGAAACACACAAAAAACCAGACGAACATTATTTTCCCGTAGCATCCTCCCTCTCTCTCTCTTTCCCGCCCCTCTTTCTCGAGAGAGTGGTGGAGGATCGCTGAAAGGGCGAGCGAAAGAGGGATGCCTGTAGCGGGCCACTTTGTCAACTTGTCACCTGGGCCCCGAAAACGCGAAAGAAAACGAACGAAAGGCCCCTCGGGTAGAAAGGAACGAGTCTCGTTCTTGTTCGCACCAGGAAGTCTTGACTCCACTCTTCCTGGAGATGTTCCTCGCCTCATTCGCTTTTTTGTTTCTTTCTTTGGCATCGAGAATCTCGAAGAGCCCCTCTCGATTTCTCGCTTCGAGCCGGCCTGTAAGATTGTCTTTGCTTGTTTATCGGATCCCGGATTGTTCAACGAAGTTGTAATACTCGGACTACCGAGCCCGTAGAATTTTCATTTAAGAATTATTTGAAGACGAAACTTCTGAAACGAATTAAATAATCAAGCATATTGTATAATTATAGCGAACGAGGTCGCTTGGCCGTTGCACGTGACCAGGCTGAGCGACTTAAGTGTTACGCGAAAGCCTAAAGTTCATAGTCCTGATCACGATCTTGCATATTCCTGGCTAGATTAGAGACTCGAATTGATGAGGGTGGAGGCGCGAGGTTAATTAACGACACGGCTATATCTTGTCGATATTTGACACGCTTAATAGACGTTCGCCTAGTGGAAATCGATGTAGTCGCTGATAGATTGATAAATTTACTAGCTGCCGAGGATTACACTGATGAATCACCCGAGCGACGTTAACATTGGTCGGATAGTCGATTATACTGTGTTATTGGCAAAACACCGGCAGTGACGAAAATCAACAAATTATTCGGTTACGAGGTCGTTAAGTATGAAACTTGACAAAAATTATTTGAAATTTGTGTTTCATCTGTCAAGTTTCATAATTAACGACCCGATAATACTCGTGTATTTTTCAAATGACCGGTTCCAGATTTTTTTATTCCACAATTATTGAAATTGTAAAGATGTTTTCGCGATAGATCATTAAATAAATATATCTGGTACAGCCGATATTATAATATGAACCGTATAAAGTTCGAATAAATTTAATCTTGCCATATTTATAAGGCAACGTGTATCGCCTACTTGTAAATCTTCGCAGGTTTAGCGTTAAAATAAAAATGTCCGAACCGATTGAAAACGATTCTGCAGGTTCGGAGGAAGCAGTTCGCGATGCCGATCGAATAAAGTTGAAACATCGCTGCAACGTCCCAGTTTGTTTAATGCCACATCGATTCTCCATGGTTTACACGTAGCTAGTTTGCGCGGGGCTGCTACTTTCCCCCGCGAGGATTCTCTGTATTCCACGAACACGAGGCGTAAATCCGTTTCAGCTAGGAAACAAACACGCGAGCCAATTAGAAACGAACACTTTGTACAGGGGGCTCCCGCGATTCGAGAAGGTCACCGTCCAACAGAAGACTTATCTGTATTCACAAGTTCTCGTTAGAGGAATTTATTAGTTTATATGTCGGCCGATGTCGATGAATACTTGAACCACTGATTAACCATGCAGACCTTGCCCAGGTTACGGTGAACCATGATCCTTTGCAATTTAATAGCGTCGACAATCTCTATGTGTACAATTTTTTAAGCGATTATTCGAAGCAATTTATTTTAGAATCATTAATAGAATTTAATTGACTCTGTTGTACGTCCATAAAATTTTCCACTGGCTACAGATTTAGCACAATGCTTTGCTTAAAAGAAATATTTGCTCGGACACGCATAGACTCCCTATCAAAGTCTATCTTCTGTATCTGAATCAAATATTTGCACAGATAGTGCTCCACTATCTGTTCTTCTCGTCAATCGATAAAAGAATAATTTTTGCAAACACATTCGTTATTATTCATCCATGCATCGAATCAGGAAAATTTCCACGTTCGGATTAGTAGCTTTCTATGCTATTTTCTCTAATAAAAAGTTACTCGATAATCATTGCGTAGCTATTTTATAAAGCATCGCGAGCGACCGATAAATATGGAAAGTGACTCGGAAACGGTAGTTTGCTGCGAGTGAAATGAACGGGATCGATAAAGCAGAATTAACGCGGGGATTCCGAGAGATCAGTGAAGATTAATGATGTGAAAGGGCACGCTGATCTTGCTCGTATCTTGCGTAAAACGGATCATCCGGAGTTACGATCTATGGGATCGGCGAGACGTCCGATGACGTCCGCCTTGGACGCACCGACAAACCTCTCCAGCTCTGTTGGGGACTGTGGAATGGGTGCCTAACATTTTACACTATTAAAGCACATTGCAAAACCAGCACTATGATCGTAGATGAATTTGAAACATTGTAAAATTATTTTTAACAAATTTTTAGAGTTGCTGGAACTAATGATAGTTAGATGAGAGAATGCCACTGGGAAATATTAATTCGCAAAATTTTAATTGAACCGCTACAGTATCCAATAAAGTGCGCTTCAAGCTAACAACCATAACCTTCACAGGAAAACGTCCAGAACAAAGCAGCGCTGTTAAACAGGTAGCTTCAGGCAGTAAAACGTCCCCTAACTCGGACCAGGGTAAAACTTGAGGACTTCCAGTGAGCGTGATCGAGGAAATAAATGGATATTCATAAACTGGAGACTTCGCACTACGATTTAAGGTAGCGTAACTGACAATGGTCGATGATTTTCATTCATGAAATCATGTCGCAAAGTACCGATGCATCAGCCCTGCGAAATCCGTAAGTTCCCGTGCAACAGTCCGAGGTACAATATAAGGAATTACGTTGAGGATGTTACAGGGATCCAGCGGCGAGAGAGGACAAGGATATCCGTGAGATATACCTACGCAAAGACAGCAGCAGAAATCGTAAATAGCTGTACGATCAAAATCGGGACTGGCCACTGTGCGTGGCGGCCCACGCGGAAAGGGCTCCGGTGCAGAAAAGAGCCTTCTGGTTGGTGTCCGGTGCGTGTGTGGTCCAGTAAATTGTCGACGTAAGGCGCAAAATGCCGCATCAGCCTGATCCGGAGTTATACGACTCCGTTTTTAGAGAACGAGGACCGAACGCACGGGGAAAGAAAGAGAGACCAAGATTCGCGTGGTCGAAGCCGCCAACCTGTTCAAGTGAATCGGACTTGATTGGGGAAAATACTGCACTAGAGTGTCGCAAAATGCCCTTTCTAATTAGTCGTAAACATTTCTCACCGGTTCTTCCATGGGCGCTCAAGGAGGACTTGGTGTTCAGGAGACAAGGGAGTAAACACGAGCTAAATGGTAAGATTATTTATGTATGCGGCTGCAAGCGAACACGCCGCACGTCACAATTTCGAAAAACTTGAGTTTATACATTAATTGAGCTTTAGAGCGTAGGATTTACGTATTTACCAGAAAAAAGTCCCGAAAACAAATTCGAAGGGCTCCAAAAAGTAATGCAATTTAACAGAAAAACTTTAAACAGCAATATCTTGAAAGTGAAAGTACATGTGGAACATTCTACGTTGCAAATTTATTGTTTTCGTCATTTTGTGCAACTTTCGCGTACGGATTTCTCCGTGATCGAATCCGCTCTTAAATAATCAGGATAATTAAAGATCGGAGTCCGACTGCGAGATGGACATTAAGATTGCCGGAGCGATAACCATCAAAGCGGCGGTGACAACGCAGGGAACCGCGCATGTATGCCGGGATTCGAGGATATTTAGCATACAGAGGGTCAGTCGAAAGGACACACGATCGACATCCCGACAAGACAATCGCACATAGCGATCGAGCGTAATCCGCCACCCCTATTTTGCGAAGCCGTATCCCGACGACCGCGCCTTATAATGCATCGAGGGCGTCACTCTCGTTTTATCCGTTTTGCATCGAGGATTCCCATCCGTTCACACTGTTTCTTTTTTATTTTTGCAGAGTGTTATCGCGACAGGAAGACGCGAGCTGTCCACCAACGCTCATCAACCTCATCAAGCCTGGTCGAAACGGATCTAGGGATCTTATTTCTTGAGGAACTCGCAGAGATAGGATGTGCCGTTGGCTCTTCTGGTTGGTAGTCGAAGGACGTGGCGGTAGGATTCTAATTTTTTAATTTACTCGTCGTGTACGGCTCGATTTGAGTTAATTGGAATTTTTTGTTCATCTTTAACATGCTTTCCGAATCTCCGGTAGCTAAGTACTTCTAGCAGCTAATGTCTTTGGAAAGCTTGGAAAGCTAAGATAATCTTTCCGCAAGTCTATAACCTTGAGCAGAGGCATTCAGATTTAAGCGCAAGTTTCTAATCCAATCTTTGGAAGTGTGTCTCGGTCATGCAACCGTCGAGAAAATTAGAATACCGAAGTTTTATGGCTTGCTATGGACATTACGAGGATGACATAGCATATTTCTAACTATTCATCATCGTTCGTTGCTTATCTAAAGATTTGTAAGCAATGAGTCGCGAATGTTCAGACTCATCCGAGACTTCCCTAAGGGTTTTCTACAGTGATCACGCGAGACTCCTGTTGTACTGTGCACCTCTGGGATGGTTGGCAGGAATAAACTCCCGAAGGAGCGAATGAAGCTCGAACTGATGAATAAAATCCTTGGAACTGGGAAATAATTACTCACTCGATTCAATATTAATATAATCTAACGCATAAGACTTGGCCTGCAATTTTAGGGGGTGATCAATTATAATCTACACTCTACACTAAACCCTATCAGAGACCTGGACAGATTGTCGGCTAAGCAATATTACCAAGAATTGCGAGACCATTCATTTCCACAAACTAACTTGTCATCCCCTCGATCTGCAACAAACTCTAAAGCCCGATACCGAAGGCTGCAATCTCAGGGGTTGTTAAATCACAATTCACTCGAATTATCTATCAGGTAATACCGACAGGCAGAAAACAATACTAACAATCGTGATCTAACCTATTCTCGCGAACCAACTCTCCGTCCACACGATCGTCAACAGCCTTCACCATAAAATCGAGACTCGGGACAGGAGTTTAGGGGGGTGCACTTACCTTCATGATTTCAGGGGATGCGAGTACACTGCTTCGGTCGGCCAGCGATATTCCTCGCAGTATCGATCACAGGAGCGTAATCCGGAATCCCAAACGCATCGCGTCGAACCGCGCGGAAGATAAACGGATTCACGGGGCTTGCGAGCAAGCGATAGCTACGCCCGAGGAGCGCAGCATGGCTCGAGACTCGGTGCGCTCGACAGTATAATAACGTAATTCCCGAGCGGGGTACACTCACGGACACAATCCACGAAGAACTCGAAGCCGAGTGCTTCGTCGAGCCGGTGGGCGTGGCCGAAACGTTTAAGGGCTGGGCTAGGAACATGTTGCACCCCATTGGGCTGTTTCAGACCCGCCTATTCGAACGAATGTGGCGGTGCCACGCGATACACGGCGCGCGCGCGATCATCAACCCCTCTCCTCTGACAGCGCCACTCTTCCTCGATTGGTCGCCACTCACACCAGGATCATTCTCGAAGATCTTTCTCCCTAGACGGAGATAGCCCCGACGTAATTGTACAACACGTCCCGATAGCTTTCAATGAGATGTTCCCGGAGTTTGGAACTTCGTTTTGGAAATATGGAATCGCGCGGATACCCTCGACGTTTTCTGTCTTCTTCTCGAGACCCCGGTTCGTCGACGCTGTAAGCGTAACGGGTGGATTTTTTACTTATTTGTTTATTAGTCCTGTGAACGGCGGAGGTAATATCTTGAGACTCGACAAGAATTACATTTCTCTTTTGGTTGTTCGAGGGAATTTTTAATTTTGCCTAAATCGATCATGGAAAAACGGTTACACAGTTCTCTTTTGCGACGGCAAGATTTTTTTAAGATTCGTAGCGACTGTCCACCGTGTACATTGTCAATTTATATGTATATCATGTAAATTCATTTGAAATTTATAAAATTATTTATACAATTATTAGTTATATATTTCTGTAAATTTGTACAATTTATAAAATCCGATCTATTTGTATGATTATACAGTCTTGTTTCGACAGCGAGAGGATTGAAGAATTTTTGGAGAAATTCACAATTATTGTCCATCGTGTATACACTGTCAATTTCCCATAGAAAATGAGTCTGAGAAATAGTGATATAGATGGTGGACGGTCCACGGTGTGTTACGGGTTCCGGATAAATCGCGTGCAAACTTATGCAGTGGAACATGCGAGGAGCGTGAGTTTAATCTACTAACCCATAAGCCCGGACAGACGGTTTCGGACTAAAGGGGATCGAGGATAAGAGATACTGAGTGGACGGCGCTGGGCTATCCCTGCAAACCTCGGAGGTGGACTTAAAGGCTTCGGATTCTTATTTCCCCATAAATAATTTTAATGACGCGCCGCGGCGGTTCAGGTATAGGGTGAAAGCTATGCGGGGCCCCTGGTACCTGTAGGCAGCCTCGTATTGTTATTTATTATATTCGTCGTATACATATGCGAATAAGCGTTCTACGCAGAGCCGCGGCCTGCGCCTGTGGAAACGCGAAAACCACTGTCGGTGAACGTGCCACACGATAAAACTCACCAGCCATTTTTCACGAGTCCGTTTCGTACCGAGTAACCATACTGCTCGCGTATTTTTCATGTTGCGCGCTCGTTCCGGCATATTAACCTTCCATTTTTTCACCAACTTTTACCGAGGGTTCAAAAAGCAACACCGAACAACGATGAACAGGAAGAATAAAAAATTGAATTCTAGGGAAGAAGATCGATTTCCCAGGATTGGCCAAAAACACGTTCCCGTAAAAGCAAACATTGTCGAGGGGATGGTTCGAGGGGGCGAGTTCGATAATCTCGCGGCTAATCCAATTTACCAATGCGCCCCCGTTTATCTACGTGATTGAGGCGAGAGATATTTAGCATATCGATCGTGTAATTATCTCCGAATCCTCCGTAGCACCACCGAAACACCGTCCCATCGGGCCGCGCGCCCGTGTAAAAGACCGAAGATGAAGAGGTAACGCCGTAGGAGGCGAGAAAATAAAAAAACCAACAAGACGAAGACCCAGAAGAATTCCCAGCTGGGGGTCATTCCTGACGTAAGGTTTCCATTGGTCGAGTTCGACCACGATCGACCACCTGGCCACATAGTTACACCTTGTAAACGGCCCCGGTTGTCTACCGATCCTAATAAACAAAACGGGCACGTTCCTCACCGGTTACGTACGTGTCCGAGGGAGATTAATCGACGCTGATTTGTCACGGGCGTCATTATCGACGAGCACGGCACTGCCGGAAACCGTTCGGTCGAAATCGTGGTTGCCATCAAATTATTCATGTTGAAAACACCCAATTGTTTGCTGGAAAGTTCTAATAAAATGCTGTTCAACGACCAAACAAACACAATATTGTTCATATACCTTGTTTAACAATTTTTTGTTAGCTGAAAATATCACGAAATCGACCTTGAATAATTTTTTCCGTAGGCCGCGTAAGAAGGGAAAAACTACCCCTGACTTCGCAATCGATCATCTCGCGAACCCCTTAAGATATTTGAACGAAACAAAAAGCAAAAAATAGCTACACCTCTACTCTACATCGCCTAATTTTCCCAAATTTTTCACTCCGCGATTAACAATTAAAAAAAATCATTTATTACATATCGACTAAAACAAGATCTACGAACTTCTATCCAAACCCACAGTTCTAAAAATTAAATAAAGCTAATGGGCAGCGTGTACAAAGTGCACGTAACATTATCGCAATCTCCATTGCCGTAGCTACGATCTCTAGGAGCCCTTGTTCCGATTAGAACGTAGAATTTGCCAGGAACGACACCGAATCGAGAACGAAAAGGTAGAAAGGGGAGAGAAAAGGTAAAAAAGAGGGTAGCAACGTGATTTACAAAGCAGATGATCGCGAGGTGGCGTCGATCCTTGCAGCACACGTTCAACTAACGAACACAGATATCTCGTATCATCGGCAGAGTTAGGCGGCGCGAAGTCAGTCGCTGATGGTGCTGGTATGACGTGGTAAATTATTTATTCACCGGCGACTGCGGGTGAATAATGGATCTTCCTTCGGCGCGAATGGCACCGAGGAACGTTATTGATCACCGAAATATCAAAAGTAGGCGTATCCATCACCGATGGACCACCATACGCACAAGAATATACATATGGGGAGAGAGAGAGAGAATCCTCGTGTGTCGAAACGAGCCCGTGCCGCGTTCGAAACGGTTACGAACGGTTTCAACCATCACAGAGACGAGCACATGTATGTATGTATATCCACCGCGGCGAAGAGACGAGACACACGATGAGGAGAAAACGGACGGACGGATGGACAGACACCGATGGAATGCACGGGCTGCACCGTGGCCGGGGCCTGTTCCGACAATAAAATCGATTTTTCATACCGGGCATTTATCATACACCCACGATAATGGGTATGTATGGAGATACGGTATAAATATTTCGAGGTAAATAATCGTTAGCTACACGGGGAGAGGGAGAGAGAGAGAGAGAGAGAGAGAGAGAGAGCGGAGAGAGCATTAATAACGACGGTGTCCTTTTCACCGTGCTGAGGGAATTGACAGCGACGCAGAATCCTTCGTTACCAATCCTCGGACCTAAGAGATAATGAACTTACGGATTATTTTATAAACTGAACATTCTGTTTACTCTTGTCGCAGAAATTGGCTAACAGCAAAGAGATTTACCGAATTAAAGGTTTATGGAGCCCATTGTTTATGGGATAGTTTCAGGAAGAGATGTTTAAAGAAGGTTCTACATATAAAACTGAAACCCCATAAAACAGCCTTCACGGTGGCCTTGTCCTGATCCTAGATTTACGCGTATTAAAAGGGAATTACAATATTAATAAGGTCTGTTTAATGGTTCGGTGGTCCCATTTTGGAAGTCCCATTTTACGATTTCTCGGGTGTCAGGAGAAAGAAAAATGTTCTTTCACTCACGAACATCTCGCGCAAGGGCCTAGCTAAATTCCAAAAGTATTTGAAACTGCGCCACCGCTCCGATAAACAAATTTCCCGGGACAAGGCGAGGGCTCAGAGAATTTTAGCGCTTGTTCCGATATTTATTGTATGCGCGCGGCCTGTTATATCGATGCACTCTCGCATTCGAAGAGGTATTCGTGCCGCATTCGGTGGCCCGACAATGGCAGCCAGTAATAAATTATGAATCGAAAAAAGGAGGAACAACGGCAACAAGAAGCGGCAACCGCGGCGAGTTACGGTTTCGCGTTAAATATGAAATACTGCTGTCCAAGTTCGGACCGTGCACGCATACACGCCAGTAACAGGTACACAAAGATAGAACGATGCTTGTACGAGCACATTAAGTAGCTGTTTAACATATTTTAATTGCCACATTAAAATTCAAAATGTCACGGGCGCTGGGATCCGTCGTCGCGCTCGTAATGGCCTCGCCTAATAAACCTTCGTAGATCGTTTGTCTATAAAAGTCTGATTTTTAGGGATCATTCGGGATCTACGGCTCGCCATCGTTCATTATACTTGCCGGTCCTCTGAGAAGTGCCGACAACGTGCTTTATTCGTTCCATGAAATTCAATTAATCCATCGAAAGTCATTTTTCTGTATCGCAAAAAAATTCCAGAAAGACCGACTCCTTGTTTAGCCTCGCGTAATCCCGATTCAAGGACAGAGATTGTAGAAATGGTAATGAAAATTGCACGTTTCCCCGCGATACGGTCTAAACATTCCCACAGACGACCTCCAAGGCAACCAATAAACTGTTACCGTGGATTTCAGTCGGCGCAATTAGCGTCCCGCTGATTTTCAAATCGGGGTGTTACAATTTGCTCTCGAAGTACGTACTCGTGGGACACTCGTGCCGGCTCGTCCCCTTTGTCGGACCAAATCGATGACATTTTTCGGTTCGACATCGAGGGCCAAAATTATCGGCGACAAGTGCCCTACGCTCGAGTAATCGGTGTACGGGCAGATACAATAGCGATCGGCTCGCAAACGACCGTTCTTATCTCGGTAACAAACTCTATTTACGCGGTTCACTTGCTCGTAAGTATCCTCCCTGAAATCTATGCAAGAGCCTCGCTCTATATTCGCATTATCTCCGCCGGTTTTTTTTTATTGTAATCTGCCGATATACGGTCTCGATAAACGTCCATTCTCTTCGCGAGTCCTTGTGCCGCGGGAATGCCTAATCACCTGTCCATTTACTTTTATAATTCGTTCGGGACATGTAGGAATTAATTTGGCGTGGAACCGATTTTTTAAATGAGGATGGTCGACGAGCAGAATTGTATCTTATATTATTGTGGGTTAAACTTTCATTCGGGGGACCAAAGATTTTCAATTTTTCCGAATACAAATGGAATAATTATTCCATTTTCTCAAAATTCGTCTACAAAAATTGAAAATTGCATAAATATCCGCGCTCTAGATATTACATTCAGAAAAGTTGAAAATCTTTGGTGTCCCGAGTGAAAGTTCAGCCTTATCGAGGACTTTGGATGCAATAAGGATCATTTAAAGTCGTTTTAAACGCTGTGTCTATTTTTGAACAACTTTAGCGAATACTTCAAAATATTATGAACAATATGGGAAACGTATGAGCGTTAAACTATTAGTACGAAACGCCGGAGTTCTGGATCGTTTCTGGATAATTTCTGGATCATTTGAAGAAGCCGCTTCCCGTTTCCGAATAAGGGCGGTCGAAACGTTTATTGAGGTTCTTTCTTGAACACCGTAATTATCATTAACGGTCGTAATGTACTGGAAAGTGCCACTGACTATAATGCCAAGAGACTGGTTCGTGGACAGGCAACTGTGCGAAACAAGCAAGCTACATCTGAACGCACACAGTCGCATGCAAGTACCGGGGTCAGGTATATTTACCAGGCAACGTTTTCGACCCGTTATTAGCGCGTATTTCACGAGAAACGTTTACGAGCAAAAACCACCGCTGACGCCATTATAGATACTGCGATTTTTATTGGGCTTCGGATCGTTTGCATAGTTGATTACGAAACCGTGATTGTTGCTGCGGTCCTCCGAAGATTGGTCATTTAAGTCTGACGCCTTCATGAGCCTGTTCGATGTTGAGTTTCTTGGAAAATGGCGGAGGATGTCCTTAAAGGAATATAGGAAATCACGAGGCGATCATTAACGAGAGAGATAAAATCTCCGATCGGTTTTGTCGTCAAATCAAAATTATCGGAGTGTTATATAGGCAGTCGTCTGTCCAGCAATTGTGAAAAATCTCTTTAAAAAATACTGGAAAACGTACAACAATATTTTTGAATGCACTGGGAGGTATTTGATGATAAAATGGATTACGTTTGGATGTTACGATGAGTTTTATGGCGTTGTCTGGTCTCCTGTTTACGTCTCGCTTTCCGCAGACCATAAACGAGGACAATCACATATTTTCCTTCTGATCCTGAGATTGTGCGGATCCCCGCAGAGACTGTGGCGTATTACTCGTGAAAGAATACGAGGGTGAAGACACAGGCAGGGGTTGAC
The DNA here is from genome assembly GCA_028455805.1 of Lasioglossum figueresi. NCBI lineage: Eukaryota > Metazoa > Arthropoda > Insecta > Hymenoptera > Halictidae > Lasioglossum > Lasioglossum figueresi. The sequence goes on from CM052190.1 coordinate 875,800, forward strand.
ATGCGGTTGAAATCCGTGGCACGACAGGGAACGTAACCGGGGGACTGTATGGCACGGTGATGACATAATTGGTATCATTCGGAATCTTCTTTCGAGGTAACCCATAGAACAGCACCCTCGTACGCACGCCTGCTCCATATGTAGGAGCCTCGACGCACTTTTGCCAATCTGCCATCCTTGCACCGACTGTAGAAACCGTTCCGCCGTCAACTATTTTCAAGAAAAATGCGAAATCTGTCTCCAAATCAATTAGCGTAAGGAAAAGACATAGAAAGTATTTCAATCGACTCAACCCTTAAACATCCATTAAATACATTTTAGCTAAACATCCCCTAAATGATTTTATCTGAACATCCGCTGAATACATTTCGGCTGAACCTCCCCCAAATGGTTTTAGCTAAACCGATTCGATGAAAACATTTCGGCTAAACTAAACTGATAAAAATTCATAAAACAAATGTTCGGAGACGAGCGCCGCCGGAAGCGAGATTTTGTCGGGCTCGTTTTTGGCAGTAGTTTCGGGAAACAGGAAAACAGTGGGCGATACTGGGAGGACAAAAGACAGGAGAATCGATGCACAGTGTCGCAGTGGAAGAAAGGAGACGAGAGCAGAAGAAGAGAGCGGACCAGCTGGGGAGGAGCAGATAATCAAATAACCTGCACGCACCGTATAAATTATCAATCAGGCCGCGATTGTGCAACCCCAACAGAGGGAGCCAGTCGTGTCGGTAAGGGTTGTTACACATCGTACCATCGCGTCGACACGGGGGTAGGGGAAGATTGTGCGAGAACCTCGTCGCGTCGAGTGACCCCGGAACAGTTATCTTCCCTCCGTGCGTGGGCGTGCGTGGACGTGAGTTCACGCCCTCGGAACCCCGGGGTTGACACGTGTAAAGGGGGTTAGATGTATCTGACATTAAAGGCGACCTCCGTGTGTCCCGAGGCGTCCCTGATCCTTGAATCTCTTCATCTGACAGAGGAATCTTCGAATTCCTTGAAAATCCGCACGTTCAATTCGCAGACCTACAATGGGTGTATACAGTATTCGTACACCTTTTAAACCCTTTGCACTCGGAGCAATTTTAACTCGAAAATTAAACATTTCCGTTCCGTATGATTTTTTCAATTTTATGCATATGAAATTGGTGTAATACCTCGTACAATACGTAAATGTTTAGTAACCGATTAGATACCGTCACGTTTCATAATGTAAACAATATTTTGAATAATGGTACAGCAATTTTTGAGTGGCGTCTCTCAGAGTGTCTCGCCATTCGAGTACCAAGGGTTAAAAGAAAAATTCAGATAAAAATTGTTTATAGCTCCCCAAGTCAAAAAAGTAGTGCAAAAGGTTCGAAGCGATTGTAAGCTTGAAGCAACCGGAATAAAAGGAGCGTTCATTCAATTTCGTTGTTGCCGATCTATTAGATTGCGCATGGAAATAGCAAAGGGAGTTCTTCGGTGGTACGAGGAGCCTCGTACAAAGCACACAAAGATGTTAACTAAGAGGGTGATACTATTATGCCGCTCCTCGACGGTGTGGGTGTGTGGGTACACATAAATCCACACCCCACATTCTGCAGTGACACGTGCAGTAGGTTAGATGCGACCTACCCCGAGACATCGGACGTGTGCAAGGTGGGTAAGGTACATATGTATAGGATGCACGTGCACGCGGCACAATGTGCAAGAATCGTGTTAATTTACGCTCAGAGTGACGTTTATCAAACGAATTAAAGAAAAGATTGGACGTCGATCCATCGATGCGAGTAAATCATGAAAAACGAAGCAGCTGTGTGTGAAAAAAATTTATTTACGAATTGATTTTCTGGGATCTCGTGCTAAAATGAAGATAAGGAACACTTAATGTTCGAATAAATTGCGCTACGGGGTAAATAGTGTTACAGCTGTTCCGTGGAGTTATTGTCGCAAACTTTCAGTTGCCAGGCAACACCGTCTTCTTCTTGTTGCGGCGCGCGACTCGTGTGTTTGCACGCTCTGTACACAAGGCGCCAGGCGTGTAGATCACGCACGAAACGAGCGAGAAACTGTACACACGTAGAGTACGTACGCGCCAGCCAATTAAGCGTCAAAAGGGTTGCACCCTGAGGCGTTTCGGCATCGACATTCGGAAAATTAATCCACGCGTAATTCCTCGAACCACGACGATGCACTTTATACGCACAAAGTACATTTTTCAGGGACCTCCGTTGAATTGCTTCCACGCACAACTCGACACAGCCTTTTGCACCCCTTTGTCCCACTTTTGATTTGTTCGTTTGGAAACCAAAAAGCATCGCAGGAGCATTATATTTATTCGTATAATAGGGGACGTCTTGGTAAATTATATCGAAGTTATGGTTTTAATCTTTGTACAATTTTAAATTGCGTTCTTGTCATGAAAACGCGACGAACGGATGGCTTTATAATAAATAATAGAGTGGCGCTGTGAATGGTTTCATACGATGGCGCATTCTAAAGCGAGGCAAAGTCAGATTATAGGGATCCAGCGACCCTATCGGTCACCGGAGGGTTAATAAAACGGCGCACGCGTCAAAAGTGACGTTTTCCACGTCGGAACGTGAGAACGTCCCTTATCCCGTTGTCCTACGACGGACCGATGCACAATTTCTACAATCGTGCACTGCCTGCGGCTATAGGAAACTATTAAACGTCCCCCAGGATCTTTTATCTCGGCGTGTGGCTGCGTCTTTTAATAGGAGCATTCCACTCCGCGAAGCGGACACGCGCGGGCACATAGGATTTCGTCGTTTATTTATTTTCTTTGCCAACCACCGTGACAGCGATCTTTACATTCGACACGGGCATTCAATCCTTAAGTAAAAACTATTGAGCTCTACAAAAATTGTAAGAACGACAAGTAGCGATACAAATTCATTCTGTTCCCATAATTATGAAAGCGGTCTAAGTCAAAATAAATAATTATTTTGTCGATTGAAACATCGAATCCCGAAGCAGACCCTTGCACCACGCAATGTGTGATCTAATTTAATCTGTGTTCTCATCGGGTCCCGTTATAAATAAAGCTGTACAATTTTTTTTCAAGAAGCTCGCGCGGGGATCGAGGGCATATCGAGATCGAGATCCAGGATTTCCAAAGGGATATTTATTGCGATCGATGGACGCCGAGCCCAGCAGCGCGGTTACACTACGAGAGCGCGTAAATGGCCGCGGGCCCTTATTTAATAAGTTGTTATAAATTAAAGGGCTACCGCATATTAAACCACTCTCGGCATATTTATAGTGATTCTTAAGAGAGTGCGCCGAGCGGTACAGATATGTAAATCATTCGAGCGGCCGTTCCTCGCCAGTTTTCGATCCTCTTCTTCCTACGCTTCTATCCTGGCTACCGGCAAATGCAGTCGCTAAACCAACAGGCCAACTGCACACAACTTGCACTTATGAATTTATCTCCGAAGGTCGAACGACAAACGGTTTTAATTGCTGCTTCGGGCCCTCACGGAATTCGAGAACTTGTTATCTCGCAGATACCCGATGCACTTGATAACGCTTCGTAGTTCCTTAAACAATCCTACTTGCACCTGTTACCTGGAAGAATTTTTTAACTCGTCCCTAGCATCAACAAATCGTATCTATATTTGTTTCAAATTCATTTAATCTAAATTGCACTTATTTTTCACGTAAATGCATAAAATGCAATCTATTTATTTAATACGACAGTTTCTGTATAAAAATTGATAGCTGCAGAGCATTCTATAATATCGAATAAGTATGTTTAGCGGGTTGTAACTGATGGTTGTTAACAACGATGTTAGCGAAAGGAAACGACAAACATCGCCTAAGACAGCGGATCGAACGAGATTCCCGCGAATCCGGAAAATTGACGACTCCCTCGGAATCGGATCGTTTGTATCGTTTGCAACTATAATACCGACAAATGCCGGCGCACGCCATACTAAACGCGACAATGAGGCTCCAAGTCGGCAGGGAGCAGGCTAGTGATCGGATTATCCTGGAAACTCCTTGGGCAGAGAACGAGAACAGCCGCGAACTTCTCGTACGCTACCAGAACTGGCATAAGGCATTGTTAGCGTCCCCCGGGGGACAAACCTAGATCAAACGCTGTTAGGCGGAAACCGTGCCCTCTCGATTCTGTTTCTCCTGTTAAGTTCATTTCGCTGCCTCGCAGAGCATGCTGGATTTTCCTCTAATTTTCCTTTCTCCGCCCTGCTTCTAATTCGTTTCCCTGTTTTCGTCAACGATTCGTCAATGATTTCGCCAGTGATGAATTTCAATCTGTTCGTCCGAAGAGAGGTTTTTTAAGAAATATCAGTCAAAAAGCATTTGTTTCCATAATTATGAAACTTTTGGCGGATCTAGGATCTCGCACAGATCTTTTTGGTCTGTTTCCGCCACTTTTCACTCGTCGAAGAAGCGAAACGCGAACGTCTCTGTCTTTCTTCAATTCCCTCGGCCTCGGACATCTTCGATTCCGTTCTCTCGTCCTTTCATAGTTCATATATCAAACGCTTAGGCAAGGCGGCGACACATAAATACCGTACACGGTATATAAAAGCCAGCACCTCCGGAGGATATATCCCACTAGGTGAAATATATTAACACGACCCGGGGACGGCGTGGGTTTCATGATTTTTGGGGACACTTCTCTTTCTCTCTCTCTCTCTCTCTCTCTCTAGATATCCGTGAGAGAGACCGGTCTCTCGGATTCACCGAGTTTCGAGATCTATCCGTCTCACTCACTCGCTCTCTCTCTTTTTCACTCTTTCTATTTTTCTCTCCTCGGTTCGCCGACTGAATGACTTATAGCCTGCGGCGAGCTTTAAGCCCCGTCACTATCGCGGGATTATAGCCACGGTACTATAATGACGATCGAGACCGTCTCTTCCTTCTCTTCTGTGCTTGTTCTGCCAGGATAAAATTCCGATCGGACTGCAGACCATTTGTTTTAGACGTTGTGCCAATGAGTAATGGCTAGACGAATTTTTTGCAAAATAAAAATTGTTCGAAGTTAACTCCGAACCTACCGAGTATTAAATGGCTAGAACGTATTGTATCGTGAATGAAGATTTATTTAGAATTTGTGTGATTTTTATCGTAACATGTACTCGAATTAATTATTATGCTAGATTCGATGGTTCAACGCAAATTATTTCTAAGATCCGCTATTTTTAAATCGTAGATTGAGGATTTTTATTATATTATATTATAACCCCGTGAAAATAATCGTGACGAGCAGGTCGAATCGCAGCCCCTCTTTGAACGGAAGACAGAGGAACAGAGAGGGCTGGTTGCCTGATTGGGTTAACACTTAGCCCTGTGATTGCCATTTGTGAGTCCTTTGCCATTTTCGCCTTTGAGAACCCTCGAGATTTCGCATCGGAACCTCCTCTTTCGGCGGACCATCCTCGGGAAAAGTTTGAGTGCGAAACTGAGCAAACCCTTCGGGGAAAACTTTGAACGTGATCGAGGAGCTAAATCTCTAATTCGATCCGCCGCAAAATAAAACATAACTAAATGCTGTGCGTTGCTTTCATTCAAGTTTTAGCTCCGACAATGTTTTCTGTGACAAATACGTACCATTTAATATACGTATGTATGCACTTTAAATAACGCAGAACAGAGAAAAGCAATGTACTAGAAATATTTGTAGCCGAGTCCTATTTTATTACGGCTTGCATTTTAAATAAGAAATCATATGTAATAAAAAGTTTACTAACGTCAAGAATTACTTTCTTCAATTTCCACTTCATTGGCACACCTTCTCGGAACGCATTCCCTTACAATACTGGTCACAAATTCTATTCTCCTCGTCATGCAAATGGAAGAAACATTTCTCCTTCGTCCCAATATTCCTCGTAAAAGTAGTATCCATTCTCTCCGTCATACCATGTCCTTGACTGTTTCTCGCATAGAACCGATCCGCAAACTCCTTCCTCCGCGAATCTTGCTCCACATACTTCAAATGTTCCCCTAACTTCTCACCCCTTCCATTGACAGACTGATTCTCAATTCTCCCAGGTGTTCTAACATTGTCCACATATACAGGACAAGCAGGAGTGTCATCGGAATCTATAACGATCCTATGAAGCTCTACACTCGGTTTTATCCTAGGTTTGGTCCTAGATCTGACTGTACTGATATACTCGGAACCTTTATCCTCTTCCTTCTCAGGCAATCCGCTTTTCAAGCTGTCACTAAACTTCCAAGCAATAGGATTCTTCGATTTGAGACGTTTCCCAATCCTAATCGGCAATTTCGAATTCGCCGACACTTCGGATCGAATCTTCTTCTCGATATTCGATCTCGAAGACTTCTTCAGATCACCATCTTCCTTCTGCGAGCCTTCAAGCTTCCTCTTCAAACACACAGCAGTCTTTTCGATGAACTTTAATCCACTTGTCTTCTCTTCATTCTGTAACTTCTTCTTCTTCCCACTTTCCTCTCCATGTTTCGCATCATTCTCTCTTTTCAGGTGTCGATTCTTGCCTGGCCACCCAAAGCTTAGCGCGTGAGCAGGCTTAGGTTGATACTTAGGCTCTCCCGAGCTCTGATCATTGCTACCGCCATAGTACTTTGCAGCTGTGTCGCAATTTGAGTGCAGTTTCTCTCTGTTATATCCTGCATTGACCTCTGTTTGCGAGTTTAGGCTCGTTCTGTGGAGAACCTCCACCGATCTAGCAGACTCTTCGCGTCTATGATCATCGCTGGGCAAGACAGTATCCCCCTTGATCGTTCTTGGATCTCCAGGATTTAGTAATGAACAATGATCGGTATACTTCAAGTTCTCCGAGATGAAATTTCGATCACGGTCCAAGCTTTTTTCGGTACTACTCTCTTGGACCCTTGATTTAGACGCAAAAGGATCGTCATCGTTGACAAGTTGTCTTCTCAGAGGATGGTAATCGCTGTCTCGAAACATCCTATGATCCAGAAAGCGTCTAGTCTTCATATTCTTAAATCGTGGATCGTTTTCATCTTCCAGAGGAACGAACTCCCAAAAACCGATGATCTTCTCGCTCTTCCCAGTGTCCATCGAGGATTTCGGTACAACAGTTGCATCCGTGGACGTAGACACCTTCGATATATCGCATATACTGTCCTTATCCACTCCACGATCCACGAATCTCCGGACTTTATCGATAGATCGAGTGCACATCACAGTTCCAGATTGATCAGAATCGAAATTATACACCGGAGAATTCGGATCTTTCATAGTTTCAGGATTCTGTTTCACTTCTTCTAGATCATTGGGAGAGGATTTCAGGAAGGATCGAGTCCTCTTCTGTCGATCACTCGGCGGAGATCGCGTTCTAGATCGAAGTTTACCAGCCTGAAGATCTTGGATAGTTTGCTCGGGGTTGTTTGCATTTGCTGCAAGGATTTTTGTAGTTTTTTGATATCTTGATGATCTTTGAGTTTTCTGTGGGGATTCGCCGATTGGTTTTTTCAGGTTTGTGGTTGTCGGTGTTCTCGGATTCTGCCAACGATTTTTTAAGATGTTATGTTCGGAGACTTCTGGGTAATCTGGTTCTAGAGTTACCACAGTGTTCCTCTTGTCGAGGATGAATTTTTCTTCAACTTTCGGAACGATTTTCGCATCGATTTTGGGTTCGATTTTTGGAGGAGGCGACTGAAGCGTCATCGGTTTCTTTCGTGATGGACAACTCATCGGTCGTCTCTCAGAATTTGATACTGCGTGATCGTATGGAAGTTCCTGAAGCATTTCTTGAAGGTTTCCTTTGTTCCAGCGGTTCAATCTGGGTCTTTCTGACTGCATTCTTGAACTCATTTTCATGTCTTTCGTGTTTGGAGTCTTTTTGGGTGTTGGGCTGTCGTTCAATTCGTTGTGGGTGGTCGGCTTTTTCCAACGATGCTATAAGATCGATAGAAAAACCGCAAGAAGGCGTTACATAACGGTAGTTTCATTATCTGATGCACACTTGTAATTTTCAAGGTCATGCCATTAATATATCTAAATGGGTTTTTTATAATGCCAACTAGAATATCCAAGGAAAAAATATATATTTACAAGAAAAAAAATATCGATGACCTTGAAAACTCCGGAAAAAATGACCTTGAGATGAAAATAACATTTGTAAATCGTTCACCTTCCGACACCATTTTCATTTTAAAATAGAAATTGTTTGCATCAATTGTAAGAAACATGAGCCAAATGAAACTGTCATCCTTTTCTCAACAACTTTAACAAGATGAAGATAATACATGAACATTCATAAATTCTTGCAATTCTTTTAGTGTATTAAATTACATCTACTGGTTTTTATAATGAATGCATAAAATCCGCAGACTATATAGTCATAAAAAATAAAGTAAATATTCAGGTGGTTTATTCTTTCATTATAGAAGCAAATAAAAATTAAAATGAGTGATGATTTAAGTCTTCCTAAGTTAACGAGGTTCAGAATAATGAAAATAGTCATTTCTGATTGATAGAAAGAATGTGTCTCGCTTGGAAAATTTATGCTTTTTAATTTACCTCGTCAATGTTCGGGCGATGAACATTTTCAACTTGTTGATTTTTCGCAACTTCTTCGTTCTGTCGCAATTTTTCTCTGTAAAACTTGTGCGCTGATTTTTTTTCGTATCTCGGTCTGCTATTTTTGACAGTGGTGGTTCTCGTAGAAGGATGCTGGCTATTATTTTGTGTAGGCATAGTCGGTGTTATGGCATCGCAACCCGCGTCAGAGATTTCAATGATCTTCCTCCGATCCTCGTCAGTATTCTCAGCGAAAATAGGTGGCACGTTATCCACGAAAAATAAAAATGGACTGTCAACGAAGCTGTTCATGTTTTACCAAATGTATACCCCATGAATTTGAGGACCACATAGCCTCGAAAATTCTTGCTGAACTCGCAATTTTAGGACAAACGGTTTCTGTTAATTATGATATCGATGATACTCTTGAACCGATGATTTTCGTCGGAGGTGATGATTGCACTTGGAATTTTGACTTTGAGTTGCCGAATTAATCACATTTGAGAGCTGACATTTTTCTGGAGATTGATTGTCAAGTGTTCGATTGAAAATAAAATCGAATTTTACGCGTTTGTGTCAAACAATTAATTTAGAAATTATTATAATGATTTGAATTCAACTGACTAAACTTGACTTATTAAAATGAAATGAAAATAAATCTTTTAATTTTGTTTATCTGTAGGGTTTTGTGAATTGCACAAAAGTCTGTAGAAACGGAACAATTTTGATTTATTTAAATTTTTAATATATTATTTGTGACTTTCCCAAATGGCAAACATAGATTAAATATTTTTAAGAGCACGCTATCTTTGTTACACTGCAAACTATCTATAAAAATACAATTGTTCACGCTTTTCATCGATTAAAAAAAAAGTATTAATTCCGTATAATTCTGTAAATTTATCGCCCGAGATAAGTGCGAACAGGCTTAAGAAATAAACCGCCTACGTGGCACTAGTTTCCACTATACTTTTTGATACTAACTTCACCATTCTACCGCGGATGTCGCCATAAGTAAATTCGTGTGGCGGATGTCGAAAATGTAGACTCCTACATTGTCAAGATATCAAAAATGTGAATCTCTCTATAATTATCTATAATTATATCTATAATTAATATTGACTAATTGTAAATTTTTTTAAATAGTTTTGGACACATTGTACACATTATTAAATAGTTGAACAATATATTTGAGTCCAGCCCAGATTCAGTCAAAGACTTTACGTGTGTATTAAAGATTTGTATTTAAGATCAATCTACACAGGGTTCGTCCTCGAAATTGTTAAATAATATCAGTTAGTTATTCTTCCATAAATGAATATGCAACTGTAGAACTGAAATCAATCAATTTCAAGTTTCTTGAAGCTTCCTTCGACGCCAAAGATGTCTGTCAAGGATTTTGCTTTTCCGGGTCTCAACGCCTCGTTCACTCTGTTATTTTGTTCATCGTATAAGTAGAAGTCCCGGTTCTCCTCAAGTAGCTTCACGCTTTTCTCGTGCAGCTTCATCACGGGTCCTGCTTTTCCACCTGCTTCGTTTGGCAATGCTTCTACGGGCAAGAATTTCGCCAGTGTGTCCAAGTTTGTGTGTGTGTGAAGCTAAATTAAAAAGAGAGAATTTATTTCGTTTCGTCTTCCTTGAAATTCTTTCAAAATGAAAATAAAAGAAGTGCACAAACAGCAAGACTGTTCTATTTTTCCATAGATGAGTTTTTATCGAGTTCTAATACATTACCATGTCTAATAGCTCCTTCTTCATGAACGGCTTCATCATGTTCAAGATCACATCCATCACGGCCGTGATATTCATAAAATGGAATCCCTTCAGGCGAACCGGAAGTGCTTCCTGCAGGTAATACAGATACTTCTTCAGTCCCATGGGATTCAATCTAGCAGCATGTCCAAGAACAACGTTCTTCATGTCGAATAAAATTATATGACCAGGCATTGTGCCTTCTTTGGCGAGCCATAGATCAACCACCATGCTCAAAAATTTCATGCCATCGTTGTAGACGTAGTGCGACGGGTCAATATCGATCAACGTGCCGTAGAGGATCGCGTATCCTTCGGGAGTCCTCATATCCAACACCTGGATCGTTCTGCCAGAACACAATTTGCACAAATCGCGTAATTTCGGTTCGTTCGGTTGCAATTTTCCAGTCATTGAAATTGCAATTGCTTGCAGCGGAAACGCATGACTTTCGATTACAAAATTATGGGACTGGAATTTGTTGTATGTTCTTATTAAAAAATGGCAGAGTTGTTTTAGATTACCACATTTTCGAAATGTGTATAATTTTTGTTGAAATAGAAGATTTGGTTAATTAATAAATTGTTGTTGTAAAGTTTAGTGGTAGATCGCGATGATTGTATTCGGTTGGCCGAGAGATAAGAATTCTTTCACGAAGAATGCATCGCAACTGAGGAGTTATGTTCATTCGTGCATGCAGTTGTAGCTGAAGCAACGTGCAACGAGGATAATTGAGGCATAAGAACGCGGAACGATGACTATAAAAGAAAATGAAAACGAGAATTACGTTCGTCAACGTTTGTCAGCGTCTTATGCGCTTGCAGTGGTGTTCAAAGAGTTCAGGAAACAATTCCCATGTAACCATAAATCTAACAAATCATTCTACAAAGACGTATTCTGCAGAAACAATTCTCTTAATCAATAATGGATTCTCTCTTTGAAAATTCTAGTTAATACGGGAGTACTTACATTGTGTTAAAGGCTTTCCTCAACTCCTTAGTGCCCAGAGGGTCCAGATTCGAGAAAAATTCCGGGACGTGCGATCTCACAGTATAATAAGTATCAATAGTTGCCTTGGTAGGTTCCATTCGATAGTAATTACTATAATAGAACAACGCCAGCTCGGCGTCACTAACTTTTGGTAAATGGGGCTGCTTTTTCAACCATTCCTTCAACACCTGTATCTCCTCATCCTTCAACTCTGGATTCCTCTTCAATTCCTCCTCGTACGTCACTGACTGCATCTTGATTCCCTTTGGTTTAAACAATTTTCTATAACTTGTTACTACGCGGACGAGATCAATCGCAGCGTCTTCTGCGATCTTGAAATTTTTATATTGTAAAATTAACACTGTGCCGAACCACGATCAAATAAGCGGTTTCATATTCTACAACTATTGGAATTGTTAAAACACATTCATGGAGAATAATCGAATAAATTTCCTTGTGCAGAAAATGACGGACAATTTCAATAAACTTAGCGTTGCCATTTTTGTCAGGCAATATTTACCAGATACTTTTGGTAGGTTTAATGTTAAGAACTGAAGGAGCAAATCGCAGAAGAGGCAGATGATTCGTCCAGTTGAGTACCGAAAGAGGATTGATTTCGTGATGATCTAGTCGGCGGTTTGAATGATACTGACTCCCGTAGACATTCTATCGCAATCGTCCTCTTAAAATGTGATGGGACAAGCTAATATCATGTAATCACGTATTGCGTGACTAGTTGGGTCGTCAGACCAACTGCCATCAAATTACATATTCCAAGATGATATGAAAATGTCACGATAAACACAAAAAAATAGAAACAATTGTAATACCGTTTCTGCAGATTTCCGCACGGGAAACCATTCGTTCCACCCTAACTCTTAACCCTTAGCACTCGAATGGCGACTCCTAGGCGCCACTAAACATTTAGGTATTGTATGAGGTATTATACCAATCCTATGTCCATAAAATTTTAAAAATCGTAGAAAAAGAAAATATTCTAGGTTGGAAGAAATGTTTAATTTTCGTAATTCATAATTTTCGTAATTCATAGTTTGAAAATGAAATCGAACGAACGTTTTGATTTCGAACATTTTATTTATCATATCGGTAGGAAAATGAAAGAATCGGAAGCAAGGAACTCGAAGAAGGAAAATAAAATTGGCGAAACGAATTCTGTGCAGCAATAGCTACTTTTTTTAACGGATTTCTTCGATTCATCCTGAGCCAGCGGAAATTCACGTAAGTATTACACCAGTTATAAATAGCGGCTTCCGCAAAGAACAAAAACAAGTCGCATGTTCGTACGAAGAAACCCCGCAATTAGGTCGGGATAGTCGTTTGCGCGAATGTTAATCATTTCTCTGAATTTTTTCGTTTGGAAAAAGTGAGCTTGTTCCGAGCTACTTGCTTGTTCGAATGTTGTGAAATTGAAACACAATAATTGCATGGAAATTCTGTGATCCGTGGCGTATTATAATTTTAAAGGTATCATACATATTAATGTAGATAGCAATTAGCACGCGAAGTTCGGATTAATTGAGCTCAATCATATTCAATTAAATACTCTTTTGCCGTTCTATTTCAGTTCGGATTGCGTGGAACGAGTCGCAAAAACCTGTCTGCATAATTATGCTAATTTTTGCATTGCAATAATCGAGGGAACGTGATAAAAAAAAAAGCAAAGTGTATTTCACGCGTTGAAAAATTCTGTCGAGTATATTTCAAAATGATCAAACTCTTTATCATTTTATTGTCTGCTAGATACACGTAACAATTGTTTGTATCTGTGTACGTTCAGCTACACTTAAATAGATTCTGTTTCTACAGTTTTGGAAACAGAATAAAAATTTCTGTTTCTTTTTACATAGAATTTAAATGGAATTACTTAACTATGATTAAAGTCCTGCCTTTGGTAGGAGATCAGTCAGACTTTGGTGAAGCTAGACTTAATAAATACGTCGCGTAAAATTAACCCGTTTACCAAATCAAATGTAGAATGGGGTAATTAATTATTTATCAATCGATCTCGAGTTTCTTGAACGTTCCTTCGACACCGAACAAATCGTTCGCAGTCTTGCTTTTCCCGACGCGCTTAGACTCGTCCACTCGTGCCACTGTTTCCTCTTCAATGAACCAATCGCGATGGTCATCCAACTCTTTTATTTGATCCTCGTGAAATTTGGACAATGGTCCCGCTTTTCCACCGATATCGTTTGGTAGAATGTCGAGAGATACGTACTCCTCCAATGATTCCAACGAGGAATGCAAATGTATCTAGAAAAGATATGCACAATTATGTGTCGTTCCATCGTTAAGTGGCTTGCGAATCGACGATTTAGAAGCGATACTAAAAACAAGCTCATTACAGATTTGTTAGGCAACGAATTGTAATCACGGATTATCAGTGATTTTACTGTGAACAATTGTGTTTTTTTCTCAGGGTAATTTGTGGATCGTGAAAATAGTATGATTCTCACCATGCTCCATAGATCTTTCGTCATAAAAGGCTTCGCCATATTCATGATTACATCTATTACCGGCGGCGTGTTGATAAAGTGGACCTGCTTCAATCGCACCGGTATAGCGTCTTGAACATACGTAACTAATTTCTTCATCCCCATTGGACTAATTCTGCCAACATGGCCTAGAGATATGTTCGATGCGTCGCCAATAAAAATGTATCCCTCAACAGCTTGAGCTTGCAAGGCCACCAGATCGGACACCATGAAGAAATACTTGGTACAATCGTCGAATGAATAATGAGATGGATCGGGATCGATCAGCTTCCCGAAAAGCACTTTGTAGCCTTGCTTCGACAACTGGGGCAGTCCAATGGCGACCCTGTTCGTGGTTAAAGTGAAATAAAAATATTGTTAATTTTCAATCATTACCATGTGATAGACAACGTCAAGGTATTTAAGACTTTAAGCTGTCTATTTCCATCTCAAGGAAATTAGAAACTCATTATTCCTCTTCTCTACAACACGTTTTAATCTCGCGATCAATCGATAACCGCTGACAACGTATTTCCATCAGCAACGAGTACTCTAACCAACTGAATTGAATAGAGTCTAAAGCAATTCAAAATAACACAGTAGCGGGTGACTAGATTGTTATGTGCCGTGACATGTAAGATTTAAAATCGGCGATTTTCAACTTCATTTTCAATCGCTTCGGAAAACTTTGATGTCGCACGAAAACAGTGAAAGAATATTTTTTAAAAATTGTGGAATGGACTAACTTACACAACATTGAAAGCTTGTCGAAGCTCCTTCGATCCCAAAGGATCTCTGTTTGAAAAGAACTCGGGCACGTGTGATCTAAGTGTGTAAAAGTTCTCGACAGTGTGCTTCGCCGCCTCGATGCTATAGTAATTGCTGTGCAAGAACAGCACCAGAAGGAGATCAACAATCTTCGGTAAATGTGGCTGTTTCTCGCACCATTCCCTCAACACTTCAATATCCGACATCTTGATTTCTAGATTGTTCTTCAGGATCTCCTCCAAAGAGTATGGATAAGGTATCGACAGCTTCTTCGTAGCCATGATGGAAGCAACTACTCAGACTGCGAGAAAAATACACAGAAATTATCGTGGCACACTGTTATTTGTGACGGTCGAAGTAGATCAGGTCAGTAATGATCGGACTGCAGTTTCTGGCGCACTTAGACTACTTCTTCTCCACAAACTCCGATGAAACAGCAGCTTTTATAGTCATCTTTTCCAATCCACATAGATAGTCTATGCAGAAAACGTGTATGTATTCCGAAAAAAGTGGATTTACATAGACAATCGCCGTGTAGATCTTATATGAATCATTCAACAATTTCTTTAAACTAGGATGGACATTGTGCGTGTGACTCGATAAAGTATCTTCAGGTTTTTTGTGGACCTGTTGAGTCGCATGTTTGCTGCTTATGATTTAGACGTGACTCTTTCTTGGTAATGAAAAAGTAAATGACAAATATTTTAACACTGAAAGAGAGGTTTTTTTAGGACGTAAGATTTTCAGACCTAAAAAATGTACGTAAAAAACCGTCTTTAAAACGTCGCGTGCTATCTGGGATTAATTGCTTATAAATACCATTACTCACAGACAGCTTATTTGTCAAGGATCGACAACTGTCAAGCTAGTCTTGATCTACTCTTCACCACTCGAACAGTGTCACTGTCAAAAAGTTGCCAATAATCCAAACAGGTCTCACACAGATTATCACACACTTGAAACAAAATCTGAAACGCCAATCTTCGAAGTATAAGAGAGCGATCGAACGATCGAAGAAAGGTTTCAGACGAAGATCAACGGTGTTCGTGAAGATCGATCCGAGACGATCGAAGGCGAACTGTGTGATCTATGTATCGTCACCTGGCCGCACGGAAATCACGCTGTCCACAGGATGTCCGATCCACCTGCCCAACAATCGTTGGCGATCGGTTAAAGCCTCGGTGCAGACTGGAAGCACCGTTCAACGTCTTCATTTTAATTCATATCACAAATTATAACGCAACGCAGGTGCTCATGTGTGCGTGCATGTACGAAGTTACGCTTCGATTAGAATGCAAGGAGAACGTGTCTCTCCGATCCAGGATTATCGCGCTTTTCCTCCGAGCTGATTCGTGGAACTTGGAGATAATTGGTGTGGTTCGGCCTCATTACGATGACCCGAACTCGTGATTAAAGGTAGGCATACTTATTTGGCAGTCTTGCGCGAATCATCATTACGTAATCGCGAGAAGACTCTGCTCTCGGATCGCGAAACCGTAGAGCGTGTTCGTTCGCCGTAAAAAGAATTTCGAGTAACGAAAGTTGAGTAAAAAGAGCGTCAGATGAAAGAGTAAAGAGAATTTCAAATTACCAATAAAGAAAAAAGTGAATTTCAATTGCCCAAGAAAAAATAAAAATAATTTTAAATGACCGAAAAAGAATAAAAAGAATTTCAAACAATGACCAAGTTGTTTGAAAATAACATCTAAAGAAAACGACTACATGAAAAAAAAGATAAAGAAACGTTTTTCAAGTTTGCTATTGAATTGTCAATGGGCTAGTTTGTCGTGGTTGGTTATCGAACTTGTGTTCCTAATTCGGAGGAATCCTCGCGTTAATCGTTGATACAAGGCGTTCGTTAGCGTTAATTAATTTTCATAGGAGCGCATCGAGATTGCGAAAGCATCCGCTGTACGAAATAAAGGAGGCGTTCACCGACACGAACGCCTCGCGACGCTTTCTAATTTAATCATTTTCTGATCCAATTCCTGCGCTGCTTCCATTTTAACTGTGCATTGTTCCCCTTTTTTAATCTGTGAATAGAACGTACAAGTATGTATTGAATAAATTGAATTCATAATTCCTAGAAGTCACGACGGTTCATTATAATTTTTAAAAAGCTTGAAACCTGAAAATTAAGTTGGAGATTAATTAATTAGTTAAAAATCGTTCTGCTTCGAAAGTAACGATACAAAATTACCGACTGATGGTAATTACCATGGAGACGATGGTGGCGCCATCGGTGACGGAATGATGAAACTGATAGACAGACGTCATCGATAGGTATAAACATAAACAACACGGATGTTACCGACAAATTCTCGACTGTCGGTAAATTTAGCCTACATTTGAGCGTTTTGCCGCTAAGTCAATAAAATTAAATCGTATACTTTTGATATTTCTATCGCTGGTTACCAAATTATGGATCATTTATTACGTGTACAGTATCTACCCCGACCCTCTACAGACCGCCGGTATCTTTTTCTACAGAAATTTTCGAATAATTGTACGCTAAAGGCGAATAGAAAAGTTTATTTATCCACTACTTAAAACAGATCTATAAATTAATAGTCCTCTATAAATTAATAGATCCCGTCACTTCTTTCACTGTCATCTCTCATTTTCAATCTTGAACATTGTCCGTGCAATTTTACAACCACGTTCATTATCTTAATTGACGATTATACAACTGCAAACCGCGTAAGTCCTCCATTCACGCTAAACTAAACAAAACATTCGGCTTCCACAAAAATCTTCGATACACAAGTCTGAAAACGTTCAAAGTTCGCAGAACACTTGCGCGCCTTTAGAAAGACGCTCTCAGCACTGAAATCCCGAAACCATAATCGATCTCAGGTTCCCTGAGGCGTGGAAACCTTGCTCGAATGCGAATGGGTGGGTTTAGGTCCGATAGTCGGCGTTTTGCTGGACACTGAGCACAAAACTTGTTTGTAGGCCTCTCTGTACAATTTATTAGTGCCTGCATAAATGAAAGGGTTGATCACAGATGATGCCCAGGCGAGGATCGACGCGATCACGTGGAGAATCGGTACTTGGATCTTGTCGTCGATCACGTTCGCCAGCATCAGAGGCATAAAGCAAAGAATGAAGCAGAGGAAAATAGTCAGCATCAGTCTTGTTACTCTGGAGTCCTCTCTTCGCTGGAAGCCGTTGGTTTTTCTTCGAGATATGCCTCCATGAGCTTCAAGGTTCTTCCTGCTCTTTCTTACACGCCAGTAGATGCACAGGTAAGACACGCTAATCACTACACAAGGTACGAGGAACGCTAGAACGAAGAGGAACTTCTTCGGACTGCGGCCATCTTTCTTCAGGATCGTACAAGAGAAGGTTGTCGTGTCTAGGCCCATTTGACCCCAGATTCCTAGCAACGGTGGAAGGAGGATAGAGAAACTGACGGTCCAGATCGTGATTAACATGATTATTATGCGCTTCGTTGTGTACAATTGCGCGTACATCTCCGATCTTGATATTAGGATGTACCTGGAATGAAACGATGGCGTTAGCTGGCTGCGGATTTTTATGCAAAACGAATATGAAGAAGTTAGTTTAACACTAGACGGCTTTATATTTTTCATCTTACAACTATCGAAATTATTTTATTGCTTCAATTTAATTTATTACTTGGATAAAAAAATTCAGCTCTATTTCACCTTAAAATACCGACATTACTTTCTCGTCAAACCAATAGATATTTTATAATTGGCGTGTCAGTCGATTCAACGAATTAAAAGTTGATCGAATGAATTAAGAGTTGACTTATCTACAATCTTCTAATTAATACTTTCTTATTTTTCTGTGTTTCAAGAAATTCTTGACACAGTTTGGTTCGTTTTACGATGATTACGAGTCTTTTGTATGGAGATTGATTTGTAAAGCCTTGTCGTTTTTGCAAGCTAAAACATTTGAATCGCTTTTAGCGCTCGGTAGGTTTATTGTTAAAATCGAGAGTAGTTGGCAAAGATTAAAAATTGTTCGGAAATGTCTGAGAACATGCTACATCGCAAGGACATAGCTTATTAGGTGTTGATGTACATGAGCTAGCACACATGATCGATCAGCGCGCATCATCGAACCTGATTCATCGCGCATTTGATACTATTGGGATGAGCAGAGGGTGATTAGGTTCCTAGCAGAGGAAAAGAATATGCTGAGTTTGTGTAATGGATCTTGCGTATAAATTTCAGTCAGCGTATTTAAAAGTAAGCGAAATTATAAACACGTGCACAATATCAACACATTGTAAGATTTACATACGAACCTATTGATCGTGATCGCCACCATACTGAGCAACGAGACAGCGACATTCCCGTAAAATAATAGCGGGAATATTTTGCACAGTGTTTCGCCTAACACCCAGGCCTCTCGCAAAAATCTGCTCGCAGTCAGTGGGAGATTCACTGCCGAGAAAATTAGATCGGAGATGCTGAGACTGATCACGAACGCTGTCGTCGCGTGTCTTCTCAGTCTTGTGTATTTCAGCAGCGCGATCACTGTCACCAGATTACCTGTAATTTATATAAAATCTTATTAGTATATTTGCAAGTTGCAATTTGCAATTTTTGTAGACGAATTTTAAGCAAGTCGAATCAAGTAAAATCTTATTTTCCGTGGTAGCAGCCTTTTTACATATGAAATAATGTAAAATCGTATTATAAATTCGGTAGAATTTGATATTGTTAGCACTTTTTGAAAATTTTCTGAATCTATAATTGCATAAAGATCCGCAGTCTACGTACAGCATTTCTGTCTTAATAAGCTAAGAATGTGTATTAATGATCGCGCAAAGAGTTAAAGAGTAGCCAGCACCTTGGAGGAGCATACAAATGCACCCAAGTGGATAATTTAAAAAGGAGACATTAATAATCCCAATTCCTGACAGTCCAGTGGCCCGAGTTAAGAGTGTTAATAGCCATGGGTCAACAGAAGTTAGTCTGACCGCAGAATTGGAACGTTTAATTAAAGAATCAACTATCGCGAGCACACGAGCATACTCTAATTCGTTGATAGACTGAATCATGAATAATATAGCCTATTGTTAGGGAAACTAGAGACTGTCTCCGAAATCCTCCGGTATCGAGTGTCCTCCCCTAAATGAATATGTTTTAATGGAAATGAACATTTACCCGCGACTCCAACGACGCTGAAAATGATCGCGCAAACAGCTGCAACGATGGTGACCCATCGAGGAAAGTGTTTCACACTCTCGCCTCCCAATGCCACTCCGATAATTGTGTCGTTCGTCGCTGATCCGTCCATTTTTATAGTGTTCACGCACTCTTTCGTCGCGGCTCGTTTTCAGCACGTGAAATGCAAAACGGGGCGGACACGCTTCCGTGAAAACGAGACGTCATTAACGAACACCTGCGCTTAATAACGAAAGCTTATTTACTACGTGTTCTACGGAATAAAACATTCCAATCTTTACTCGTTTAAATCATCAATGAAAACGAACGTCAATCTTTCGCGCGAAATTTACAAACGTTCTCTTTTTCTTTAAATACTTTGATACTTTATTTAAATACTTTGATAATTACTTACGTCGTCCTCGTAACATCTATCATCGTGTAAATCCTTCAAAATAATAATAATTGTTCACTTAGGATTCTCCGTCTCGCCAACCTTTTTAATAAGATCTACATTGATTCCTTTCTGTGTTCTTCTTAACGATCCTCCGTTTATTTACCGATACCTAGACACAGAAAGAAACAAGAATTAAAGACACTACCACCCAGTTCCTAGAGCTTTAAATCATATTACAGAGATGTGATAAGATTACGGGAGAAGTTTAAGAAGTCGACCTAAGTCTGACCCCGGCACACATAAAATTCATTCTGAAAATCAACCCATCGAGAATCTTCGATTACTCGATTCAAACTTATTGGAGCGGCCACGTGTGTGTCCTGGGAAGCGGAATCCGCAAAACCGCCGTGGAAAATCTTTTATCGGCGAGCGAACCGTTCGCGATTTACATGCGTGCTTCTGACGGGCGATCCCCGGCAATGTCTGGAACGATTAAATACACGAGGGTTCCTTATCCAGCGAGCCACTTGAATTCATTCTCTCTCCGTTTCTTCTTTTTGCCCGTTCGTTAGCGGCTGCAGAGCGGTCTATCCTCTGATTTTCTTGCGACGACCACGATCTCCCGCGACATCGAAAAAACATAAGATTCTCTCCTCTCTCCTCTCTGCGTGAGAGTGCCTTCTCGTCGAACCCTTCCGCGAGGAAAAAAAGATATCGGCCAATGAGCTTTGAACTTGTCGCGACAATCGCTGGTCAGAAAATCCTGTCCTCCGACCATGTCTCTCTCATTCTCAAAAAATTACCCTTGCAATTTTCTTGACAACTCAAGGGCTTTGACCGTTCACTCGGAAAAACCATTCAGGACCTTCCAGTGATAACTGTGGCTCGGGATTATCAGGAGCTTGATGAACTTTGACACGGCTTCATTGGAATTAATTGATTCTTTGTGGCCCCAAATGTCACAATATCATCTGTACACTGTAGAAAGGTTTTCGTCCTGCTTTATTAATATTAATCGATTTTTAGTCGCCACAAAATGGTCCTAATTGAATCTACAGTGACTAGATGTAGATCCATATCTATCTCCAATGATTTTGGCCTTGTATCTCACTCTTGCTGAATTTATTCTAATTAACACAGTGTTCGCAGAGTTGATTAATTAAAATTTTCCTCTTCGCTCGACGTATCGATTCATTTAACACGTCACTCTCGCCTTCTTGTTCTGCCCCGTGGAAACTTACTTGTTCACTCACTTATTTACGAACGAAAAAACCATAGCACTGTGTCCTGACCAACCAGAGTGCACTAATTAATCTCCCAGATTGTACGCGATGCCCTGAAAAACGTTCCAATTTATCATCCGCTCGTTCCAGTTCCTTGCTACACCAATTATCTTCCGAATTTCCAACAATTATTCAACTCATTATTCCATTGGACGCACAGAAAATGGGATCGGATCACAAATCACAAGTAAACCGTCGAACTGAAAACTGCGTCGCGATAATAAATCGGGAACAAATTACCTCGACAGAAAATTCTCCGAAACAACTGCCGAATTTTATTTCTCTTCATCCTTGCTGATTCCGTGACCGCTTCATTATAACCGCGTTATTACTGTTTCTGATATATTCGTGGAAGAGGAAAACTGTATTTAGAATTTTTCTCGAGTACAAGAAAATCTTTTGCGGATTGTCCGAGGTGATTTGGATTTCGGTCAGTTTTTCAAAGAGGACACAGGAGGACTAGCTGTCGCAACAAGCGCTCCTCGGGGACTGACGGGACTGGGACTCTCCTCGTCGATCTTTCGCTCCCCTTTTACAACGATCGTAGACGAAGGCTTCTTATCTGCCACTTCTTGATTTAACTCTCCCGCTTCCTCTCCCGCTGCCTTTTTCTCAGCTCTTTCATATTCCGCCGACAAGCCTCGATCACCAGCCGTCCGATCCAACCTTCTCAAGCACCACTGGCCACCAAGGAATCCTAATTAATTAATCTCATTGAGAGGATCATTGTTAAGACGAGACCCGAGTGTAATCGGCCGAAATGATACTCCTGTTCGCCGGGCGAACACGGTGAGAATTTTCGCATCCTTTCAACGCTTCCTCGATGTCTCATCGCGGTTTCCATTTATCCAGGATCTCTTATCTTCCATGGAAATGAAAGATATAAGTCGCATTATGCGACCGAGTACTCGGAAATGGGAAATCTATGTTACGCAAAATGAAAATGTGCTACCTGAATTGCAAGTCAAATTCACCTCTCAGAAGTCGCCCCATCAATAATTTCCCATCAATTTCTTCTGCTCCGGAGACGATGGAAAAATTCTCCAAGTGAAATTATTAATTTTCACGATTCCGGCAATTTTAATGTTTGAAAGTTCCGCGAAGCTGCACTCGGAACTGCATTCTGCACCCTGCGATTCCCCAGCTACGCCCTTCCCCTTGTCACACGCACCACCGACTGCCGGCTGTTCCTCCGTGAGTATGATAGTGGTGAGTATAGCAATGCTGGAAATGGTCGATGGCCCGGTGGTCGAAACAGCATTGGCACGTGCTCGTATTAATGTTCGTCGACAGGGTGCGAAGGGGGTGAAGACATACAGCCCTTTCCCTGCGATTCATTAATTCTTCGATTGGCCGGCCAATCGAACGGTTTCATCAATATCGATTAACAATTAACACGACTGCAGCACGTGGATCCAGTGGGAACGTTCCCCTTTCGCTAAAGGGAAATTATTTACAGCAACGACCACCCCACAACTGTGGATTTTTGTGCAAAATAAAAATTGCATGATCTAGAAATTACGCAGACACTTGTACACAGTTGTACTTTAATTGTTCATTTGCTTGTGGGTCGTTCCACGCGAAATTGTACTAGAACTGTTTAATTTGTCGTATTTTTAATGAATTTTCAACGGTGACGTTTGCATATTGGGATTCCAGTTGTGCATAGTAAAGTCCATTATAGCAAGACGTTTTTTAGAAATAATTCTGAATGCGAGTCAACCCCCTGTCGATGGTTAATTGTGAAGATAGCCATAGAGAGAACTGCTGCCAGCAGCTGGCCTGCGTGGTCGCAAGTCCTGACACAAAGCCACGACCCAACAATCGAAAGGAACGGTCCAACAAACAAAACTCACCCCCCTTGTCCCCCTTTTCATCCCTACGATACGTTTCACCTGGCTTCCAACCCTGCGATTAAACGTAATCTCGAGGAATGAACGTCCCTGCTGTAATTTGCAGAAAGCGACGAAGATATTTATTCTTCTTTCCCAGCCCAGCAATTTTCGCTAAAACTCTTCGAACGTAATCTCCGATTATCTTGAAGCACCCTTAATAGTTCGCTCGTATTTCTTCGCTACTTCTCGTGTCTCCATGCACGTTTAAATCGTTCACGTCTCCTAAACAAAGTGACAGGGAAGTTTCTAAATCCACGAATGGACCCAAAAGTGTTCAACAACGAGCTGCTTTGCATAACCAACCCCGTTTCGGACCGGTTCGTGTAACCTGCTCGTGGAAAAGAGGAATCCACCGTGAGAAGAAGAGCATTCTTCGACGGTTTCCAGGACAACAGAGGTCTAAACATTTCCTGGGAGGAAAGGCACGCGTAATCGGACTGTGCACACAGAGGCCCTTCTACCTCGTCGCCTAATCGTCACGGTAGTATTTCATCTTTCCGAGGGAAAATTCGTCTCGTTATCTGCCGGTTGTTCCTTCGAAAACAATCCTCGATTTACATAGCCCGGTTGTTTGGTCCACGTTGTTTCCGTGTCTATAAACACTGGGCCACAAATTTTTCTTGCACTTCCTGTGAAACTTTTCTTTATATTTTCTTTCTTTATAGTTTAAGTTTAAACTATGCGAATATACATTCTCTCGGTGATAATTTAAGGGTGCTTGAAGATCGATAAGAATCAGGGCGAGACAGTTAACGACACATGTACAATTAGCAATTTCCTCCGCGATTACATTTCGACCGGAAACACGAAAAATCAGCGCGCGAGTGGAATCGATTAATACCCTTCTCCAGATATCCTAATCTTCGGCGAATAAAAATGGCCGTCGGCAATAAATCTCGCTGGTCAGCCGAGGCAACGATAAGGACCTTGAATTACGCATGGAAAAACGATAAATAATAACGAGGGAGCTTTATATGTTTCTCACGTTACGGTCCAATTAATGCAACACGCATATAAACGCTTCGTTATAACAGGTGCTGTTAATAGCGGTTCATAAAGATAACTTTTCTTCAACGTTTATTTGCATATTTTTCCGCTCTTCCAGAATTTTTCTCAGGCTCTTTAAGTGTCGGTTCTCATTCTTTTTGAGCGCTCTACTCCGAAATTCTAGTTGCGCCAAAGTCACTCGTTGGACAACCACTGTCTGCTGTCCTGAATGAACTCATTATGCATAGACCCATGAGCCCATACACCATTTCGATTCAACAGTGCTGTCTATTCACGAAGTCCTACGGCGTCTGTACACGCCACTGAAAGCCAAAAGGGCGACTTAAAGGGCGGAGGTGAAGTAACAAGTAAAAAAGAATTCCCTTGCTCAGGGATCTTCAACTTCTCTTGCCCTTTTACCATCGGAAGCTTGTTACTATGTATTGGGTCGGCAAGAAAGTAATTTCGGTATTTTAAGGTGAAGTAAAACTCTCCTTATTTATTCTTTTTGGCAAAAGATCAGCGAACAAAATGGAAAGTATCTTATTCGTTAAAGTTGATTGCTTGAATAAACAAAATTGAGCTCTATTTCACCTTAAAATACCGAAATTACTTTCTTGCCAACCCAATACGTCTTTTCAATGAGATTTATCTACAATCTTCTAATTAATTCTTTTTTATTTTTCAGTGTTTCAAGAAATTTTTCGCACATCTTGTTTCGTTCTACGTCAACGAACAGATTCTTTTGTACGATGATTAATGCTGTGACAGATCTATCAGCCGGAAATCTCTGCTCCATAGATCCCAGTAGCTGGTTCAGGAAGTTGCTGCTGGCGTTGCAGGACACGTCAAGCTTTTTGACAAGGGCATAGAACGATGGGGGAGCACGTGTAGATCGAAACCAGACTCTACGATAATAAACTATAAATACTATTTTCATAAAGGTGCGCTGTCTACAGGAGCTGTTTCGGTTGAGACAAAATATACCTTCGCTGTAGAGCAGCTTCTCCCTCGTTTGACACATTGCTTCTCGAATTACTCGGCAGTCTATAAAAGAAGTGATCTGTGTTCCTAAATCACCGATCTTTAATCGTAGAATGGAAAAGATATGTTTTTAGGGCAATTTTGAAAGAGGTCAATGATGTTATAAGTGCATAAAATTCGCAGTTCAGTCATTAGCGACGACGTTTCGCCACACTGTGCAATAAGACTGTTTATTTTCTTATGAATTGTTTGTTTTCGTTCCAATTTTATCGCACAAATATTATGAAAAGTACGAGAACGATGGAAGACCGTCAACAATTTTCGTTAAAACAGCTTTTAGCAGGAAATGCTATGAACGCTCTATCGTTCCTGTTCCCATATTTCCGGCCGGTTCTTTCCGTCTTTTTACCAACGATAAAGTTGACTCTAAGGAAATATTGTTATCAGACCGAAACCCACGATATATTTCGTTGTTGTATATTCTCACTATCAAAAATTTATCATTTGGATAAGATTTCTCTTCTTCGGGCTTTGAATGGAGTTAGATATAAGAAAATAACTCGACGGTGAACTGTTTCAGTTTATTTATTTATCTAATATATAATTCTCTATCAACGCATAAACATAACTAGTCGTTAAATACAATTGAAAACTTTTGGTGTGGTAATAGCGGTGCGGCATTTTTCGTCAATGACCACCGCTGACAATATCAATGCCTCGATTGTAGTCTAATATATAGATCTTTAACTTACTATAATCGTTAAACAATTCTCTTTTTTACGTCGCTAAAATTACCCTTGCTCCTTCCGTTACAAATTTTTATTTTCTCCGTTTACAAAAACTATTCGAGCTGTTCATAGATTTTGGACGTTATCAAAAAAATGCGCTCTGGAATTTCGAAATTCGAATATTATAAAAGACCGCATAGTTGCTGCAATTATGGATGATCTTAGAATAATTATGAGAAGGCATATTGGTATATTTACAGGCTACCGAAGATAAAAAAAACTCTATAAGTAGTAATAACTATTGCACCGTGTCTAATTAAATTAACTGAATCGTGTATATATAGCGAAAATAAGTACAAAAACTCTATTGCGCAATTAGTATCGATATATTCATGGCTTATCTCTGCGCTACAACTAAGTTCAGTCATCTCTCTTGAGTAGTATAAAAATTCTGCAGTGCTAACTTATGTGAAAATAGATCGGTAAGCAAGCGTTAGAACAATTAAAAAAGTCCTCGATCAATTCCTGACAATGTTATCATTTAAAAAGAAAACTGTTGCGTATTAAAAAATGACGAACGATTAATTAAAAAAAAGTCTATCTCTTATAAGTAAATCCTTACGAATTATTTTGAACATTGCTGGGCTGAGATATCTGTCGGATAGTTAACAACAATCTATCAAAATCGTCTCTTCGGTTAAACGACACGCTACGTTCTCGATGGAAAGGCATTCATGCTCTTATCAATTCGTTTTGTACACGCATCTCTGACTCATCAGATCAATGATACTTGTCCGCCTCTCCTGGCTACTTCCGAAGAGGTTCTCAATGTCAGAATCGTAATTCTAATTTCTCGTTTATTGCTATAACAATGGACATTCGTTATCCTGTAATAAATGCAGAAAAAGGCTGATCCTCTTAATATATCGAGTTCCGTAACAATATTCAAAAAGTTCCAGAAAAAAAACGATACGGCCCTCACCGGCCTGTAAAAATGTTACAAATATCTACAGATACGCTCTAACAATTATGTGGCCCCATCGTTACAATTATGGCACTGTGCAATTACTCCCTGTCAAATCTAAAGTCACCGATTCGATTAAGATCCTTTAAATTACCTACTTTCTAAATTCAATCGTTCCTACTCTATCGAAATACGATTACGCCATGGTAAGCTCAGCACCGACAAAACCGACGCTCGTTAATATACACATTCGGGGGTTGATCAACCCCTAACATTAATACGTTGACTGCCATTCTAGTTTGATGCGAGTGACGCCGATTGTCGTCTTCAAAAATGAATTTTTGTTAAAAAGTAATTGGGTGATTCTGTAAGAGACAATAATGAATCATTTATGGTTAAAAATTAATTATTGTAGGAATGTAGTCGCGTAAAAATGAAAGTTGTTCGAACTATGTAGTAGAATCTAGAAGGATCAAAGAAACGATCACTGTATTCAATACCGGCCATGTGTATACGTGATTTATCGTAATACCAAAAATTCCGTGAGACTTCATGCTACCTAAACGAAAACATACAATCACTGTGCCCAGCTCTACAGATTCAATCTTATTAATAGACTGTGGATCTTTATGGTCAATAAAAGTAATCCAAGTCAATTGCAAGAGATAGGAGCTTCGTAAACATTTATTACTTCTCCTAATCGTATTTTTCAAATCTTCAAATGTTTTCACTGTTTTGTATTTCACTTGTTCATTTTTCTCATAAATGCATAAAAAATCCGCTATCTACTTATTACCCAAAGTGGTGTATAATTTACACGGCAGTCAACGCATTAAAAGAATTCCGACGAAAAAAAACCATGAACCATCTTACATCAAGAAAACTTCGGTGTTCAAGAGGTGCACTGTCGATAGCGCAGCGCCTTCTTATCGATTTCTTTGAGATGTTTTCGCATCTCCTCGGACAGACTGTCAATCTCGTTCATCAGTTCGGACAGCATCCTCTCGTTATCCCTGTAAACGCTTTCCATGCCATCAAGATCCTTGAACTTGATGGACGTGTCGACAGTCAGCTCTGTAGCCCTTCGCAGGAGCTCTTTGGCCCTTTGAATATTATCCTTGCTTTTGTTCACGCTGCGATCCAGGGACTGATCCACCTTGCGATACTCTTCCGCGAGTTTCCTGGTCTTGGCATCAACATCCTGCGCCTTGTCGACGACCTTTTTCACCTGGTCGCTGATCTCCTGGTTCATGACGAAGTTGTTCTTGACCTGCTGCTTCTGCAACAAGCCTAAACGAGCTTCCAAATCGTCCACGGTCTGAGTGGTGCTGTTTGCCTGCATCAAGGCTCCTCTTGTCACTTCGGCGATCTCCTCTAGATCCTTCTCCGACTTCTTCACGTCCCTCTCAGCCTGATCGATCGCTGCCTGCGCCAAGCCCAGCGCCTTCTGCGCGTCGTTCAAAAGTACTATCACGTCGTTAACCTGCGTTTGATTTCCCAGAGCATACTCCTTAGCTCTGTTTGCTCTCTCTTTCAGCTGCATAGCTCGATCAAGATCGTCCCTAGTATCAGCGAGGATCTTTTCAGGGTCGGTTAACGAACCGACGATACTGTTAATCTTCTCCGCTAACTCTTTGATCTCGTCAGGTCTTAACTGGATATTCTTTGAGAGAACCTCGTTCGCCAGGTCTCTCACCATCGTTGGGGTTGGTTGATCCTCGTCCAACGTGCTCTTGATGCGTTTGTTGATGTCGGAGAGGTCTTTCGTCACGTTGTCCGACAGGTTGCGAGCCTTCAAGGCGAAGTTGAAGGCGTCCTGCGCGTTCGACCTTGCTGTGACCCCGTCCCGAGCCACCTGGGCCAGCTGGAGATAACAATAATTTGTTTATTAGTAGAGGGGAATGGCTAGAAACACACCGTACAACGTCAAATTTGTTCGACAACTTGAGTTTGTCATTTTAAAACCAAATCCGAAAGTAAAACTAGCCTATCAAAAAAGTATAATTTCGATGGACAGTGAAAAAGAAAAGCATCCGCAACGAGAAACATCGAACTCACATTGCGTGACAGCTGCTCAGCATCGTCCTTGTAAGTCTTGATCTTCGCAGCCTGTTGATTGGCAACATCTAACGCTAGATTAGCCTTGGTCACAGCTCCATCATCGCAGGACGAGCCTCCACAGAATCCACAGCCAGCTCCTCCGCAAACGCTGCTGCAATCGGTAACATTGCCACCGCACATCTGAAGATTCAACCCAGGCATGATGCTATTAAACGTCTTCAGTTTGTCATTTATCCTAGCCAAGGCGTCTTTATTAGCCTCTTGGACCTCCTCGACGAACTCTCTATTCTTAGCCAGGAGACTCTCCGTGTGTTTGCTAAACCTTTCCGCATCAGCTAAAACGTTGCTAGTGTCGTTCGCCATTTTCTCTGCCTGCCTGGACTGTTCCGCCATTTGCTGAGTGACGTTCAGAGCTCCTAGAACGTTCTCCTCTTGCAACCTGGTCGCATTCTCTTTCAGATTGGCTGCAGCTTGATGCAAGTTGTTCGTTTCATTCTTCAGATTCTTGAGAGCAGTGTCTCCTAAATTCACTCGCTCATTCACCGTCTCCAAAAGATTGTTAGCTACCTCTAGCTGCTTGGCAGAGTTCGAGACGTTCTGCATCATCGTGGCAGCTAAATCGCTGAGTTCATCCAGGTCCTGGGTCCTGATGGACGTGCTGTTGATCAGACTCTTCACCTGATCCAACGCATTGACCATGTCATCGAACTCTTCGCTGTACACTCCTGTTGTCCCGACCTTCTGGATTCTAGACGCCTCCTGGATCACCAGGTTTGTCTTGTTCTTCAGACCGGATAATGTTAGATCCCAGTTATCGAAACATTCTCCACAGGGATGGCATTCAGGTGCGTTGCCGTAGTAGCCTCGATAACATTGATCGCATTTTTCACCGCCGATTCCTTGTTTACACACGCACATCCCGGTCTCTCTGTTACACTGTTGGCTCGAGGACCCGGTCAAATCGCAGTCGCAAGGATAGCACTCGACGTTAGGGTTGCCCCAATGGTTCGTCTGACACTCGTTGCACTGCCTTCCGCCGAAGCCTGACTTGCACTCGCAAGTGCCGTCGTATGGATTGCACCTGGAAACATAACGGAAATGTAGACACCTTGAATTTAAAGTTTGAACTTCACCAGATGATCGAAGGACAATTACCTATCAGAAACGCTTCCAACTGCGTCGCACTCGCAAGCGTCACATCCTTTCCCGCTGGCGATCCTCCAATGGTTCTCCTCGCAGGACTCACACAATTGTCCAATCACGTGAGGCAGGCAAGGACACTGACCGCTTCGATGATTGCAGGTTCCAGCTTCGCTATCAGTTCCCAAAGGATTGCATTCGCATTCTTGACAATCCTGTTCCAACGCGTTCCCATAGAATCCCGCTTTGCAGATCTGACAGTTAGCACCATCAGTGTTATGCAGACACTGGAGACAGCGACCAGTGTGAGGATCACAGTTTCCAGGTGCTAGTAGATCCGTGTTGTTGTTACAATTACAGGGTTCACAGGTTCCACCGGAGACTTCGGGGTTGCCGAAATAGTTCTCGGCGCAGTTTTCGCAGCGAGGACCAGTATAACCGTCGAAACACTCGCAGATTACATCGTGGGTCACTGAGTCCAAAGAACAGCTGTCGGCGTAGGAGTGGCCGGAATCTATGGTTCCTAGAAGATGAAGCAAAAGTTGAGACTCAGGATTTGAGAAGGCATCGAGATGATCTCACCTGGACAAGGACACGCCCTGCATGGGATATCCACGCCAATCCTGGGATCTCCGTAGTAAGTCTCGACGCACCGGTCGCAGTTGTGTCCGGTGGTGAAGTTTCGGCAATTGATGCAAGCTCCAGTCTTGGAGTCGCAGCTCTCAGCATGACCATTGCATTCGCATCGTTGGCAATGCGGGAAATTCCAGAAACCAGGCTCACACTGGCCACAGGTCCTGCCATAAGTGTTCGGACGACATTTACAACGACCGGTTTCCACATCGCAGAAATTGTCCAATGCGCCGACGCTGTCGCAGTCGCAGGGGATGCAACCCGCGGGACCAAAACCGTACATTCCTGGTGCGCAACGCTCACATCTTCTTCCAACCACGTTAGGCTTGCAAGGACACGTGCCGCCATAGTTCTCGCAGAGGAGACTGTGCGATCCTGTTGGGTTGCACTCGCAAGCTGCAATAAATTGTTGCTGGTTAATAAGAATTTTCTATCCATTGGAGATCGATCAAATTGACTATGAACTATGATTGTTCTGCATTAATTGGACCACTTACAATGAGCTCCATCGTAAGCGTAGTACCCGATGCTCTTCTGGTAGTTCCTGCAAAGATCAGGAACGTTGGGCCAAACAGTATTGATGTCGTTAAAGTAATCGCTGCAGCGATAGTGCTCGTATTCCTGGCGACGAAGCTCTCCGACACCTGGCGTGCTGAAGAAAGGAATGGCTTCTATCCTCGGCCTCAGTACAATCTACAAAAACGAGACACAAATATGAGTCGAAAACCTATTTCCAAAACCTATTCTCCACTCACCGAGTCAACCAAGATAGACGCTGAGGGCGTGTCCACGTGACTGTTGAACTTCCTGAACTGCAGCAGAACATTGTACCGTTTCCCAGCCTCGAGGCAAACAGCAGGCTGAGCAACAACGCTCCTGGACCTAACAGGCAGCTGTGCCCACAGCTGATCGTTCTCAGGTCTCCAATCCCCACACAATCCATTAGGATCCACGGGATCCATAGGATCTCTCTCGATAATAATATGTACGTCCTCCCAAGGTCCAGGCTGCACAGGCTCGTACCTAACGATCACCTCGTACCACAAGGTTTTCCTGACATCGTCGATAGTAAAATTTAGCATGGACCCTTCTAGAACCTTCATGAACCCAGTGCCGGTCCATGTACTATTCCTGTGATCACGATAGGGCTCCCTGATAACCACCTGGCAACTGTCAGTAGCTCTCGACAGCTCTCCTTCGTAGATCAAGAAGTCCAACGAGCCAGTATAATAATTCTGTTCGGGCTGATTGCAGGTTCTTCCGCTTATGTGAGGTCTGCAGCGACATTGACCTGTCACAACGTCGCAAGAGTTCTCGTATGAGCCTCCGGGATCGCAATCGCAAGGTTTGCAACCATCAAGATCTTCAGAGAGTCCCCAGAACTCTGGTAGACACTGGTTGCAGTCTCGAGCGGTGACGTATCTCTTGCAAGTGCATTCGCCAGTGTTCGTGTTGCATCCTCGATTGTCGACTGTGCCGAGCGTGTTGCAAGTACAGGCTTTGCAGCCTTCAGGGTTCTGAGGGTCGTAGTCCCAGAAACCATTTTTACAGCGATCGCAACGGCGTCCTTCGACGTTGCTCTTACAATGACAGCGACCTGGCTCTTCACCGGTTAGAGCATCGGTGTAGGAATCGCAAATACCGTCGTCCAAAGTCCCTTCAAGGTCACAATCGCAGGGAACGCAGGCTTCAGGATGGGAGATGTCTTTGCTGGGATCGTGGTAGAAGAAAGGCTTGCACTGCTCGCAATTCTGACCAGTGGTGTTGTGCTGACAGTTGTCGCAGACTCCGCCAGATACTCTGCCTGATCGGTCGTAGACGGTCTCGTCGAAGTGGCAGGAGTTTGTGTGGTTGTTGCAGTTGCAAGGCCTGCAGGCGTTCGTCCATTTTCCCACCGCTGGCTTCCAAGGTAGATCATTATAAAAGTCCTGACATTTCTCGCAGTTCAGACCTGTCGTGTTGTGCGTGCATTCGCACCTACCGTGCACCATCCCGTCTTCATGAGGGACTCCGGGTAGAGGGACGCATTTCGAAGCGTGACCGTAACAGGAACATGATCCTCGAATCACCATGTTCTGAATCGCGTAGTAATACTTCTCGCGAATCTCACGACGATCGTCTAGGAGATCGTCTCCTAGTGTGTGCAATCTTGTCATGTTGATGCGCAGATTCGTTATCTTCAGCAAGTTCTGCACCTCTTTCGAATAGGGGTTGTCGATCTCCAGGTTCTGGGGTAGTACTCTGGAAAGATGAAGAGGAAAGTTAGAAAGAACAGAGCTCAGTTGGTGTGACGTTGTCGATGAACCTGTTTATAGCGAAATTGAGAAGATGATATTCAAAATTGTTGAAAAATCTTAAAAATTGAACTTAACACTAGTTTTAACACTAATATTCTTAATTTGCGATTATTAAGATTGTAAAGATGCTTCCCTGAGGAATTATTTACCAAATTTACTTCCTTGGGTATATATTATTGGAAAGATAGCCAAAAATTTGAATAGACACATACTTGTTATGTTTATAAAATAATGTGAAATAGTTATTTCTAGATCTCCGTAAACCTAGTGGTAAAATCATTGTGAGAAGATATAAAGTTCAATTTAGGGTCTATTTCTTGCAATCGATGCAGATAATTTTTATTTTGCATAAAAATCCGCAATCTAACTATACATATAACACTCGCCCATGCTGACCATAAGCACTCCCGTGCTTATCAAAGTTTACATACCTGAAGATAACATCTCCCATGGTTGACGGCGCAACGGCAGAGTATCTCGTTTCGCAGATAACGTCTGTCAGTCTCTGAGGTGGTTCCGTTGAAACACCAGGGAAATATTGCTCGCAGTTGTGCGCGAAATATCGATAAACGTTCCAGGTCTTGCCGAAGTCGTATGATCGTTCGATCAGCATGGCAGCTGGCCGGAATGTTTGGAAGCTAATGATGATGTGAGTGATGTGGAATTCCGACTCGGGATCGAAACGGATCGAAACGTCCTCCATACCATTCTCCGATTGCCACCATGTCCTGAAATTTTTATTTCAAATTTGATCAACCGAACGGACATGCTTTGGTGTATTGTGCGATCATTTTCGCGTGTTTTTGAAAATCTTTTAAAAATGATTTCTCACCCACTGACGATGTTCTCGATATTGTGCTGTTGTTTCGGGTGCGACGAATCGCAGAAGAAACACTTCTTCCGGTCCTTTAGATGCGTCACGATGCAGTATCTTTCCGGTTCCGTTTGACCGCAAGTCGACGAGGCTGTTAACCGATTTTTCCGACCAATTAACAAATTCC
The DNA here is from genome assembly GCA_028455805.1 of Lasioglossum figueresi. Classification (NCBI taxonomy): domain Eukaryota; kingdom Metazoa; phylum Arthropoda; class Insecta; order Hymenoptera; family Halictidae; genus Lasioglossum; species Lasioglossum figueresi. Next base: position 909,816 of record CM052190.1, read on the forward strand.
CAGTCGCTGGATAACAAGAGCTCTGTTCGCAAGGATGCTTTCTCTTCATGTTCGGACCTAAGGAACGAGAAGAACGATTTCAGAGAATTGTTCTTAGGTGTAACTATCGAGTTAGCCACGGTTGATTATATCTCCTCTCCCTCCAGCCAGCTCCGGTATTGTTACTAGTACCAGCTACGACGGTGAATGTTTGTTATTTACACTGGTGTAACAGTTAACGAAACGTCCAGAGACCGTTGTTAGTTCTCAGAAACCACGATCGACACCACCTCAACCACATTAAATCAGTTAACCCTCCGACGGCGATGCCTGGGTTTATCTTCATTTTCGAAAAATGTGAAAAGAAAGATTTTTATAGTTTGTAGTAGTAGGTATAGTGTTCAACTCTCTAAATATACGTTGGGAATAACAGAAAAACTAGCGTGTCTACAAGAAATAGTCTTAAAGATGTATTTGAAAAAATTAGTAGTCAAGCTGTAATTATTATAGTTGTGTAAGAGGTCCGCCGTCAAAGCGTTAACCAGAGTTGACGCGTTCTCTGACGAACATTCCGGAGGAACGAACAGTTTAGCTACCGATTTTTATATTTTCGAGCGATATTGTTAACACATCGAATGCACGTAGCGGAAGAAGAAAAGGGTGGATTAATTTTTTAATATCGTGTAACATCGTCATGCTCGTTATCAGGTTGTTTCTTATTGATATTTCTTATTGAACCGACGAGAATGCTACCTCTTGGACTAGGAACGGTCAGCCTTGGCCAATTATGGCGTTCCGCCGTCACCTCCATGGGTGACATATCTCCTCTCTGGACTGATCCTATAACACCCCCGTTTTTATCTCGAATGCTTACTCACACAAACCTAGATTCACGTATTCTAATGGCATAGGATTGAAAAGCATATGCCATGGGACTTACAACATTCTAGAATTTTTCAAATCTTTTACTGTTTTATATTTCGACCAACCAATTTCTTCATAAATGCATAAAATCCGCTGTCTAGTAATAATTTGTTCAGATTATAAATCGCACGTGTTTCAATTAGGTTTTGTTTCGATTAGGTAACTTACCTCTAAGCGTATGTCTATCCCTGCCACGTTGCGGTTCCGCAGCATCTAAAAATAAAATTCTGTTTACTTATCCGAGAACTGACGAGAATATGTTAAACTTTTTTAGTGAGATGGAGGAGGCGTTTAAAATGTTAATCGAACTGGATGAATTTATTTGTCGTCTACAATTTTGTTGAAAAGATAAAATTGATCGGGATCCAGCAGTCTCCGGGCAGGAATATTTCAAGATTTTTTTTTAGAGACGAGGAAACTGTAATTCATGAAAATTTTAACCGAATCTAGAATGTGTAGTTATCAAGCTCGATTCTACTACCGGTAGAGGCTATCGCGAGGACAACCGGATGTTTATGATGTGGCGTCTCTGGGTCTAATCGTTAAAATGAATGGGAACCCCTCAACTGGGCAGAAATGATTGAAACTGAAAATTTGAAAAAGAAAATCAGGTCAGGAAACAGGTCAGGTCTTGAATATTCGTTTTTCGAAGACGAAGAAACATCGGAGATCGAAGAGATTGAAGAAATAGTGAGTTGAGTAGAAAACTTGTTCGATAGAATTGAATATTTGGTAGAAATGTTTTGATCGATGAGGAATGTTTTTAATGGCTTCTGGGTGTTCGCGTTTTAAGATTCTAAGGCGCTTAGATTTTGAAGACCGAAATAAACTGGAGGAGTTCCGAAGAGAGGCAGGTCGAGGGGTCGAATCGCTATCTAATCTTAATGGATAAAGTGTCTTCTCGTAAGAGGAATGAATGGAAAGCACGTTACGATCGTAGAGAGATGAGCCTTAGCTATTTCGTTTCCAACGAAATTCCTTTCTCGCAGCATCCAATTCGAAGACGCTTCAAAACGTTGCAAATTATCTTTCATCATTTTTAAAATATAATTGAAAGGCGTAATGGAGCAAAATTTATTTTTGCAATTAAAAGGCGCAATGAAGAAGTGAAGCACACTATATTTGGAAAATAGAATCTTGCCGTTGATATTAAACTTTTCGGAGCAAGTAGTGCTTTTTAAAATTGTTCAATTCTATTTTTGTGTTGGACAGTTCTGAGGAATTTTTGTCGGAGATATTAATGTCCTAGATGGTCAAGTGATGTAACATTAGAGATAACTGGACGAGCGCGTGAAAGCTGGATGATATAAAATTAGAATATACACTTACTGGATGCAATAGTTAATAAAAATAGAAGTGTCGCGAGAACAGTCTCGCAAGAAAATATTTGTGCCATTTTATTCTCCTCCCCTCGGTTGAAATTATCGGACGAAAGCTAAGCCATGTGCGTGATGTTCCATCTGAAAGCAAAAAGATATCATTTTGTTAGATATTGTCCAGGTTCTCCGAAATTTATTAGTTAAAATTCTCTTCTACTTATAAATCGAATAAAATTTATCTCAGTTGGAAAAATGCAACTTCAACTTTAAACAGAAGCTCTAATCTTATGAATGGTAGTATACATTCGTTCCAACATTCATATTCTCATCGATGCTTCGTGAATCATCAAGCTAATCCTAAGACGACTCGAAGTTTCGAAACATTGACGGCTAAATTGTGTTGGCAATGATAAATTGCCACAAACAAATTCAAGATCTACGATTTACTATTGTTTTCGGCAGTGAATGAGTCAGAAAGGTAACCGTTGCCATTGTCCGGTTTATTGACCCTTCTGAATGATCTCTAATGTTGCAATCATTTCGAAGAAAGGTAGGGTTCGGTCGTTAAAACCTTGCTATTCTTTCGTAATTTATTACCACTCGAAAGAGGAACCAGAAACAGTAGCTAATCTTTATTAAAATGACCAAATCTATTGTTGCATTAGGACAACTTCTAGAAATGCTATTCCATACTTCGTTTGCTTCTCTATTCTTATACTCGAGACCGTGCCGCACCTAACTGTTATCTAATGTTTATCGCTTGCAGTTTAACGACCGAGTTGTCAATAGTACTGTTCTACATAAAACATAAAAACGTTCAGCCAGCCAGCTTCAGAAGCGCCGATCAGGGGGTCCAGATTGACCCGGTCGATTTCAAGGAAACTTAGCCAGTGGATTTCTGATAATAATTGCGGATCTTTATGCAAAATAAAAATTGTCTTCATAAATTGTACAACATAGGAGTCAAATAGATATATAATTTTTTTTCTAATGATATTAATTAGCTGAAATAAGTACATTGATATTTTTAAACTCTTTTAATCTGTTCACTGCTTTAAATTGCACATACTCATTTTTGCCATAAATTTAATCTGAACTTGATAAAATACTTTTAAATAAATCTAAGTGTTGCTGCATTTCACTTTCCGAGGGTTCACATAAAAATGAATAATTGCATTACACGGCTAAGTGTATTTGCAAAGAAGTGCAGTGATTTTATTGCAAATCAATTGCGTAGCAGTATTCAAAATGTTAATGGGGCTTATTGTTTTCTGCTCGGTACTGCTAGGTAATGTTTACAACCGTTATTTAAAATCGTTCTTTCTACTCCATATAAAACATTACAATAAATTACGTACATCGTAACTGTATATTTCGACCGTGTAATAAAATTCAAAATAAAAGACCACCCCAAATAGATCTTCCCCTAAATCTCTTCCTCGGAAATCTGTACACTCTCAAGACTCTATCTACTGTTCCGTTCGAGAACCACCCCCTAAAGTAATCCAGCTTGTTTACTCATGAAAAATTGCTCTAAAAGAGTAGAGATCACAGTGATCACGTCGAGCCTAACCGCAGAAATCGCACGGTATGTTGTCAAAGTCCTCGCTAGCTAGAAGATCGATCAAACCGTTTGCATGCTGCACCGTTGCACTTTTCGCCGGCTGCATCCGCTCGAAATGCACAGTGCAGTCGACACTATCATGTAAAACGAGCATAGCAATGCCTGAAGAGCAAGCCACGAGATCATCAGTCTCTTACCTAACCCAGTGTATGTATCTCCTAAAGGTAGATCGAAGATTTTTTCGCGATGCAACTGCTAAGAGAATCCAGCAGGGTCGTGATCCAGCACAGGTAAAAAAAGACCGATCGATCGAACGATCCACAGACACTGTCGATCACCGACGTCGGACGAGACAGAGATAAAAAATGAACGAGAACGACGCCGTCGGACGTCTGGTGACGCGTCCCTCGCACAGTTTCTCTCTGTAAGGAGAACCTCCGCAAACGGCCAGTGCCGTACGTAGAATGAGGCTCCTTTCTTCTCGAGACTCGAGAGAGAACCAGGGTGCTGATGCAGGCCGAGGGGAAAGGTAGTGGCAACAAGAATCATGGAGAAGGGGAACGAAATGAACGATGCGGGGGCGAACGCTATGAAAAGGTTTTCAAACGATCCGCAATTTCATTCTAACGCTCCGCTTTCCCGTTTACAACTGATTGCTTGGGATTTTCTATTTTTATGTCGGTCTTGCTCGGATGAACTTGGACTAGAGATTTAGTCTTAGTCTTTAATTATTATTAGCGTTTCTAAGCGCATAATTTATACACCGGTCAGGGTGGTTTCAAATAAATAGCTGATCTGACCCGTGATTGTTTAAAAAATGATCTTTGCTTCTTCCATCTTATGTTTCCTATATTTTAATTATAATCGCTCGTGTTGCGTCAATCAAATGAAAAATCTAGCGGTTTCTTCTATTTTATTCAGAGATGAATTTTATAACAAATATTTTTTAGTCTTATGTTGCGAAAAAAGAAGAGAATTACGAAAGACCGATCGATCGATTTTCATTAAATGTTTAAAAAGATTTCTGTGCAATGAGAAATGTTCAAATATTATTGCACTGCTTCTCACAGGATACTCGAAAGCTGAGGCTGCACGATGTCCATTGAAACAGCCAGCTGGTCGTTCGTCACATGTGCAGAACACTTGTATACATTTTCCTTCGGGTCCCTTCGCAATGGTTTATAGCAGGCATGTCACGCCTTTCAGACTGACCAGTTTGCTTGGGTCATATTTCGGAAATTTTCTCTTCAAATTTCGGAACGTCTTTCAATAATAGCTTTCGATATGATCAACATAAAATTTTTCTGCATCAATTGCAAGAGACAGTATAATTTATTAAATTAAAATTCATTTAATATTGTTCTTAAATAAATTCAATATTAAAAGAAGACAATGCGGAAAAATTCGCAACGAAGGAGTTACAGTTCGCCGCCCTTAAAGCGTTAAATTAAATCTCGCACACGCGAAATTTAACCAGCGAATACGATCAACGAAAAGGAAGGAAGAGAAGCGTGGGCAGCGTTATCACTATAACGTATCCTGGTTACGATAATATAGAATACCACTGCCTCTTCTATCTTGCATCTTCCTTCGTTTTTCTTCTCTCTTAAATTACAATATATAGAACCTATTCTTTAATTCGTTAATTAAAGGTAGTTTACAATACAAAAACTAGTTCTCTATTACTCATGAGAAGTTCTGAAATCTCAATACCGGTCCGTCTGAGAAAGTAATGCTACGAATAGAAGTATACAAAATATATATTTCAGCAATTACAAAGTTTATTTACTGAGCAATAAGTCTATGTAAGCATTCGCAATTAAATCTTCTTTCTGTACATCTAATTTGGTCATTAAATCCCCTGCAATTTTTTCTCCTACCTTGATATCCTGATCATCGGTCAGCACAACCTGAAACATTAACAGTCCATTAATATAAATTAGTGTCCATGATTTAGTTGATAAGAACAGCAGTTGAAATTATTCTGCTACTCTGTACCTCCAACTCCATAAAACTTCCTAAGCCTTCGACTTCATCAATGTGCACACGGGTCTGACCGACCATGTACAATTTTCTAGTCTTCTTCACAATGCCTAAACAACCGTTCGACTCGGTTAGAATATTTCTAACTCCAGTGCAAGCCTTAGAATCTAAAGGCGTCTGCTTGTAGTCGCATAACTTTGGACCCAGCGTATTGGATCTTCTGTAGAACAATAATTCACCTGATCCATCCTGTAACACATTTATTTTCTTGAGTATCCAACTTTCATACTGAATGATATACATAAACTCAACATGTGTTTTGCATTCATACATAAACAATTATAACATATACAATTATAAATAAAGTAGAAGAAATATATACAATTATGAATAAAATAGAAGTAGTACGCATAATTATGAGTAAAATAAAAAGTAGTACATGTTGGAAAATAAATATTAACTTACTTCGAATTCTCGCAATTTTAACCGACCCTCTGCTACTTTGAAAAATGTGTCATGCTGCTTAATAATTTTGCAGTCAGAGTCTGTAATTTGTTTAGTTAAATTAATTACGTTCTCTGGATCACTGATTTTCGCTTTTATCTCTATATTGCGCATTGTTGTTATCTTTATTACTAGGCTCCGGAATTGTTGCACAAACTTTTTATTTTGCATAAATATCCGAAGTCTATTTATTACGAAATCTTATCTCCACAGGTGGTTATTCTCGACTACTCTGCCTAATGCAATACTGGGAGAATATAAAATTGATACGAAATTAACGTTGACCAAATTAATAAATAACATAAGAAAAATGGGAAACGGAATTTATTTTAAATTGTGCAGTACGTATTTTTTCATTAGGAAATAATAACACTCCCTCGTATCGTCCCTCGTATTCGTAAACTCCGGCAAAATCAATGCATTTTACAGTGGACTCAGTGGACTCTTCAGTGGAATCTTCAAACAGATATTCTCTAAATATTTTGAAAGATTTGCGTTAAATTTATATATTAATTCATTTATGTACAACATTGTTATTATTTCTCAAGGATAGTTTCTGCAGTTATTTATAATTGTTATTTAATTATAGACAAAACCTGTACTGACATCTAGACTTATATATACCTCGTCTGTGGTTTGATAGTGAGCAGAAAGATGGCGACACCACCAGCATTGTGGGAAACTTAAATCTCTGAAGTCTACAAATTAATTTTCTAAAACGAGGAAATCAATTATATGTATAATATGAATCATAGATGAAAGTGCATAGGGGTGGAATTTAGACGAATATCCACAAAGCGCATACAGACTTGAATCACTTTCATTTAATATTTAAATGTAACATCATAGAAGATCTAAAATATTTCACAAAGAGATTTATGGTGGCGAAGAATAAGTGTAGGGAAAAGAAAAGAGGAATTTAAATTTGCCACATTCGTTCATGGACGACGCGAAAGCTCGTTCGGATTCGCAGATACATAGTTTTTTGCTATAATTCTCTCTACACGAAACATGTGTCTACTTTATATATCTATTAGCTGTACACGTGGCCCTCCACTCGATATTCAATAATTATTAACAATGGGACCGGGTACTTTTTATTCGATAACCATACTATGACTAAAATAAATCGATTGGAAAACGAACCAGCGTTAACTATACATTCTATAATCGAAATTAATTCGATCCCATCGCTAACAATTATCCAAAAATTACTCCAACTCTCGTTCGAAATTATCAATTGAATATCCTACACGATTTATTGTGCAACGATGCACCGGTTTTCATTTTACTCGTCGTACATAATCGTCGTTGCCGTTTCATCAACGATTAACAGTTCGATAGAATTTCGGAATGATGTTTTTAAATCGCTACTACAAAAATCTGCGGGTTTAGAATTTTTAATTCGTAACAAACTTATAACGAAGAGCGTGGTACATACGTAATTATTTAGTTTGTCAGATCTCGTCGATCATTATAGAGATCTTTGTACATACGTTAAAATATTTTAGTTTCGCGTGTAAATGCCGTTAGTAACGATATTGGAAGTATCATAGCGAGTAACTTTGTTCGAAAACGAAAAATAACACATCGATTACGCTCGAGAGAGGCAACACAATTGAATCGCCTTTATTCGAACTATATCGTTTATTTCGGAAAATTAGCAGTTAGTTATAAATCTTTAAAGAAATTATATACAATCAATATACAGTTGTTACAAACCAAATCGAATTATTCTTTAATAGTAACGTTTCGTAATAGCTCTCGATTAAAGTGATCAAACACTTACAGCGAGTGTACCAAGTGTTCGTACTTTTAAAAACGAATAACTTTTTCAAAATTGCAACTCGAGTTTTTTTGAGGCGTTAGAAGGGTTCTTTTGCTAGCAAATGTGTAAATAATTCTTTTTTAATGAATTAAACGAAGACAAGAAATTAAAGAATCGTAAAAAGAAAATTATTTACACATTTTTAACGTCTCAAAAAAACTCAATCTGTTGGGTCCAATTTTAAAAAAGTTGTTCGTTCTTAAAAGGTGTAGGAATACTTTGTGCGCCCACTAATGTTTGTCGGAACGAAAGATGAAACGATTCTCAATCGCCTAACGCTTTGTTAGAGGTAACAAACCATGCGTGAAAATGTTCTGATACTTCGATTTTGTTATGCTTCACTAACGATACAAGCTTCTGTTACGATCATTATTACAGTAATTACTCATTCGGGTGCGATCAAGCTGAATTCAATTTGCTCGGTGTAGCATCTCTCATTTTTTCTCTTTCTTTTTAAACACCTCAATTCCACTCGATCGGGAACAAAAGAATCGACCACCACAGTCGGCAGTTAGCATTGTACATTCGATGATCTGATCATCGAATTTATCTTCTTCCTTTCAATTTATTTCGCACTTGGAACTCGCAGCCTATTCGAACGCTCGAATTCTCGCGGAAATCAGTTAGCTGAAAACGAACTTATTATGCGAGCACTATGTCGCGCTGCTTTGTCGAGATAGATTGAAAATCATGGTACAGTCAAGGAACAGTGACTAGATTATCGTATTGCTGTCATTTATTTTTGTCGTTTTTTCAATTCATATTGAAACTCCATTTATCAGTTCTTTCTTATTTCTTACTTCCCACTCGATTACGTTCCGTTATTAAGTTAACACAAGCAGCTGTTTCTGAATATTATAACAATCATTGTAGCAAACTAAATCAATTAGTAGAAGTAAATTATTTAAAGAATATCGAAACGCTTATATTGCTTCTGATTAACAAACTCAATTTTCTTTGTAATTTATTTCTACGTTTCTTTTATCACGAGTATGTTCTTGTTTAATTAAATTCTGAATATTGTAACTAGACTGCGGATCTTTATGCAAAATAAAAATGGTCTGCGTCGATTGCAAAAAATAGGAACCAAATAGAATGCTATTTCCTTCCTTAATAATTTTAATAGTTGAGAAATCATATATTGACATCTTCAATTTTCAAAATTTTTCTACAATTTTCAATTTCATCTACTCAATTTTCGTATAAATTTATAAAGATCCGCAGTTTCTAATCATAACAATCTAGTACAAAACTATTGCTCCTCGATACAATCTATAAGGAAATCAAACGATGAACATATTCCTCTTTCGAAACGCTTATTGCTCCAGATCGAGGATAAACACAATATTTGGTATTTTATTCCTACGTAGCTCTCATCGCAAGATCGTTCTCGTTCGATCCACCAATAATCAATGCAAGAAATCGTTCGATTATATATATCACAACGATCTAGTACAAAACTAGTGCTTTATGTTACAAACAAAACGATCGAACCGAAATCTTCAGAATACTCCTTCTCGAAAACGTTACTCTCGTTATTCCTAGCCAACGAAACACAATATATCCGATAATTCATATTTACAGACTGTACAGAAAGAATACAAGTGCATCAACAACATCATAAACTCTTCCTCCATTCAACAGAGACCATCCAAGATCATCTCGATCATTCTCAATCCGATTATACCAGACTTTTCGATCTACCGGCCCGAAACCCTTCAACGTCTTCTATCTTCTGTATCACTGTTCGATTAATTACGACGACGGTCTGAAAAAACAACCTTATTAATAATGATAACTCTGGACATTCTGGAGGACGTCGAGTCGCCCACAGTCCAATGTTCGCGAGAGTGCGACGATTCATTCAAGATCCATCGAAGATCTATCGAATCTTCTTCTTCTTTTTCGAGCTAGTTGATAGAGAGGCCGGTTTTGGGGGTAGTCAGCTTCCGGTCCGCAGTTTTAAATGTACTCGGCAAACATTATCCAGTAGGTCACGTTTAGCAAAGCGAATAGGAATGGGAAGAAGACCCGTGAGACTCGATCGATGTTCAACGCTCGCATTCGAGCCTTTTGCGCGGGTGTAGGACCCGGCGGAGGGCCTGGTGGGCCCTTTGCTGGGCCAGGTGGAACACCCCGTGCTGGACCTGGTAGAGGACCTGGAATCGGAGGTGCCGGACCTGCTGACGAATTCTGCGATCGACCGGTCAACAGTATCGTGTTCTCCTGCGTGACAGAGATCGAAACTTGAACAGCGCAGCGGGCGGCACGAGTTTCCGTGCCCCGGAGACTTCGACGCTTGGGCGGCAGGATCATCGGATCTCAGGTGATCGATTATCTTGATTCATATTAACCCCTTGCCGTATTTTAACGGGTCAGACTCCCGATGAAGATTCTAACAAAGTCTAACAAATATGAATATCTTGCGCGCTTCCTTTTAGGTGAAATAAAATTTGATTCGATCGCGCGATCAATATTTAAGCATTAAAATAAATTTTCTTTCCCCTTCTACGACATTTTTGGAGATAACAACTATTTTCTTTAGCTACGTCCACGAGAAACATTTTACCGAAGAAGATCAATATATTGAGAAAATTGGAGTATCGGTGAAAGTTTGTCTCCGAGACACAGAAGGTGTCTGATCGATACGGTAATCTTCATCTAAGCGTTACCTTGGTGGCGATATCGAATATTTTATCCAATTTCGCGGTGTCCGGACCACCGCAAGCAGGAGGTGGAGGCGGAGGTGGTGGTTTCGCAGCTGGAGCATCTGAATCTCCAAGAACGATGTTCACCAGACAGTACTCCATCAATGCCATGAACACGAATATCGTGCAGACAGACATAAACGCGTCCACTGCCTTCAAGTATGACACTGGAGGCAGGGACGCTTGACTTTTCGCGTGTTGCGTCGAAAGGGTTAGCAATGAAGTGACGCCTAGCGTCACTCTTGCTGGTGCTGCTTCCGGTTTTATCCAAAAGGAAACCCACTGCACAGAAAAAACATGGATTCAATTCATCTTGTAGATACAAAGATAGATATCTTTCTGAAAGAAGAAAAATACAAGACGCGTATTCACTCACCGACATGATGACGATCAAGCAAGTAGGAACGTAGGTGTGAAACAAGTAATAGCCAAGCCTACGTTTGAGAACGAAGATGACCTCGAGGCAGGTGAAATTACCTGCAAAATAATGAACAAATCACAGGATTCCTTAACAGAAAGATTCATTTGGCGTACTATTTTCCTTACAGTTACAGTGATTAAAACGTCTTCATCTCCAAAAATGTCGTAGAAGGGAAAAGAAAATTTATATTCTTTGCATGACTACATTTATTTGAATGCTTAAATATTGATTACAAACGAATCAAATTTGATTTCATCTAAAAAGAAACACATAACATTCATACTTGTTAGACTTTGTTCAAATCTTTATGACGATTATGACTCGTTAAAATACGGCAAGAGATGAATTTCGTCTAATTATTGGCATCGACTCTGTTCGGATTTTCTGTAAACTCTATTCATTATAACCGTCGCGCGAGCTTTAATGGAGCCCTGAATTAGAGTCTCGGTGAATTAAGCACGTTGTTTGCGTCACCGTTGTATCGCGTTTCGGGAATCGTTCGGGCGCGATACGATTTCGCGAATGGGTTCGCTCGCAGATTCAATTAATTAAGGGTGGGAACAAAGTGACTCTCTTTAGTGACTCACCAGTCGAATAGACCTGCGTGCAGTCGGCCGTGTAATTCTTAACCAGTTGCAGCTGCGGTAGCTCGATGTTCTCGTCGACGACGAGTGGCACGTCAGGATCCCACTGGAAGATCATCTCGTCCGTCGTGTGCGACACTGTTGACCGAGTTATTTTGTCCTTCGTAAAATTGCCTAGAGGATTCTAAAGATCCCGGTTTCCCGGGGAACCACCACCGAACCAGGGACATTCATGCGAGCGACCGCGTCATCGACTTTTCAAACCGAGGGGACACGATTGACATTCAATCGTAGTCAGCGGGCCGGAAACGAACATTGTTAGGTTGACAGTGCACGAGACGTGAAATTCGACGTTTCGAGACTCAACCTTCGTTTGCAATTTATCAGACACACACTTTCTTGAAAATATTACGTTGTCCCAAAAATTCGTTTCGTTCTCGATTAATGTGCTCAGTGCAAATTCAGAGTAGTTCTTAAGAAAACCAATGGCATAGTTAAGAAAGGGGGAACTTAAGGAATAATAAAACATTAACGAACGGAAGGCAGAAATGTGCACGTAGTGAAAGAAACTTTTAGAACAACCTAATACACAGCACTAAAAGTGCTTTTACACTACTTTATGAAAATAACGAAAACGTGTTAATCGATGGTTATTGTGAAAAAATAATAAAAATGTTGGGGATTTATGAAAAATATTTATGAGAACTCACGGCTTTCCATCTGCAGCTTGCACTCCTGCGTGTCATGGGGATAGATGAGGAAGTTCATGGCGCAGGACAGTTTCAGTGTTAGTCTGAAACATTAGTTAGTTTGTATTTAACAGAAATCTTTAGGTGCAATTTTTGGATTGTTCCTTGAACGCTATAGAAGACTAACGAACGGTTTATGAAAGAACTCTTACTTGACCATGTATAAAATAGTCTTGTCTTTGTACAGCCACAAGTAGTGATTAGGAATGGTCATCGTCTGAAAGGTCACGGATTTAGCGTTCTTGAAGAACGAGTCCGGCCGCCACATGTTCTTCAACCAGTCCACTTCTAGTAATCTAGTCACAGTTCATAATAATCTACCTCCGATCAAGTTCACATAAAACGGATTCTTCACATTCTGGTTTATGAAACATACCTATATTCAGACGTCATATTTTCTGGCAATCGCAATCTGTTGTCCTTCCAGGTTTGAGCGAAAAATATATCGGCTGCGTAAGTCTACGGAAAACGTGTCACGGTAATTTATACGAACACTTGTCTCTGTATGAATTACGTGTTCGTTGACTGATCTAAATTTTTCGCTACTCGCAAGCAATGGAACAGTAAAGGTAAAGTGTTTCTCGATTGGGTTCTAATTTGAATGAGTCTAGATGCTGGTATTTTGAAAAACGTTAGTACCATTGAAGTCTCATCAATAGAATCGAGACCCATTACGGTAACATGAAAGTAGACGACGGTTGCCTGTCCATCTTTCTTCGGCGGCCGCATTTTGTCGTAGAGCTTAGGGTCTTCTGGTAGGAGATCATAGAACTCCAAGCTCCTCCTAAAATTGCACATCGCACTTTGACGCACCTTATTGAATAACAATTTTAAACTAAAAAAAATTCTTGCGAAAAACTCTTAAAACATTTGTCAACTACGGTCAGATATTTACTATCATTTATTTAACTCGTTTTCCATGGAGAGTTCCAACTCTAGGATCTAGAAACACATTGTTACCGTCTTTACTATGGAATTTTTGCAGTCGTCATTTTTATATACAAGGAATTGTAAAACGTTCCTTCCTCAATATTTAAGCTGTATCATAAGGAACAACGACAACCACAGTTTTTATCGTGAAACTCATTTTTGCCAAGGCGAAAAGACAAAAAAAGAGTATCACTGCGCGTGTTGCATTGTGCTCAAATGCACCACCCACGAATCACATAATACATCCAGTCACTATTGAAATCACAAAAGTCTGGAACGGTAGCTCATCTACAAAACGTAGCTCTCCTTTGTCGCACCTCGTTGATTCTTCTCGGAAACTCACCGAGAACGACACATCTCCGCGACGTCTATGCGAACAATAGTAATTTACGTGACGAACATCAAACTTGAAACAGAGCTTTAACAGAGAGAACCTTGCCACGATTAATACACTGCACTTTAACAAGAAAATTCTCACTGTGATATTCCTTTAACAGAAACACTGGCACGTCGCGGCCACCATTTTGGTTTGTAGATTACCGCACTGTTTCGATTCTCACTGTTTTCGGGTGATTTCGTGGAAACTATTGTTGTCTACGCTTCTATCGATAGTTAGTATATAAAACTTAGTTGAATGTTGTTAGTTCACATGTTTATTTCTTGGTGAAATTATGAGAATACTTCGAAATTGTGGTGATTCCATTTTGGGGACAAGACTCGATTCAACATTGGTGGAAATGTACATTGAACTGTTTTATTAAATTTCATTTTCATCAAAAACACTGCAAAGATCTCTTTCCAATTAACTTTATATACCTACGTTATAATTAAAAGTAAACATAAATATACCTCAGAAGATATCCTCAACATTAACTTCAATGTTTAATGCCATAAATAAAGGCAGAACCGTTGCGAGACCATTGAAATGGCTTTTCCTATATCGAGCCTCCTTCAGCTAATCGTTATAGAACAGAAATGAACCCGAAGTGAAACTAGAAAACCGAATGCACGGTAGAGAAATGCAGACCGCACAGTACGATAAATCCAAACACGATCGAGCTCCGTGTGGATTTAAGATGGCCGAAGCCTCGGCCATCGAGCCGCAAAGGAGAAAATCATGATTCTCTCTTTAAGAATTCTTACTGAGCGTCCGCCGTACGTCCCATAAGAAGCAGAAGGAGCACACCCGAGGATAAGATTGCGGAGACCATACTGCCCCCATGCGCCTCGTCCATCGACATTCTTGAATGTCTGTCAATGCATGTTCTTGGTACCAGAAGTAGACGAACGGTGCACCTAGACAATCACCAATAGAGAGACCACCAGACAACAAGAAGACGATACGGGGAGGAGAAAGACCGTAGAAAAAGAGCTCGACAAGTTCTCTTCACTTGTTCTTCAGCAGTGAGAAAAGGGTTCCAGGTAATCCTCGAACCTTTCCGAACCCTCTTTCTATCTATCTCTCTCTTCTAGATCGTTATTCCCCGAATCGCGAGGACGTGCGACCGTCGACTGACTTCTTCAAACGACTTTGCCGAAGCTGCAGAATCCTCATCGTCGACGATGTAGAGAGGTAGAGAGAGAGGTGGAGGTGGTGGCAAAGTTGGTAGCGGTGGTGGTGGCGATAGAGGTGGTGGTCCAGCATCGATATACCCCCTCGGCGTTCCTCTTCCTCTTCCCAACCCCTTCTACCCTCTTAACTCGATACAGAGGGAAGAAGAATGGGATATAGAAGGGGTATCTCACGCTCGTGACGTACACGAAGACAGGTTTGGGGAAGGGTCGAGAGTATCGCGGAGGAACGTCGTCGTCGTCGTCGTCGTCGTCGTCGTCGTCGTCGTCGTCGAGGAAAAATGGTGGTGGTAATCCCTCCGGGTTCGTACACGGTGCCCACTATAACTACTATAGCTACTCACTCTCCCTCCCCCCTCCCCAATGCGGCATCTTCATGCTGGCGTAATCCACCACTTCGGACACACGCTAATTGCGACGATCAAGGCTAGGAAGAATAACCGGGCTAGAGAGACACCTTGCACGTGGACAACTTCTTCTATTTGGTTGGTTGGATGTTGATTAGGGGTGGGAACGGCGGATTTGTTAGGGACGCTGCGAGAAATTCTAGCTGGGAAGATCTTTGAAGGTCAACGTGGAGGACATCGTCGAGGAACTTTGTATCGGGGTGTTGTATACGTCTGCAGATTGTTTGTTGTTATTGAGATTTTTAGGGAAACTACTGAAAAGCTGGAGAAACCTATTTGTTTAGTTATTTGTGGGTTCGAGGTCATAACTAGACGGCGGATTTTGATGCATTTATCAGGAAATCAGCTGGGTGAAATATAAAACAGTAAAAGATTAGAAAAATCTAAGAATATTGATATAATGTTTTCAATTTAGAAAATCGTTGCAAAACATTGAATTCGTCTTGACGGCAGCTATAACATAAAAATCAAACTTATTTTTATTTTTTCGGCTTTTTCCGGATTTTCGGCCAAATACATCACTGTACAACGGTCGTGGTCTTTTCAGCGGTGGTAAGTAGGCTAGTTTTCCCCCAGAATGATAGCGTGAATGAAGCCGTCGAATTAATTCTCCACGTTGGAGACGGACACGTGTGGTGCTCGTTGCAACGTTGCAACCCTCCCCAGGGAGGGTACACGATAACGAGTAACAACGAACAAAACATCAAGGCGAGTGTACCAGTGGGTCCCTTTGATCTTCGCTACTGAAATCTTGAAGCAGCTGAAAACTAATTCTCCCGTGGTTCGGCCGCTATCATTAGCGGAAAGAAGGAAAGAAAGAGAATGGGGCAGGTACGTGAGAACCGGTCCGATGCGGTTAACGCCGAGTGTCATCGTTTCGCGAAGAATTATTTGCATTTATTATGTACGATCTATGCGAAAATATGGTTCGTAATTTATTCGAGCGTTTGGTAAAGCTGAGAGTAGCGGGTTGATGGAATTTGACCTTAGGTAAGAGATCGTGAGCAATTCATTAGATTAATGAGACTAATGACGACCAAATTGAGTGACTTTCGAAAATGTAATGCAAAGAAGATACGATGTTATTGAAGAATTCTCATTTTCCAAGGTTTTATTCCATGATTCTCCGCAACTCCGGAGCCCTCGAACCATGATCGATGCAAAGACGAAGTATTTAGCGATCGTTTTGCTAGTTACAACCCTCGACTTCAGAGCCCATGCAATCACGGTGCATTGGAATGGTGAAACGATCTCCACCTGGGGGGATAGATTATGGCAATAGCCGGCGTCGCGGATAGGGGTTGGAAGGAAGAACGAGAGAGAAACGTCACCGATGACGAGCAAGAGGAAACGAAAGAACCGAGGAGGAAAAGAAAGAATCCTGCAGTGTCTTCTCTCGCTCTCGCGCCACCCTTCTTGAGGGTGACTCTCAGAGACGTTAACTACCGTGCTATTTGAAGACATCGTTGTCGACCGACGGGACACGCCGCTCGATATATCGATCCTCGAAAATTGTGCCGCGAATAGAATGCTACGTGTTCACGCGGTGCTCGTGCATCCTGAAGTGGCCGCTCTTCGAGAACCTATACAGGGTGTTCCAGGTATACACCGGCACGGCTTTAGGGACGACAAGACCGTTCAAAATGGAACTCAAAATATTCTACAATGGCTCCTTATTTTTGCGATCTTTTTTGCGACCATTTTTCTGAATTAGGAATTAGGCTAATCATGTGATTCCAATATAGTCTGATCTGTACTGTATACGTATTCTAATCTACATCTATTTTACGCTACATTCTACTTTTTTTATTTTGTCGGTGTGTTTCGGTTGCTCTTGAGGATAAAATACGTTTTTAAGGTAGTTCTCTCGGAGTCATCCTGTATATGCATCCATCGATTCGCACGCGTGCAGCTTCCCTAAATCGCATGTGTGCGGTTCCACGAACACGTGGCCGCGTACCGCAAAAAGGGAGGAAAGTGTAGCCACGAGGGACACTATGTGACAAGAGGGTGCTTTCTGACACTGGCGGACAATGACGGTATCAGCCGACAAGGATGAAAAGGGGTAAACTGCGAGGCAATGAACACGAGCATGTAACAAGAGTTAATTATTGTTGTCCGTTTTGTCAACTCTTCTCTCTAACAAAACTGACATGACTACTTCTACCAATTGGCTCACAATTGAATACTCAAGATTTAACTCCAAATCTGCATTTCTCAATTCTAAAAAAAAATTAAAATGGAAGAAAATTATGGTATTGTTTTATGGTATATTTTTTGTTCTGCAAAATCGACTGGCTTTATTGGCGACAGTTTTGTTTTCCGTTCTGAATTGGACGGGTTTCGTTACCGGAATTAACTCGCCTCGTTACAGATATGACGCGGATAAATATCATTAATACAGAAGCGGTCGAGGATAACTGAAAATCAGTGTTTTTTTTCATGAAACGACACTTCTTTACCACGTGACACGTGAGAACGAAGCCACGGACGCTCTCATTAGTACCAGCACAATTAATAACATTACCACCCTCGAACCTTCTTGACAATTTACGTAGAATCGTCGGATGACATTAAAATTTCTTAAAATTACTAACTTTTCTCGTCAAGATCGGTCCACACGTGCCGAAAATCTAGCAAGGAGTCGTTTTACTTTAAAAATCCTTGACATCGAGTTTCGAAGGCGCATTAACAGAGATTTTAGGGGAAGCTAATCTAGTAATACGCCCTCAGGGTGAATGTATTTACTTTTACCTTGACCTCGGCGGCATTACCTTGAGAATGATAAGAACGAATTCCTTTTCCCTTCACTGATTCTAAGTCGTAGTATCGACCAGTCTCTTTGAAAAGCACGTTGCAACAATGCCTTTCTAATTGTCGAGTGCTTGATACGGTGACGCGACGATTCCATCGGAGGACAAACCATCGGAATTATAATTGTAGAAACATTTAGAAACTGTTCCACGGAGAAAGTACATTCTTTCTTTAATTCCATTTGGACCGCTGTTAATAAAAAATTATTTTCATTGTTGCGGAAAGAATTCTCTCAAATGAAAAAACAGCTTCGATGCATCCAGACGGTGTACAACGCACACTCCATTTTTCTTCTCGAGAATACAAGTAGATACAAATCATTAAAAATCTTTTCTTTTCAAAATTTGCCAATCTAACTCGCACAATTTTAAAAATATGGTGAATTCGATCCTGGAACAAAATGTTAAATTTATTCTGGAAAGATGAAGACGATTGCGAACAAAATTTTCAGGGACGGTTTATTCGAGGGATGGCCAGTTCCAGTAGAACAAGACAAAAGGGGAGAAAAAGCGTTGAAATCGCTTATCGGATGACCTGATATATTTCCATGCGTCTGATGACGTCATTTTTCGTAGTACTGACGTCGATACTGCGGTTGGCTGCCGTTAGAAAGGAAAGAGCCGAGAAATGGATTGCTGAAGGAGCGGTTCGAGTGGTTCGCGGCATTCTGCTATTCCCAGTGGTGTTACAGGCCCAATGACCTGATTGTCGAGGTAAAAAGAAGCTGCTCTCGATGGTTCGTTACCACGAATCCCCCCCAATACGAGGATGATGTCTGCGGTATTTCCAGAACTGAATAGTGTTCCGCCTGTCGTCGCTTCTTTCAGTAATATGCAGTTTTCTGTTCGAGATCGATTCCTCAGAAACTGGGGGTTGTTCGCCGTTGTGAACAACCCCCTAACATTCTCGAGGACCACTGGCCCCCTCAAAATAATACTATGATCGTCACAATGAAAAACAAGAAGTCTAGAATAGCGGTGAACAAATTACTCGGATGATTTTCCTTTATTTTATGCAGAAGCATGAAAGGCCAGTGATTGCCACCCCCTTTTTCAGTAGGAACACACGAATCCCTGCATTGTCAGATTACCTTCCCGTACTAGGTTAAGGTCCCCCAGATAAGAAGAAGAGATTATCGGCGCAAGATCATCGTATTATCGAATTGAAAGATCTATATTTGACGCTGTAAAGAAAGGGCGCGGGGGTAACGTTTAAGAAATCGAACTCGTCTCAAGTGGCCGAAGTGTTGTCAGCTTCTCTTCGATCACCAGCAACGAAGCATTTACGTCAAAGACTCTGTGACGTCACTCGCCGATTGGGTGTCTCGATTTTATGTTAAACGCAATTGAAAATTCCTATAAAATCCCCTTTTAAAGTGAACTGGTAAATTTTTTAAGAACGAATTACTAAAATTGAAAGAACATAAAATTAAGAGGGATTCGTGGTTTGAGAGGATTCGAATGAGATCATGGCACAGTTGACACGTTTTGGTAGAAACGTCGTCGAAATTAATGAAGGGACGAGGTTCGAGAGGAACGTATTTACAGGACCACACACGGCCGAAATTAAATCGGACCACGATATTAACCGACCACTAAGAAGCCACGAAAAGTACTTCATCTATTAATTACGTCGCAGTCGGTACTCGAGCAGCACATAATTAGAAGAACGAATCGGCACGAACCTCAAAACAGAATGAATTGCATAAGAGATCAATACGTCGAACTAGCAACACGACCCTTCACCCGTTAAGTACCCGGCCGTCTATTTATAAGACAAAACAGATTTTTTGCTGGCTTACTAAAAATACCTCTGAAGAATCTTGCACTCTCGTTGCACTCGTTACGAACTTGAAATACAAGTCACCATTTTGTGCCTTATTCGCTGCATTTGAGAAATCGTGTGTTCTTAATTAAATCTTTAAAAGATCCCTGAAGCTGACTATTGTCTGAATGCAACTCCTTAAAGGATCTTAACGCACGAGGAACTAGAAAAAAATTAATTTCCCAACTTCGGTAAACGATCTTTCTAATTCATCGTGCGTTAAAATCCCTTAAGGGATTGCGCTCAGACAATACTTGGCTTCGGGAATTTTTTCTCAGCACCTACATATAAGACTTAATTTTAAAAATCGTTCAGTATTGAAAGCGTCATATTTTGGAGTCTGTCCGATGATTTTTAAATTGCGAGAAAAAAATTCCCAGAAATTTTTGTGATATTTCGAAAGCAGTTGAAAAGGCTCGAATTATGTAATGCAATTACAATGTGATTAAAATACTGTGTATATGAAATTGAATGTAATTGAATTACGTAATTCAACTACAATGTATATTTAACCCTTAGCACTCGAGTTAGCATTAGATCTGTCGAAATCTAATAAATTACTCAACATTTAAGTATTGTACGAGGTATTACATCAATTTCATATCTACCAAATTTAAAAAATCATACAGGATGGAAATATTCTAGATCGGAAGAAATGTTTAATTTTTCAGTTAAAATAGCTCCGAGTGCAAAGGGTTAAAATAGCACAACTCTGATCGTGGACCGAGCCTCTCGCGGCAGGGGTTAAAAAGGAAGGCATTGATGCATAGGGAAACGAAATTAGGAGAAACGTCTAGATCCTGTGGACGAGACCTGGCTGGCGGGCTGTGCACGATGACACACGTCGCGGGTTGGTGTTTTTGCGAACGTCAGCTGAGGTACTCTTGGCCGAGGCACGTCGAGAAGTACGGACCCGGTTGGAGGGACACGGCTACGGCTTAGCTTGCCGTGTTAGAAGCGTTTCGAGGTAGGTGGAGACGATGCACGATAAGCACGCCCGTTCCTCTTTCTTCTGACCTCACGCCGTTTTCATCCCCGTTGCAGCCATCGTTGCAGGCCGCTGCAGCCTGGCCCGACACCCGAGCCAAGCCAAAAGCCGTGTCCCCACCGGCCCGCGTGCCTATTATTTTCGACCGATTGCCAATTGTCGTGCAACTGCCGACGTAGCTGTTACCGCTCGATGGATTCCGGTTCGACGAAACTCGAAAACAACCCTCGCTCGAGCCCACAGTTTCCTTCGCACGATCCTATCATTTGCCGCAACCCTCACCCTCTATCATCCCCTTATCACCTGCTTATCTCACCTTTGCAGATGCTGCTTTGATCCCTCCTGTCGATACCCACCATTTTATATCATCTTCGGTAAGGTGTTATTGTCAAACTTACAGTGTAGATTTCATGTTTCACCTACGAGTTGTTGCAACCTTGTTTTGATAATTTTATACGACGTTCGGTAATGGTATAGTCGTGTGTATTGCGATGTATCGAGTGTGGCATTATTGAAGGTATTAAAGAATGAATGGGGCTGATGAATAGGTGAGATTTTGTTGAAAACCAAATCGATAGAAGATCGAATTGTCTGCACTCGCCGATGACGCGCAAGATCACCCCGTTACCTCGAGATTTCGAGGTCGATCACGTCCTCGTCCCAGAAATCCGGGCACGAGGAGAATGCACTCTCCGTTCATCCCCCGGAAAATGGCATACTCGGCTACTTGAATTAATTATTTCGTTGCGTCAAACATTTGACATTTTTTTTAGCTAGTGCAACCCAGCTTATTCTATTCCATGGAGATCGATTTGCGCATTTGCAATTGCTACAACTACGGTTTTCACACGCTTACGACAAAAATGAGTAAGCGATTGAATCCGCAGTCTAGTAAATAATAGTCTAGTTAATTAATAATAAATTTTCTTGACGTACCTGATTCATTTTCTGCCACTTGCGACACGTGCGTTTTACTATCATATAGTAATGAAACGATGCATCACGAGTTTCAAAACATGTGTATTTATTAAAAATAAAAGTAATGTAAAAATTCTAAGCTTCGGCGAACAAGTGTCTGGTGTTAAGCAATCGCTATAGCATTAATCCTCGGTGTTAAGTAATCACTATAGCGTGTTAATCCTTAATGGGTCAGACTATCATTTCTAATCGTCTAAAAACAAAGAAACGCCAACAAAAAAATCGTGACGAAAAATACGTGAATATTTTCTTGTAATCGTATATTTATCACGTTCTTTTCGTATCAAACGGCATTATACTCGGTATCAATGTATGAAAAAAGTAATTATTAACGTGCATATAAATAGGTATACATACAAAAGTTAATCACCGATATTGACAAAATTGTAAACGCCTATAAATGCGACGTTCGATTACCTTTAATCTAGCGTTTATCCACACGTTCCCTGTGAAAAACTGTCCTTCATCTCGCGTTAATTTATCCGCCGCACGATTATCAATAATAATCGTACGGGCCGACCGTTGTAATAAAGAAAACGAGACGCTTGACAGTAGTAAATGCTTTTTAATCCGTATCGAAAATAAAGTTCGCATCTAAAATTGAACGAGCACTCAAAAACTATGATGAAATCAAATAGGAAACGAACAGACAAACAAGTCCAAGCATACGACAACCCTGTTCAGCCTTAGTATAATATAAAACAATCTTCTTTCATCGTTTCGATACAAATCAGTTCGTCGAGCAAACTAATAGCAAATTCCAGTGCTCTGTCATTCACTCACTCATTCACTCGTTCGAGATTGCCAAATTAAATGTAAACTCATCCAGCCTCGATCGTACGAATCATGCGCATACAAGTAGGGGAGGAAAGTATGGTTACGAGCCACGAACGATCCCAGACACATAATCTTGCGTTGGCTCGAAGACGTCGCAGTTCGAATTTGCATCCCCTTCTTCCTGATATTATACCTCGCCAATTAGGTTCGCCAGTTCGAGGCTGACTTTCACGAACATCGAGCACGATTGTGTATCACGCATTTCTTACATAAGGTATAGCGTTCGAAATCAAATTTATTCAGGCGAGAAATTAATTATGCAAGGTCAGTCACGAGAAAATTAAAAATATATTGAACATCCATTTTGCACGTTTCTTTGTAAAATAAAATTTGGAATTGTAAATGTTGTGGCTCACACTGTACAAGGAAATTTCAAAGTCCGGAACCCGTGTACGCAAACGTAAATATTATTGTATTTCGAATAAATTAACGAAACGATCCACCAGAAAAAAAGATTTGCAATTTTGATTCTCGTCGTTGTCCATCCTGTTACGGCGCACTCGAAAACCACGCACGTCATTCGTTGACACTGTAAAAAGCCATTTTTATTGGTGATACAAAGACAATGGGTCTCTCGAGCCAGATCAATTAATAGTAATCGTTCGCAACACTGTTAGAACTGAACTAGTCCAACGGCTTTGCTGCACTTCTCGCAATGCTAATTCACTCAGCGTCGAAAACCTGTTAACAATTTGTTAACACGAAAGAATATTAAGTTGCTTGTGTCGTAACGTTGTATAAAGTTTCCTGAGAACCATGACACAATCGAAGAGGATTTTGAATATTTGATTATAATGTTTGAAGAGAGAAAAAATTTCGAATATATTCGTAGCATGAAAATTATTCTAGCGTTACAGGATTGCGAGAAAGAATTTCTTGTTGCAATTCCTGGTCGCCCACAGTTGTGCTCATGATTTTCAGTCGCCGAGTAAGAACATTTTATAAAATTTCCTCTGTATTTCTGTAAAAATGAAAATATTACAATTCTTGGCACTTCTTAAGGTTAAGGGTAAGCATAATTTTAAAAAACGATTCCAACCGAGGGATGTTCGCACGCGAACTTTGATGAACCGTTCCTGGTTTTCCGAATCCCAAGCAATTACATCGTCAAACGCATCATTTTCTTACAGTCGACAAAGGGATCGACAAAGATAGACAATTTACCCTTTGTACTTGTAATTACGAAAGAAACTCATTATCAACTACCACATCGTAAACGTCTATATTCAGATCGAAAACAACTGAGACTCTCGTAAAAAAAACTTATTTCGACACAGATCACAGCCAGAGGATTAATATATTTTGATCCTGCCACTTTAATTTTGTGCTCACTCTTTCGAAATGAAATGGTTCGATGTGTTATATTCGCTTTTAATTCGCGATCGAATATTTTCATGAATTTTTGTTGTAACGAGGATTAGGCGAACTTAATAACAGAAATTGTAGTCTGTAGAAATAGTAGGCGTGATTTTAGGATCGATAGGTATACCGTTCGGTTTTTCAGGGTTGACGATTGAAAAATTACAAGCGCAAGGGGTTCGATGTCCGCGCGATCGAAGTCTTACGAATGGAACAGCAATGAAAAACGTCGTCGTAACGCTCACGAAAGCCGTCTATCGATTCTACAACTGGATCTATGCGATCTGGATCGCAAAGTAACTACCAGAAACAATGATCGCACTGGTCAACACAAATTCCGTCCCAAAAATAGTCCGTAGCTCTTCAGAAATTCAATTTCACAAGAAATTTTTAGCTTTAAAAATTATTTCTTCTTCAATCGCGAAAGTCGCGTGAATAATTTGTAGCAGGAAAAATTCGCGAAGAATTTTATTTTTACTCGAACTTCAGAATTAAATGTCTAAAAGACTAAAAATGATGAAAAATGGTTTGAAAAAATATTGTAATATTATCGACCAGTGTTATCCTCGTGTGATTCGATAAAGTGTGCATCGCGTATCAGAGCTTGCGTATCATTACTCGCTTGTCCTTCATCGTAATCTTTTCTCTTTTTCTCGTCTGACTTTGTCGTTTATATTCTTTTTTAATCCCTATAAAAATGAATCCTTAACGGTGACACGTTAGAAAGTAAAAGGTAGAAAAATATATGCATACACCGCTTTTTACCATTTCTCTGATCTTGTGCCGCGTGGGGATCCTCGTAAAAAGCGTTCGCTGTCGCTCAACGCCCGGCCACACGGTCTACACACATACAGAACGCTCATCGAAACGCGCGCTCTACAAACGCCTCTATTAATCTACGCTTTTCTCCTCTTCTTTTATAGTTCGTCGAATCTACCGCACGCTTTGTCATCGCTCCGCAATGCACTGAAACCGTCATTCTACCACGAATCACACCTGGTTACCTGATTACGGTGGATCTGCTTTACATTTGTACTCTGTGTCGCAGGCTGGGCCTGTTAACTGAACTGTTTCACATTCGACAGTCTTTGTAATAAACAAGGTTCGTTTTGCAGTCTGAACGCAGTGCAATTGAAAATTTAATACATTGCGATTTTAGTTTCGGTGTAGAAAGACTTCTGGTAAAAGCTGCACGTTAACTTCTGCGGGTTGCTTTGTTAGAAATTTATGTTTTTCCAAAGTCCGCAATTTTAAAAAATATACAAGTGTACGATGCGAGCATCGGCAGCAAGTTGAAGAAAAAAAATTACTTGGTATGTAAAGTATACGTATACTTAATTGCGAAGTAACGATCGGAGCGATCAATGGTTCCCTGATCCACCAGAACAGATAACAAGTTGTCGATCATGAGACAACACGGCACAGATTCCTCCCAATAGACAGCACCACATTTTCTTCGCGATTCTCAGGTAATATAATGTCTACGCGACTACAATACGTTCGAATAAAAAAGTTCCTTCGCCGATCAGTCCTTCCGCGTGCACTGACCTATCCCCCATCGCTCATACATAAATCAACCCCTCGTATCAACGCTCGGAAGGCTCGCTCGCTTCAATGACAAGTGTCCACTGTTAGTAAACGCAGGCTGGGGGCTGGGACTGCAAGGAGTCCCTTCGGCTCTCCTCGACCTTCTACGACTTTACTCGGCTCCCCCACTCTTTTACTGCGTCTCAAACGCGATCTGCTTCTGTCGCCGAGTGGGGGGAAGGCTCCGAGAGACGCTCCGGGATTCCCTTCGGCTCTCCTCGGACTCTTCTGGCCCCCGTCGCCACCCTTCTGCCTCTACTCGGTCTTCCGTGAGTTCCTCGAGTCCCCTCGGCTTCTATCGGCTTCTCCACTAATCCACGCGAGTCTGTATGTTTTAGTCAGACCTCCAGCATGGGTCTACTAAGCGGAGACTACCGTATTCCGACCTACTTGCTCCGAATTCTTGCTCCGAGTCCGGAAAACGCAGATCGCGAGCACGATTTCTCAGATTTCGTCTACCGCTTACTGGGAAAAGCGAGTACAGTAAAGTCGAGATTACTGTCCTCAGTTGACACCGGGTTCTTAGTCCAGTGCCTACTCATTCCACTGGCGGCCGACGCCACGCCGCGCCGCGCGTGTAAACACCACGCATTGACTCGAATGAATCGAAATGTTCAACTTTCTTAATTTTCATTATTTTTTTATGAAATTTCACTATCGTATTTCTGGCATTTTTCTGATTAATATAAGACCAAACACGATATAATTCCAATTGTATTTAGCGGTTAAATCGACGATTCAAGTTTCGGTCGCAAGGAAGGACAGCGTATGGGAAAGAAAGAGACACTCATTCTGTTCTTCCCTATGTTCGGCTTCTCCTTTGAATTTCGTTCTGTCCTTCTCTATGTTCGGACTCTCCTTTGAATTTCATTCTGTCCTTCTCTATGTTCGGACTCTCCTTTGAAGTAACAAAAATACGATCACAACACCAGGATTACTGTCCACCAAAAATACGGCTGTTGGACAGTAATCTCGATTTTACTGTATTCACGGAAATCAAATCGAATCATCGGTCAACTACGTCTCTACCCTAACTACGCGAGTCACCTCGCTTTCCTGTACTTCCTTTCTTGTACGACAACGCTGTTCGTTCTTTTTCTCTTTACCCGTTTTCTATAAAACGCCGTGAGTTCCTTTCGCAGAATCGACACAGTAAATTGGTCGTCGAACGATACGAGAGGCAGTCATTCGGTGAATCGTCTTGTCCCATCGTTAGGAAACATTCAGTTCGAATTGGAACGTACGCGTTCAAAGTCTAACCACACTTCAATAAAGAGAAACGTTGTGTTTATATCACGAAAGTACTCGGAGTGAACCTGTACTGAACAAAGATCGTCGTCAGAGTCGCACCGATGAAATACAGGAGAATTGTTAAAGCATTTAACCATTGACGTTCCGTAAATCATTATTGTGGTAATTGAACAGCATTATTGTATTTGCAACTGCAGCGTTAATTGCGTCTAGAGTCTACGTTTATTCGCGGTGGTTCCTCAGAATTTCAACGATGCAACGCTGACTATTTCGGTTCGCCAATCTGTCTCGAACTCGATATTTCGTTTGTTCACTAAAGCTTCTCTCTTGCAAAAAACTCGGTATACTTATTTAGAGATTATACGCGTGTAAAATTCAAATACAAGTGAGACAGTCAGTGGAAAGTATACAAAGTGAACCCTACACACCGTGTGCGGTGAAGAGAAAATCGCTTGAGCCTCTGTCGAACGCAGAAAACGGACCAAATCGTTGCTCATAAATCTGCCCATAATTATGAAAGAGGTCTGAATCAAAATTTTAAATTTCATTTTAAAGAAATAGTGATTTTAAACTAAATTATTTCAATGTCATTTTTACGATATCTATTGTCCAAAATGAACCGTTAGATAGTGCATGTTATTTCAACGTTATATATGATTTTATGGATTTCAAAGAATAGGAAGATTAAAAATATTTGAAAATACAGATGTATTGATAGAAATTTCTGCACAGAACATTATAGAAATTCCGATAAGTCGACGGTTTCGTTTCGTCATTTATGCTCGACGATTTCATTCGATTTCGGGCTCGAGATTCGGCCGACGTTGTTAGTGCCGAAAAAGTTCGACTGGTTTTTCTCGAAAAACAAAGAAAACCAAAGATTTGTTAGATGACGGCGACTCGCACGGTGTCATTGAACCGACAATCGAACGATAATTGTAATCGTCTTAATCTCCTCGCGGATACAAAGGCTACAAAAGTATCGCGAACGAAGAAATGCATCGATCGAAAGATTACAGAACGTATTTTTTTTTGTTATCAAGCTTCGTAATGAGAGCGCGACCACGCTTAAAGAGTATAAAATGCAATTGTTTTTCTTCTATTTTTTTGTTTCATTCTCATCGTGTATACGTGTATATGCAAAGCATATGTGTAAGTGTTTGTTTTGAGTGTGTGTTGCTCTTTGTATTCTTTCTTCTTCCTTCCTCTTCTTTATCTGTTTGTTATTATTATTTTTTTGTATCTCTCCCTTTTCGTCACCATGGAAGTATAGATTAATTTTTTACATTCGTCGCTCGTCAACGGTGGTATTACCAAAATGCTACGTAAATATATACGAAGATACGATTAAAAACGATCGGTTATTCATGCGTAATTATTCCTTACGATATAAAACGTTCTTTGAAAAAGGAAAGAAAAATATTCAGCAATCTTATCACCCCGTGTGTGTACGTACTAGATTGCTCTACCGCAACGTTTACCATTCCCAGACAGAAGAGAGAGAGTTCAATGCCACTGACTTTTGTACGATCCCAAGTGTCGCGACGTGACGAGACGCCGAAGCATTTATCAGTGAAACCGACCAGGCTTTTTCCCTTTTTCAACACACATATTGAAAAATCGGAAAACGGTAAGCTTAAAACACTTTCTTTCGCAGATCTCGAACTTTCGCAATTTTACCGGGAACATTTCTTACACCTATCCCAATCACGAGTTTGAAAAATAAAATATTGCACCACGAGTCTCATGCTTATAGAATCACAGAATCGCATCGCCTCTACCAAAAAACAAAATTAAAAATAAAAACATATGGATTAAGGAATCCAGGCGACCATAATTTTACCAGAGGTGTACAATGTGCGAAAAAAATTCCCGTCGTCGCTGAACCACCTGCAAAAACGTCTCCATCGAAAAATCAATTTTTTCAGCAAAATTATAAAGAATGATTCAGGAAAAAAATCGATGAAAAAAGAGAATGCTCTGAGGAAGAAGCGTCGCCGGGAGTCTCGTTTCGAATAAATGCCTCGGTTTTTCCGCGAAATTGTTTTCCCGGTGAAAAATCGAGCTGGGAAAACGCGGCGCGCGTGGTATGCAGATATGCTACGACCGACCTCGGGAAAATGGCACAGTGATTTCTCCGCGAGTTCTGTAGTTGGTTGAGCATATGTGTTACTTCGGAAATAGCGGAGCGGCTTGATGGCAATCTTTTGCTGCCGTTTCTTCTCCTGAATTTACCTGAGACAACGCAGCCATTTCGGTAGCAGAGCTGCGCACCTCAAATACTCTCAAATGGAACCGCTACTGTCACCGGGAAAGACCATCATGTTTTCAGCACCATAAGATGGGGTCGGTGAGCTCCTCGCATCCAAAGAGGCTCTGCTCGCCGAGCTAAAGCTACTCGAACTTAGATCCTCGTAACTGGCAACCGATTGACTGCCACCTGCAACAAACAAACAGAATCGACGTCCATTATCGATCCCACGGATTTCGACCGATTTTGCGGTATTTTCGTGTTGTTTGTAATAAAGGTATTCATATGAGCCACTTAACATGATCGTGTTAAGCATTCTCCCGTCAGCGAACCTTCACCGGCAATTACTTTCTCTGAAATAACCAAGAACAAAACGTTATCGAACCTGGCGAGACTCTCACGATCCTAATCGGTGTACAGTAAAGTCGCGATTTGTTTCCCATCGCCGCGCCGGTTCCGAGCAGGGAAAGAGATCGTGTAGGGGCACTATTTTTATTATGACTGCGTCGACTGCGCCGAACGTAGAAGAGGACAGCATGTAAACACGGATCGCGCTGTCCTTTCTTGCGCCCGCGCGAAACTTTCATCGTCAATTAAACCATTAAATACAGTTGAAATTATATCGTGTTTAGTGTCATTTTAATCAGAAAAATGCCACAAATAAGTTGGTGAAGGTCCCATAAAAAAATAACTTTTTAGATTACGGTGTTGCCCCTGAGTGGAATGGGTAGGCAAGGGAGAGTGATCGTGGAGTCCCTCAGGGATAGAAATCGCGACTTTACTGTATCTCGGACGTTGACACATCGACTCGCTCGAATTCTCGATTCGATGAGAAATAATTTCGTGAAGCGTAATCGTGCATCTGTATTTCAGAATACAATTCTTGTAGAACAACAATCTTTCTGTCTAGCTGAAGATGAAAGTTGTTCGCGTTCGCAGCTTTCGTGAATTTTTCTTCAGTTTACAATATAGAAAATTTGAGTCATCGCGATCCTCACCGGTGGAAAGTAATTACAGCATATCGTACCGTTTTTATCAGAAATAGAAACTGTGTCGCTGAAGATTTACAATTTTTCACTCTCGTACAGTATTCCGATCAATTTAATTTCATATCGATTTTTATCCAGAATTGAAATTAACCGAATGTTCTGAATAGTGCACAAGGGTCGAGAAAAAATTGGTTAATGTTAAAAATCGTTCGCTGTTAGATTACTTGCCACTTGTTTAAACTATCTCCCACTAGTTTGTTAGAAATAGCCACATGCATATGTGTATGTACCGTGCACTTACATCACACTCCAACCACACGATTCGCATAATTCGATAAAATACTGTCGAATTTTCTGCAAGTTTATTGATCTTTCTCTTTCACATACACGCATACGATCCGTAAGTATATAATTCACAAAACTTCAATTACAGCTCGTTTAAATATATTCGAAATACACGATCGAAACACCGCTAGCTAAAATCAGTATAATTCGAAAGTATAATCCGTAAGCTGATCCTTAATCACCTAAATCTCTGGAGGGACTTAATCGATACGTGATTTGTACAATTCATAAACTGACCTCGTTATTATTTAACCAGCATGACGGAAAGTTACAGATAATAAAATACACGTAAAAGATAATCGAGAAAATATATTACAACAAATTCATAATTTCGTGAAAAAACAAACCTCTCTTTTTACAGAAAAGTTAAAAAACGACTTTCTATGACGATAACAAGCTTGTACAGATTGTCTAACTATTTTTTTAAACGATGTCCAATTTAAAGAAAAGAAGTAGAAAACCGAATGGTAGAACGCATTCTAAAAAAGAAAAAATGATAAACGAGAGAACAGAATTTGATTACAGATACTCACCTAATCGGCTACAGCTTTCGCAAAAACATGCAATACGAAATCTCAAAGAATGTAAGATACCCTGCTCTTGCGTAAAAATATTCATTAAAATATTTATTTTCTTCCTACAACAACAATCGTGTCTGACATACAACATTCGATACAGAAGGGTCGCGCTCTCTATCGGGATTTATAATTGATAATTCATGAACAATTCGTATGCTTGACGTTGCTAAGCTGATTCGTCATTCTTTTCATAAATTTGTACAATTTTGCAACCACCGCTCCGCGCAATCGTTGAAGAAAGAAACAAGAATCCATAAAATTGTCAATTTTATATATTTCAAAAAATCAATCGATCTATTGACAAATGCTTGAATCATGTTTCGAGAAGATTTGATTGTGGCGCGAGTAAAATGGCTCTCGATCTTCTGCACTTGCTACGTCGAGAAAATTATAGATCATAATAATTCTCTTCACCGTACAAGAAAGCATCGTAATCATTGTTAATCTCTCGTGCTTTTGTTTCGTTTTTCACTATTTCTTTTTTTTTCCCCTCGTGTGAAAACAACGCATTATCTTAACACTCCAAAATCTGTTTGAAAGAACAGCGTCGAGCAGTTCAAACGTGTTTCTAAATATGTTTCCTCGCATACAACGTGTTTGTTTACTTAAAATATTCGCAATATTTCGATATTTCTGCGTTTTCTCGTTCGTTATCGCTAATCATTTCTCATTGAAATTCTTCTAACTATAAACATGTTCGATTCGCGAGATCTATTCTAGACGAGAGTAAAGCACAGTTTTGCTCGATCCGAGATCTTGGATCGAGACGATTTTTATCGTTACACTCAGGAAAAACATTCACGTGGACAGAAGATCGATAAAA
Source organism: Lasioglossum figueresi (assembly GCA_028455805.1). Classification (NCBI taxonomy): domain Eukaryota; kingdom Metazoa; phylum Arthropoda; class Insecta; order Hymenoptera; family Halictidae; genus Lasioglossum; species Lasioglossum figueresi. The sequence goes on from CM052190.1 coordinate 941,912, forward strand.
TAAAAATTGAACGACAATGGTGACAATATTTTTACTTAGGTCGTTCACCGAGCTCTGCTTTCTATAGTTAATCAAACAGTTGTTTAAAAATCAATCATTGGTAGTAAAAAGGGTACAAAGAAGTTAAAAAAACATGATAAAATAAGCAGTCGACTAGACTGTGAATTGTTATGCACGTATAGTATGCACAGAATTAAAAATTACGAAGAAACTTAATTTCGTTGGTGAAAGAATTTTTACCCTAATTCTAGACTTCATAAAATTATCTATTAGCGATGTCTTAAGAGTATTTTAAAAATCAAAGATCAATAATTATGGCCCTACTAAATTTGTTTACAGCGAAAGCACCTTCTAATACATTCTAGTAGAAACAAATTATTAAATACAGCACAGCCCGAGCAGGTACAATATGAATTATGAAAACATTTTTCATAATGATCCGCAGTCTAGCGACAAATGATATTGACAAAAATTCTCTGTAAATTTTCAACCGAATTTTTGTTTTTTAAATCGATGGACAATATTCTTGGATAATCAGCAGAGCTTAGCGAACGATCGAATAAATCGTAAAAAGAAACACAGTTTTGATTAGCAGTATTATCAGGGATCGCATACAACGATTTGCAAAAATCGTCTAACTGTACGCGAAGCTTGCTAATTAATTGATTTAGTTATTGAGATCTTGAATCGCGTTCGAACGCAAGCTTCGAATCCGATCTTATACGCTATGCACAAATTTTCCCATTCTAACGGTACGCTAATCATAAATAAAAACCATTCGGAATAAATAATATTCTCTTTATTCGTTCGCAAAAGACGTACCTGTAATTAAAAAAAAAAGAAAGAAAAACAAGAAACTTTCCTATTTCCTTCTTTCACCGTTTACACGCATTCAAGCTAAAAGTATGCAACTAAAAGACGGTACAAGGTTTATTAACAATTATATGTATTCTTTACAGCAAGCTTGTCTAAATTTGAAAGATTTTCACTCGACGAACATTGTTTCATTTTTTTTTTTTTATTATATTACTAGTCCCTTGTATCATGTTTCATTTTCATTTTGTCATCGTTTTCCACACAGCGTTAGTTTTCGCAAAAAAGATAGCTAAATGTTAATCCGACAGCTCGGCGATATGAAATGTTAAATAATCTCTTTTTTCTTTTATTTTAATACATTGTATAATCTTCTTTCTTTTTTTGTGTGTGTTTGTGTACTTATCGTTTATCACTTACGTCTTATTTATATACAGAAATATATTACACTCTAGTATGCGTCTCGTGGCATACAATATCGTTAATTATATTAGTATACTTAAAGCGGAGAGGGGTGGTGGTGGTGGGGCAGGGGAAGGAGGAAACAAATCACGTGTCACGTAAAAATCGTTTCACTATTAGACAGGCGTTAGTTGTCAAAAAAAAAAAAAAGAAAAACAAGAAGCACAGAATAAATTAAATTAATCGAAACTAATCGGAAGTGCACGCTGAAGAGTATCGAAAGTTCTCACCGCCTACACTCGTGTTTAGAGAGCTCTAGACATTGAAAAAAAAACTATAGTGAGCCACACATAATCAGCGACGTCTAGCTGAACACAGATATGCCTACATTCTCTCTGTATCTCATGCTGCGAAAAAAAACATCTCACAAAACGTGAAGAAGACGACGTTCAAATACTGATGAAAGGATGAAAAGTTCTCTTCTACTTATGCTCTAACAATATGGTAGGTACTGTTAATTCCCACAACAATTAATACTCGAACAGTGTCTGTCCGTTTTGACAAAAAACCCAAATCGTTACATATACGTATAGAGCCGTGGAGAAAACGGCAATAAAAGTTAATTAATAGAAGGAAATACTATGGAATACAAGTGTTCGTCCCTTAGAAAAAACATGCTGGTTCATTAACTCTTTTCCTCTCGAAGTGAAAATCTTCAAAATTTAGACTGTTTAAAATGTTTGCAGGATCTTTATGCATTTATAGGAAAATTGAGTACATTAAAACCATTAAATAATTTCGTTGATCGCCTCAGCAGCGGTGAACAATAAATAACGTTGTCGTTGAGAAAGTAAAAGAAAAATTGCGTTAACGGAGGAAATCGATTAATTGAAATTTCACGATCGAAACGCGAGCAGGACGATCATTTTGAAAACGTACCCAAAGAAGAGAGAGAGAGAGACGCGGACACCTATAAGTAATTTTCTTCGACGTAGCAGCGATACAGCATGTTCGCGAGCATAATCACAGCCCTCGCGAGGACTAAAGCGACGGCAGAAGTTTTGTACTAAAAAAATCTCACCGTAAATCGCTGAAAGAACAGAAAGAATCCGAAATAGATCTCTTGCCTTTGATTATTTGTACTAGCAACAAGTCTCGAAAAGAGTCAGCTATGTAATATTTTCCCTAAAATCGCGTTTCAACTCTTCCGGGCAGTTTTGTCTCCGTAGCGTCGCGTTTCTATCCCCACCAGACATTTGGCCCTCGAATTCGTAGCCAATGAGAGCGAAGATAAAAAATAGCCTCTGCTGCTTTTTAGAGGCTCGGAGTGTCTCTTGTGACGGTACGGAGGGAATACTGTGTACCTCGCGAGTCTGTATTATGTAAATCTCTTGTGGAGTGTTTGAAAGACCGATCTTTTCGAGAGGAAATAAATAAATACGAAACTAGAGGGACGGGATGCTATACAAGAAAAAAATTGAACTAACGAGGAGAGTGCGAGACCTTCGATTTGATTGAAACTTTGTAGTTTTGTAGATTTTCGTGTCATGATTATGAAAATAGAGAAAACAGTATCATTATTGATTCTTTTAATTAATGTAGCACTTCTAGAAGAACCGTAATAACGTTCTTATGGATCGTAGTCTCGAAAGTTTATTGAACTATATTACTGAACACAACTATCTGGTTTAATTTATTGAAAATTCGTAGATGTTTAATTTTAACGAGACTGACGGCTACCTGACGGCAGTTAAAGTATCATTTGTTTCTCTTCATCGAGCATATATTCTTATAATTAGGATAGTAAGAAAATCCATCGGTCCGCAAAGTTCTGAGTAAAGTTCGTGGACTCGGAGGTCTCGCACTCTGTTCGCGAACGAAAGATCCACCCGGTACATCCTCGTGGAAGTGTCGAACAATTGTACAGTGTCTATTAAACTCTAGATTTCCAGCTTAATCGTTAAAACTGACCACTTCGTCTCTAAAGCTGAGCGGTTAACTTTGCAAGTGCAACGTGTTCCGTGAAACCTGTAATCCTAATCGTACATTCGCACCGATAGTCGTACAACATCTTTGGCTTGTTTTTAGCGTTACTTTTGTTTCTATTTTCGTTAAAGAGACTTTCACGAAAAGTGTTAAGGTACACAACTCCCGAAGGGTATCCGTAAAAAAAGGTGAACCATCCGAACCTGTTAACTGAGAAAGGCCAGCGTCCTCGAGTCTCTAGGTTCTTAATTAGCGTACCCGAGTCATTGTTGTATCTATACCGTAACATCTCTGTATCTTAGATTTATTGCTGGATCAGTTACTACTTCGTTTTACCCATGTATTCATTGTGATTGCGATCGAGAAATACGGTTAACAGGTCGAGAGTGACGACTAGACTGTGGATGTTTATGCAATTTTCAATTTTTGTAGACGAATTTTAAGAAAGTCGAATAAAATAGCCGGAATCAGATTACGCGGCATGTTTACACTGCTCGGCGACCGTGGCAGCTCGTGCTGCCCCGCAGTGGAGGGGATATCTTTTTGCATCCAACGTGTAACACGTTTTTGCGTCCATAGAATATTTACTGTAATTGCATAAAGATCCGCAGTCTAGCGATGACGGAAGTGCGTTTCACGAGAACATCTTCGTCTCGGACACCCTAAACGCAGAAGAAGTTCGAGAAAAGAGGATGATGCTTATCTAGAATTCTCTCAGAAGATCCTTCCATCGAAAAGATGGGTATTTCGCGAATTGGTCCGAAAGTGGCCGACCGAAGTGTGATCCGAACGATCGTGTTCTATCGATGTATCGATCTATCGACGTGCAATCACCTACTTCAATGAAGACCTGCATCATTAAAATGGTGAAAATCGGAAATGTCTCTGCACGTACGAAAAAAAGCGTGCCTACCAGTGCTATACGAAAACTACTTTAAATTGAATTGTTTCGCGCGCGCACCCGAGAGAGACCTTGGAAAATGTCGATCTTCCTGAATCGAAAGAGAACCTCTCGTGAAGAAGAAGCTTTTGTATATATGTATATATATACCACCGCGTTATTTAATTTACTTCGTTTCTCCAAGACCTAGATCGCCTAAGAATTCCTGTGAAGTTTACTTCTTTTTTTCTTCTTTTTGAAACGTTTGAACACACTGAGTGAAGAAAAAATCTCCTACGTCCGAACGTATAGCTTAGAGCGTCGGGAGTCCAACAACATAGAATATGCGATCCCTAAAACCGAATTCTAAGGACTATCGCCCACGTGGTTAGTCGCGCTCCGAGTACTAACACGTCCAATAAATTAAAAGCTTCGAACGGAGCCGAGAGCAGACAGGTACCTGGCTGGGTACGATAATTAATAAATTACCTAGTACATCGAACCGGGTTCTCGGTGTACTGCTGTTGGATTCTGCAATTTGTTTTATTCTAGCAATGAACTTTAATGAATAAGATATTTTCCCTTTCGTCCGATGATCTTTTGCAAAAAAGAATAAATAAGAAGATATTTTATTGATTAAAGTTCGTCGCTCGAATAACGAAATTCGATTTTTTAATTCGCCTTAAAATACCGAAATTACTTTCTTGCCAACCCAATATATTTACCAGAAGATTGCATAAGTTTGTGCCCGATTTTCGTAAATGTCGCGATCTGTACTGCACGGCGGAGTGTAAAGAAAGAAAAACTTTATAGTCACCATTCTTTTCTAATTGTAGAGTCCTTTAAAATTTAACTTATGCAATCGTCTAATAAAAAGAAAGTGAACCGATTTGTGTGAAGAGAAGAAAATGTCAGTCCGCCATTTCCTATGTGCCTTGTCGGCCATTTTGTTCCCGTCCAACAGCAATAACCGGATCCCGTTTTTTGCGAGTTCTTGCAGTCATACAATGCAAGAAAACGTTTTATGTATATCGATATTATACAACACACGTCGAATTATACGCGTCACGGGTTCACACGATCGAAGGTTACGATAAATATGCTACTGGTGAACTATGCACCCGTCCCACAAGATCTGCATCGCAAATCAACAGACCCCCTTCGGATTCAACGAAATCATCCGTCAAGTAAGACACTTAACCGCTATCCTCGTGACAATTCCAGAACTATGTGATGTATGTTTGTTGTGTGTGCAACCATAACACGATCACGGCGTAATCTGTACACCTTGAGTCGATCCCGATCATACCGATGCGTTTTAGTATTAATTAGATTATTAATCAGATCGCCGATGAGAAGAAGAGCCTAAGACAACCTACCAAGAATGAGCTCGAAAAGGGAGACACAAACGTTGTTGCGTGTACTGCTACGGTTAACAAACGATATCGTTACTGATTTCTGCTTAAATTCAACAAGGGACTGTGTAACATTGCAATTCTAATGATATTTTACAGGTAAATCTGTAGGAAAACATCTGTTGTACTCTTTCAGCTGCAATTCTTCTGTACGGAGGGTGAAAACAGCTCTTAACAATTAGCTAGATAGTTTTTCAATTTCGTTATTCTAAATACAGCCGGTCTAATCAGATCTAATCCAGATTCAAATTTGCCTATCCTTCCCCTAAGAAAACTATATCTCCTAGGATAGTTTCCACCCCTTGAAAACAAACAATTACAGTCAGAAACAAATACATGCCAAGTATTCGACTAAAGATTCTCCCGAATGATTAAAATTGCCACGTTACCACTGGCAACCCTTGGTAGCGTCGCAGAGGACCAACAACACACAAATCTCGGACCTTCATCGACCTCCCTAATGTTCGAGAAGCGACGAGGTTCTCGAGTTCTCGTAAAATTATATCGATTTTCACAAGACGGCTTTCATGGAAAGCATTTTTCTCGGCGTGGCATACAAAAGAGTGAACGATCTCCGCGGGTTCAGTTATTTTGTACGGTGGATTAGAGAAGGGGGTCGAACGTTGTTTTGTGCAACTGAGAACGAAATTCTGGGTTTCTCGAATCGATCTGTATGTACAATATCGTTCGGATTACGTGTGTGTCTATCGTACAATCGTGGCTAAAAGCTGGAAACTGTTTTTCCTCGCGTATGCACCAGAAACACGGATTTGTGAATGGAGTCGGCGACGATTCAAGGCAGTCGACGAACAGAAATTGCTATGAAATCGTTTATGGTTCTCTCGAACCACAGACAGAGAATTTCTCTCTGCTACATAACAGAGGCTTTTCGTTTGCTTTTCGAAGAAATGTCCTATATTGTAAGCGCTGGTCGGATCGGGTGTCGAACGCGGGTCTAATCTCTCTTTGTAGAATAAGGCCCTGCGAAGTCGCCGCTGCGACGAAAAGTCTTCCAATTTCTGCACGGGAAGGGATGGGGCGGACGAGACAGTTTTCGGGAGAGTCAGTCCCGTCCAGAGTTGCCAGAAAAAGTTGCGGTTCCCTCTCTACCATCAAATTTAATCGTAGAGGGGGAATCATTTAGCGGTGACTACACATCGTCTGGTAACCCTGCCGTCGAAGCCACAGTCGAAATAAAGATCGCATTTTCAAATAACATAGTCCAGATTAGTAAACGCCCTACCCTTTTAAAATACGAAATTCCTATCCGTATTCGTATAATCCGATCGAACATGGCGCATGCACAACCAATGGAACAGCCTTGCCCTCGTTACCTTGAAGGGTGTCCTCCTCGTGAATTTCAACGCTTCAATCAGACCGTACTATTAATCTGAACAAATTTCTTGTGTGTCTACATCTTTAGAAATACCGTTCTTTGAAAAATACCAAAAATATCGTTCGCCAAATTTCCTGGCACACTCTCTATCCTTGCCAATCTGTGATGGAGAATCACCAAGGTAACGTGAGATAATCAGGAGCCTGGCGATATAGGCTCCCGGATGAAAATTCTCGCTAATCCGCTCCGGTGACTTGCATCAGAAGAATATAGAGGGCAAGGCTGGCCCTAGGTACATCCATGCAATCCTCTACTCATCTGCGTTTTTTTTTCTTCGACCTGTTGCCTTTCTTGGTGATAGCTACCGAGGAGGGGTTCGAGCCGCTGTCTACGCTTCGTTCGACCACCTCGCGGCTCGAGTAATACCCATCCGCGTACACGACGTGTTCCCATCCGTTCAACTCGTCCGAGGAGTTGCAGCATTGCGGAGCGACCTCTTGCTCGGAATCGCTCCTCTTCTCAGGATCTCTTTCCGGTTCCGAGGAATCCTCCTTGGAGAACGTTGGATCAGGATCCGGAACTGCTTCGTCGTTGTCCTTTTCGACGATGACGTTCAGCTTCGATCTCTCCTCCTTCTTCGCCAGCTCAGAGGGACTCGATAGATCCACGAGAGGACAATCCAGAGGCTCGTCAACTGTATCCATCTTTACCACAGCTTCAGACGATTTAGACTCGCGACCAGTCTCGGTATCCAACAATTCCGAAGGATTCGAAGTCCTGCGTACCTTCTCCTCGATGGCAGGAGGCAGCATAGGCTCGGGTGAGGACTTCTTCTTCGAGCCACCAGGCCTGTACAGCTCTAGAACAGAGCTAGACTCTTCTTGACCTATGTCAGAATCACAGTCTCTTCGTATATCACTTTCCATTGAGAAGCTGTTCTTCTTCTTGACGATCGCGCTCCAGGAAGATTGCTCCGAAGAGTCTCTAACGTCAGGCTTTGCTGCAGCATCTCGCAGCTTATCGGTCACCGTTGAGGATCGAACAGACTCAGCCCTTCTAGACTTCTTCTTCCAGCCACCAGGCCTGTATAGCTCTAGAACAGAGCTAGATTCTTCTTGGACTATATCAGAATCACAGTCTCTCCTTACATCGCTTTCCATCGAAAAGCTGTTCTTCTTGACGATCGCGCTCCAGGAAGATTGCACCGAAGAGTCTCCAACGTCAGGCTTTGCTGCAGCATCGTCCAGCTTGTCGGTCTCCGCTAAGGATCGAACAGACTCGGTCTTTTTAGACTTCTTCTTCCAACCACCACGCATGTACTGGTCTAGAATGGAGCCAGGCGCTTCTTGGTCTACATTAGACTCACAGTCTCTTTTTACATCGCCTTCCATCGGAGAGTTATTGTTCTTCTTCTTGCCAATCGCACTCCGGGGAGCTGGCGCTGAAGAGTCTCCAACGTCCGATTGTGGTACAGCCTCTCGCAGCTTGCCGATCGCAGCTAAGAATGCACATGAATCCGTCTTCTTAGGCTTCTCCTTCGAGCAATCTGGCGTGTGCACCTCTGAAAGAGCGCTAGGCTCTACTTCGCCTACAGCAGAGTCAGAGTCATTTTTTACATCGGTTTCCATCGAAACGCGGATCACCTGAGAGTTCTTAGCGTCCTTGGCGTTTTTCGAGGAAGAATCGTGTCCCTTATTCTTCACAGAGTTCTTCTCAGGGACGCTGCATTTAACCGACTCTGTCTCGATTTCTTCGATCTCCGCCAGCTTGCCCTCTTCCTCCCGTGGCTCTGGTTCCAAAGAAGGACTCTTCTTTTTCACGATGGCGCTCCAGGAGAACTCTAAGACCTCCTGCGAGCTGGACTCCTTGTTGAGAATAGATTCGTCGAAAGACTTCGGAGGATCAGGAGTCTCGAGGCTTTGAGCGCTCTCGGCGCTGGTCTTCTTGTTCTTTCGCGGCTTCTTGGCTCTGGTCCCGGTGACCTCGGGCACGGAGAGGATCTTGCACTCCGGAGTCGACGCGGGATCCATCTGGACCTCCATCTCCGCCTTCTGCATCGCGTCTATGTCGATGATTTCAATCTCCCCGGGCGATCTTTTCGGAGCCACGTTCGAAGGGGATGTTTTACTCTGTCTAGTTTTGATCTTCTTCAGAGGACTAGGATTCTCGGCAGGGTCCTTAGCAGAATCCTTCGCAGGCTCCTCCTCGTCCTTCTTCTCCTTGCTTCTGAAGGTCTCAGAGGGATTTATGATCACGGTAACATCCGCTGCCATGCTATCGCTCTCGATCACCACGATGTCCTTCGTCTTCTTCGAACTCTTCGCCTTCGCAGACTGCTCCTGCGTCTCCTTCTTCTCATCCTTGTCGGGATCAGTCAAAGCACAGACGTCGGAGTGTTGAACATGCTCCAGATCGTCGTCAGAGAATGTCCGTTTACTAGCGTTCGAGTCGCGGTCGCTTTCCTTCTCGGTTTCCAGCTTCAAATCGTCGGTGCTCTTCTTATCAGGAGTCTCCACCAGCTCCGAAGAATGTATGTACTCTATATCATCATCGGATATAGTGTTCTTGCTGTTCTTTCTTTGTAAAACGGGCGAAGGGTTGTCGCAGCAGAGGGATCCGCACTTGTCACCCTCGCAGCACTCTGCCTGCTGCAGCTGAGTGATCTCGGAGGTCTGAATGTGTTCGATATCCTCGTCAGACGGAATCAAAGTGCTGTCCTTGCCGCAAGATGCTGTTTCCACTATGTGGTATTCGCTGGAGCTGAAATCATCAGCCGAGTCCGACGGAGGATACTTGTAAGCATCAGGTTCAACTACGATATCCACTTTGGTCTCCTTTTTTTTCTCCAATGGAGCACTCTCTACTTCCACGATCGGTTCCATCCTTTTCTCAGACTTCTTACTTTCGGCTTTCGTTTCTTTCTTGTCCGTAACAGCTACAGAACACTTAGCTTTTTCTTTAGACTTTGAGTCCTTTAGATCCTTCGAATCCTTTGGATCCTTTGAATCTCCGCTCTTACTCTCGCTACATTTGATTTTACCTTCACCAACGGATGCGCTCTTCTCATCCCTCTTCCTAGAGCAATGCTTGGCATCCTCGCAGTACGAAGTATCCTCGATAACAATACTATCCTCGTGCTCCTTCAGCACATACTTCTTCACAGAGCACTTCGGCTCCTTCTTCCCAGAACTCCCTCCGTTCTTCTTCTTCCCCGACTTCTCCGCCTCCTCTTGCTCTCTTCTTCCCATCCTCTTACTCTCAGGCTTACAATGCGAAACACCTCGACGAGCCAGCTTGTTCTCCATCAAGACAACGCTCTCGTCGTCGCAGTTGACGACGTACTGCGCCTCGGACATGTTCCTCTCGCGAGTCTTGTCCTCTTTCTTGTCGAGCCTCTTATCCCAAGCAGTCTCCTTCGCTTGGGTCATCGGGCTGCTAGGTATCTCACCAGGTTCCACGCAGAGGCTCAAAGTGGTGGGCACGTCCCTGAAGACTTCTTCTCTGCTGAAGTCGATGGAGCTGTTTCCAGGATTTGTTATCGGTGCTATCTCTACGCAGAGCGTTCTACGCTCACGAACCTCGCGGATGTTCTCGTCAGGCACGCTGTCGATCGCTGGCTCACTCGCCGAACGCATCTCCGCGCAGATCTCCGTGAGATCTCTTAACATCTGGCAGCTCTCCGGCTCCAGGTCGCTCAGCGACGCCGGGCCCTCCTCCGCGCACACACTCCTCGGCGGCTCCGGCACGTGGCTCTCCTCCGCGGAGTCGAACTCCTGACTAGAGTTCGCGTCCTCCTCGTCCGCCGACACGGTTATCACCGTGCCCAGAGGGTTGACGACTTTAGTTACCGGCTGACCCACCCTCTCAAATACCGATCGCCTCCCTAGTAACAGAAAAAGCCATCGGCAGGTATCAATAGCGAGACACAATCTCCAGTTTCTTTCTCTCTACTCTTTCTTTCTTTCTTTCTTTCTTTCTCTCTTTCTTTCTTTCTTTCTTTCTTTCTTTCTTTCTTTCCCTTTTTGGTCTTTGTGAGGTTGCGTGTGAATGTGTGTATAATCATCCGTCCAACAGATGATCGCAAGGCAAAACTACAGAAGGTGTACAAAGTATTGGGAATAACTTTTTCAAAATTGGACCCAGCTTGAGCTTTTTTGAGACGTTAGAAGGATTAGTTTACCAGCTAATGTGTAAATACATTTTTTTTTAATAGTTATTGGGCGCAATTGCGGAGGAAAAATTAAAGTTTTTAAATTTTGTATCTGTGCCTGTAATGAAAATATAGAAGGTGCATTTGGTAGGTCTAAGTAAGTTATATATATACAATGTCAGAGTTTCATTAAAAGCGATCAAGGTTGTTATGAAATATAATTGATTGAAAATAGTAAAAATGAATCGCAAACCCTAAATTCAAGTATTTTTACATTTTACATCTTATTAAACTTTGTACATGTATATAACTTACTTACATTTACAAACTACATGTTTTATAAATTTTCGTTACAGGTACAGATAAAAAATTATAATATCGTGATCTTCACTTTTTCTCCGCAATTGCGACCAATAAAAAGGTCTACAAAAATTATTTACACATTAGCTAGGAAACCAATCCTTCTAACGTCTCAAAAAAAACTCAAGATGTTGGGGCGAATTTTGAAAAAGTTATTCGTTTTTAAAAGGTGTATGAATACTTCGTACACCCACTGTATGTGCACACTGAAGCCAACATCGACGACTATTATCCCCTTCTTGTTGTCTTCTTCTTTTATTCGGTAAAAGAAGAAGACAACAAGGAGTAACAAAAGGTTGCTCATTGTTGCTTCAGGGTAGACGTAACTTAAACAATGCCCTTAATGGTGACGTATCTGGGACATTGTTTAGAGCGAGAACGCAAACACTTTGCCTAGCTGTCATCTGACGGAAGAACAATACGTCTCTTGGTAGTCTCTGAATGGTATCGTGTTCTATTGTGTTTTGTGTAGTGTCTGGAAGTTGTAGTGTAAGCAAAAACTTAGGACTCGGACAAAGGACCTCGCAAAGGTAGAACGAGTTGATGAAAAAAGGACTGGGTTAGGTCTAGATGAATGTGTGCGTATAGTCCGTCCGCCAAATGATGGCTAGACAAACTGTTTACGTTTTCGCTCTAAACAATGTCGAGAACGTAAACACTTTGCCTAGCCAGAATCTGGTGGACAGACAGCGCGTGGGCCTCTTGGTAGTTTGAATTAGACTGCAAATTTGTGTTATGGCAGTAAGTGTACAGTGTCTTTCTAAACAGTTTTTTGAAAACGTTATACGGAAGTCTACTTTCGCTGCGATTGATAACAGAAGAGAGATTAAAGAAATTTAAGAACATCAACGTATTAGTATCTCGGCTTGATAAATTATTGGAAGAGACACATTTTTATTTGATTTTTATTTTGTAACAAATGCTCTTGTGTATCGTGTACTCTTAACTCTTAATGTATCGTGTTCGATTGTCTTGTGTGTAATGTCTTGAAGTTGTAGTGAATATGAACAGACACTTGGGACTCGCAAGGAGCGGTCACGGATTTGGTCATCGATATTGATAAAACTGTTTCCGACGAGTCTAGAGCAAAAATAAGCCGTCCCATATTTTGCAGTTCTCGTCGATGTTCATTATTATTTATGATCACAAATATACGGCTTGTGTTTGCTCTAGGTTCATAGGAAAAAATTTGATAAAAATCGTTGACCAACCTCGAAGAGAGGTAGAACGAGAGTTGGTGAGACAGAAGGTATAGAACTAGGTCTCCGGGATATCTGTAGTCGTCACACTGCACACCACAAAGACACAAACGATTGGTCGCTTTTCTCTTTTACGTTTCTCAGGGGGTTGAATGGTATACATTGAGAGAAGACAAGTAGTTTTTGGTACTTGTGTATGTACTCATCGACGGATGTCGTGCGAACAGATAGAACGAGGTAGAAGGAATGTATGTTCTCTCAGAGAAGTTAATAGACCGACCGCAGCCTTTTTTTTCTTTTGGCAAAGTGTTGAATCAGGGGATAGATTTGTTAAAGAGAGATATACATCGCTGCTAGTAATTAGATATTGATATATATAAATACACACATATGTATGTACGATATATATATATATATATATATATATATGTATATATATGTACACATATGTATGTATGATATACATATATGAATATAGAACCTCGTCACAAGGGAGGAAAACGGAGATACCTGCCTCTGGCCAGTTCTGTATCCACCGCATACTTACAATCTAACAATCATCCGTCACCAAATGCAGAAAGCGGAGGCACTGCATCTATTGATAGACGCTCGTGCTCGCAGGCATTGTTCCAACGAAATGCCAATAGATTAGTATGAATTTATAAGGAACCATCTTTTCGGTAACAATGGCGAGAAAGCACTCGAATTTTTATAGTGTTTCTATATAGTGAGATTTTAATCGTATGTTGCTTTTTTGAAAGTGTAGATATCGAGAGAGAGAAAAAGAAAGAGAGAGAAACAGAGATAAAATTGCTTTTGTAAAAGCAGCTTTATCTATATTGTAGATTAGCGAGTTTACCGCATTTAGCAGGAAGATTCTTCGATTGTAAGAACGCAGTACAATTCACGTGAACTCGGAGATGCTCGGAAACGTGTCGGATATCTCGGATTATATATTATTAACGTTATTTTTCATTGTTCGATGGTTACGGATCCAGCGTATATAAATATGGAAGTATGTGAGCGTCGACAAACAGGACACGTCGGGGTGTTGAGAATTCTCTGTTTCAAAGCAAAGCACCACACGTCTCGCCGAGCAAACCTACTTACCTGGCGCACGATGCGGTGCAATCGACGTTTCCAGCATCGCCTCGGCAAGATCTTCTCGCAGCTGATTCTCACCACTGCCGACACCCGCGTTCTCGCTGTCTAAGGAGTCGCCGTAGGCTTCCATGAATCTCGGGGACTGCTCGTAGCTGCCTGGAAAATACACCAATGGCGTCAAACTAGTCCTCCACTTATATAATCGATGCATATTCAGCAATTCAAGTAATCATTACTTTCGAAAATACATTTTATGTCCAATTATCTCGATAAACCAACAGGAAACACAATGTTGGCAAACCCGCAGCGGTAAACAAGATTAAAATTCAAATCGTGATAAGATGATAACCTAATTATCTATTCCAGCAGCACGATTAATGGAATCGAGAAAATAATTGCATCACGCGTATCGATCATTTGTGATTGCTAGACTGCGAATCTTTATGCGTTTATGGCTTCAAAAATTCTAGAAAATAAAATTCCACAGAATTTAGTACGATTTTTCTTTATTTCAGATCTACAAAGACTACTAACACTAAAATTGCATAAACAACCGCAGTCTTGCTTCATCGATAGTGCTAGAAATGAAGTTTCTGATATTTCGATTTATTTATTCACTTACTTCCTGATCCATCGATCACCACGGGTACCAGAGATCTAGATGTAGCGTGCGGCATGTTTACTGGATTTGATCTTGCTGGTCGAGAACCACCGGTTACACCGATCTCGATAGCTTCGGCTTCGACCAGGTTTACAGGTGCTCTGAAATGAATTGGAAATCATTAATCTACAGTCTAGATCAGAATAGCAATAAAAATTCTTTGAGATACTAACCCACTGGTCGCGTTGTAGGTTTTAAAGACAAACTGTGGCCCCATCCATAGTCGTCTGTGGGGACCAGCGTGCGTCACGATTTCTACTTGACTCAACCAACGATCCTCTGCTAAATCCATGTCCTGGATGTCTTTTGGCAAAGTCACGACACTCAGCAGAGAGCTGGACGCCGGTAAGGGTGGCACAATCTCTAAAGAATTCGGGGATCTTATCAGAGGCCATTGACCTTTTGCCTCGACCTCCAATTCGATCATCGTGTCGTCGCACACTTTCTCTTTTGGTACACCTGCGAAGTACAATTACCTTTTAGCTTCCCAGATTGTTTAGTAAATTGAAAAATCTTCTAATTACTTCCTCATGGTTGCAACTTTACAATCTTATAAAAGAAAATTATTCGTTCTTCGTTTTTATAATGCAAATGGGTTAAACAATCGATATTTCACCCACCTGCTGCTGGCTTTGGTTCTAAATCATACTGTATCATATTTCCATGGCACGCCATGATGAACAAAGAATCCACCGCCCTCTTCATCACTTTGGCAGTGGATTCTCTTTGCGCGTACATCCATGCTCTCGGCGGAGCGAAGCAACCACAGATTTTTAATGGTAGAGTCACACTGTCGTCCGAGTGCAATCGTTGTCTTTGTTGCGGCCAGCTAAAGAATGCCATAAAAATTTACACTTAGAAAAATCAATCACTCTTCTTCCTAGAGCAAGGTTTTCGGTGTTAAAGTTTCTTGTACAGAGTGCATAAATAATTTTGCGGCAAGTTTCTCTTACAAATGTGCACCGATCCAGAGGTGTAGATTCACCCCTAAAACGGATCACCATTACTTTTTATACACACTGTACAAGTGTTATCATTAGAGAAATTCGCAACCGAGTTGTTACAATATCTTTGTAATTAATACCTTTGTTGAACTTGACTGTTCGTGTAATTTAACGTAGACTGCTGCCGTATCTGGGCCAAGGGGTGCAACACGGTCGGATGGGGATATGGGGGAAGTCTTGGATTAGAGTATGGGTACACCGACAAAGGCAACTCTGAATGGGAAACAGGGGAATGAGATCTGATACCGTCGTCCATTAAACCGGCGCTTCTATGAAATCTCGATAATCTATTTACAACATGAGGTGTGGAATGGGTGCGCACCCCCACAGGTCCACCATAGGGTGCGACAGGAAACACATGAGTGGTTCCCCGTACTGTTGAAATTGCCGCCCAACGTGTGTCGCTCGAAAACATCATATCCTGTGACCGAAGAAATAGTTCAAGTAAATTAAACAATTCCCGAAAGATAAATATTAACGCGTTGACCACCGTATTCCTTTACCATAACGCAAATAAAAATAGTATTGCTATTAAGAAGAACAAACACGGTGACTGTTTCGTTTTAGGCCTGCGGCGTTCGTACGCGATAAGAAAATCTTAATTTCTTCCATTTCAGATAACTACACTGCGGATTTTATACATTTCATGGAAAAATGAACGAGTGAAAAACAAATCCATAAATATATCAGAAGAATTAAAGAATTGTTGTTATGATGACTGAACTTTTGTCTACGCCTTCAGACTAATTGAATGCAAAAAATTATTTAACTACTTGGTTCACAAGCGTCACGAGAAATTTGCAAGTATGATTATAATCGTCATAGTTATTGAATACTTTGGGCTGGCGATTTGGTAGTCAACGCGAAGTCGTTAAATTAATATACCTGCACTTTGGCGGTGGTATCTCCGCGATGCAAAATATATAAATGGTGCACTGCAGCTAAAGTGGGGCCGCCCGGATGCGGTTGAATTCTAAATACATGAAAATCGTGCCCTCTTTTGTCAGCGGTCAGCAACAAGGCACCGCTCAAATCAAAGGTCATGGCGACGATCGCGTCACTGTGGGCAGTAAAATGAGCAATTACAGTTTCTACGTTCGCGTCGTCTAGTTCTTTCTCCTCTTTCGCGGCTTGGAGATCTAGAATCGTGATCACGCCCGGTTGAGTCACGTCGTTGCCGATGTTATTGGCGACAGTAGGCGACGCCGAGTTGCCAGACAAGCTGGACGCGACTGTCTCCCCTAAACCACGCAATCCTTTGCCCAAGGACTTCGCTGCGTAAAGAACAGTCGCTGTGTAGCTTTGAACACCTTCTCCTTCACAACCTCCGCTGCTTCTTTTCGCTGGTAATAATTTCTTCTCGCTATAAACGATGATAATTTAAATATTACATTTGTTAAACAGTTTATAACGATGTCTATAGCTCCTTCGTCTCACCTGTACGCAAGCCATCTCGTTCCCAATGCAACAGGATTTGGATTCGGACCAGGACTCGCGTAACAAGTAGTGACTGTTAAAACGTCCTCCAAAGTCCGGGCATTAAACACTGCAATTTTTTCTAGAAACATCACTACTATGGATCGCTTATTCGCCAGAATGTCGTAAACTGGATTTTTGAATTTGATGCTTTTCGCTTGCTCTCCGGTCTTCAACGAAATGAAGCTGATGTTGCAAAATTGTGGTCCAGGTCCAGCTGAATCGCACACTGCCACCATCGGCCGTTTCGACTCGAACAGATCGATATTCTCATCGTCAGTCTTTGGATTCGGTAAAATTCTCAGAGTGCGGACCACTCCTTGTCGCCATGATAACACTTCCGTTGCTTCTCCTGTCGCTGCTATCAACCATACCTGCATTTGGAAATCAATGCATTTAATTCAACAATGCATTTAGGTGGCTACGAATTGTCTGTACCAACAAGTACCATTTGCAATCTCTGCTGCTATAGCGTACCAAAGTACTAAAATTAGCAATTATGTATATGCATGCACCACCTTTAGCATTTCGTTTTATAGTTACCAAAGAATGTGGCAAAGAGATTGCAGATTTTTATGCACTTATGGTACTCGAAATGTTATTGCGGTGCTGACAAAGTAATTTATGAAAATATGAATTTTTATAAGATAATTTCAGACCTGAACTCCGGTAGTATAACCGAGCACCAGTAACAAAGGTGGTGTGTTAGAGCCTTCATTGTAGTCTGGATATAAGACTGGATCGTTAATGTCTGCATACTCGAACCGTGCCCATGTTATAGATTCCTTGTTATCAGAATTGAGTGTGCTGGTATAAGCCTGCTCATAAATAAGATAATATATATTTTTTAATGAAAAAATTTTACAACAGACAATGACCTGAAGTACCGACCTGTGGAACTATATCATTGATAATCCCAGCAACACTGTCAATTATCGACCGATCAACTATAGGCTGAGGTGACACAACTTGAGCTCCTTTATGCACACCGCGCCTCGGAGAGTCTGCAGCCATTTTTTCTTCCCGAACTGAATATGTTTACCTAGAAAGAAACAAAACAAAAAAATGATAAATTTTCATATAAATATTACGATTACTGGACTGCAGATCTTTATACGTTTATGAAGAAATCAACTGGGTGAAATATAAAACGTTGTGTTGGTTTCAACGTGAAAAAACTATTAAAGGATAAGATGAATTTTTATTTAACCACCCCTTCCCACAATCGAGGCAGAAGAAATTATAAAATATTATAATTTGTGATTTTCCAAGTTTTTCAATGGATGCTGAAAAACGAAACAATAAAACGATATTTACCGAGAGATAATTAAATATTAATAAAAAACCGATTTACGAGCACGAATTCCTACGAAAAAAACTAAATTACGCTATAAGAAACAAAGTAAACGGACAACCACTCCGGACTCCGGAGGCAGCGTAATTGCGCAAATTCGAAATAATCTCTCAGCAGATGCGGAAAAAATCTGTCAGCGAAAAAAGTGTCTGCACTTACTACGCACGAAAATTTCCATTCATTGGTGAGAAATTAAGTGCACCGGACGTACACATTTCTATTAATAACAATGTAGTTGATAACGATAAGAAACAAAAACCAAAAAAAAAATGAAACTCGCTAAAAACCGTGATTAATATTTAAGTAGTACAGAGGTATACGAGAGCAGCTGCGACGGGATTATCAGATGCGCTGCGAAAAAATAAATAATTTCCGAAAAGTAAATCGGTTCGTCGAATAACGTAGAAACGAAGTAGCGGTGGGAAATAGTGGGAGAATCTATTTTGCTTGTTAAAGAATATTACACAATCCAGCGTACAGCTGTTCGTGGTGCGTACACGCTCAGGGACAATTAATAAAAGGCGGACCGGAAATGTCAAAACGGTTGAACAAGCAGTGAGGCCCTTAATGATGTCCAATCGTTCGAACGATCGAATCTGGAGAGATTAGATTTCCCCGTGGAAAAAGATAGACGTTTCTGGCGTGAAACGAGCGACCCTGACATTTCATCGAACAAAGGGGGTAAAACGAAGCAACGGGTCTCACAACAAAGCATTCGTTTCACGCACTGCGTCTATGTATATTTTAGTTTGCCCGAGCAAACAGATGTCTACGGTGTCGATCGTTCACGGATCGACGTAGAGGAGAAACGGTTCGATTTACCTCGCCGTAAAACTGTATCCTCATACTGGGAAGCTCGCCATCTCGGAAACGACCTTCTACTGCGTCATTTTGTGAGTGACTGACACAACACGAACAGAAAACGATAGTGATGTCACTCCGCCCGCGAAACGTCAATCTTTTTGTTCGAAATACGAAGCGCGTCGGTGCAGCACAACGAATAGCCGCGACGGAGAACGCACGAGAAACTCGTTCGTCGTTTTCGACGCGCCGATTAGGATGCTCGGTACCCGTCACCCGTTAATACGTATCGGGTAGCATAACTGCAGCAACCGTTCGTTTCGTTGGAAATACGAAAACAATAATCAGCTGATTCAGATAAGGAAATGGTGGGAAAGGAGGGGAGAAGAAGAGAAAAGCGAACCACGAACCCTCGCCGGTCATAGCATCTACAACGTAGCTAGATAGCACACTCGATGTACAAATTATAGATACCTATATTTGATTGACCTGTAGCAAATAATGTAGAGATACAAGAGGCGACACTCCGAAGCGGGAAGTTTAAATCCACTGGATTTAATATTCTTATTTTGTGTCAATGTCTAAAAATCTATTTTAATTTAGATAATTGTGCTGTACCAAAAGAAAGCATAGAAATTTTTTTTTACATTACAATCTTAAATGAAACTATTAGATGACGTTATTGAGAGCGATTTGTTAGTTCAGAATGAAAATTGCTGTTGCTATTGAAGGTTCCATTAAAAAGTATTTAGCCGTGTACCATGGATTTTTCGAAATTATGCAATAATCACCGGTCGGTAATGTGTTAACATTGGTTTTCGAAATATTTACGTTAATTTTACAAGAAGCATGATACAGGTACAGTTACCCTGTTTGTTGTACATTCTCCTTAATGTTTAGTTCACCATATTGAATAAAGATGGCACACCTCATACGATTTTAAAATGGCGCTGAGTTTAAACTGTAAAACTGTAGAAATGAAAAAGGTTGTTAAACTGATAACATATTGATTTTTAATAAAACTTAGTCGTCATTGATATTCTCCCTCTCCTACAATTAATAGAATGATCAAAATATCATTTTCATAATATAAATGATTGAAATATAATTTTAGGTCTGATATTGGTATGACTGCGCCAGTTTATTAATCTCAGGAATCCATGTAATGTTGCTATGGTATTCCAATGCAACAAAATTCAATGCAGCATATAAAGTTTCTACTTGAATACTATACTTTGCATTTAATAATACAGTAGAATTCAGTGATGGCATTGGTGAAAAGTATATCATGAAAGTTGCACATTGTATTAATAATATTTACGATTGAGAAAGTATTAGCAATCGAACGAATCAATATTGTATTTTTTCGTGGAGGTGTATTTGTTGTTATATTGCTATGGAACCTGTGTTCGTAAATATAGTCCTCGAGACCACCGCCATCTTTAAGTATACTCGTTTGAATTGAAGCGGTACGTTTGAAAAGGACAAACATTTTTCTTTGTAAATTCAGGAAACACCTGAAACTATTTTTAAATAAATATATCCAGAATTCTCCGGAATACAAAATAGATTTTGTAATTCTTCTTTATTAGAGAAATATACATTTCCAACACAAAGATAAACTTTCTGTACTTTCTTTAAAATATTACCATTATTTATATTCCGATTACAACATTCTTTTCAATTTTAAAATGGCAAGTCTAGGCACAGCCTTTCATTACACACAAATTGCAAATTGCAAATTGTTTGCGAAAATAAACATTTCTAATATTAGCTTCGCATGTTTATGTTGCGTGCCGCTTCGTAATTACGTAATTAAGCTGCAGTCAAAAGTAAAATTGATGGGCGCAGCGATTCTATCTTTAAAATTTGTCATTTCACGCAACAATTATTCCTAATCATAAACCAGTTATTTTATGGAACCTATAACAACTGTTTCGCTTTATAAACAGAAAGAAATATTTGATCGCCACAATTTAAAAAGTATTTTCAATTTGTTCAAGAGAAAATAATAGGACTCTCAATTATTAATAAATAAATTTCCAGAATGCATAAATCGAAAGAAAAAGCTAAAGCTCAGGAATAAGACATTAGGGTCGCGCAATAATTCATTCAAATCAAGGAAAAATTGGCTTACCTGTCACATGATCGATTTAATACGTCTACCGATTAAATTTATATCTTTTCACCGGAACCAGCTCGAAGGAGTATGATGCCTCAGCTATTCATGCGGCTCGATAAATCTTGCAGAGACTTATAAAGGCACAATAGTATTGTGGCGATACCCGTATACAGCCGGCTATAATTACACGGAGTCCTGCCGAAGATTCATATTTCATGTCGGGTGCAATGCATAGGAAATTCTTGTCGGTGGAATGCTCGATCCTCTGGTGCACTGTAATTATCTGTGCGTGTATTTGTGTAGCTGGTAGCCGACTTAATCGGTAAAGTTTGCGTGTCCTCCATGTCACCGATGTCCCCGTCCTGTAAGCCGAAAGGCATGGTCTTAGAAATGTACAGGTTTCTACAGTTTCTCTCTGTGCCTCGACCAAGATAGGTCAAAGAAAACGCGATCCCAATCGAACGCGTTTCAACAGATAGAAAATAGTTTGACGAGACGCTGCGCGGTTTCAAAAATGATGCGCCGGAAAAGGGTACTTGCGCGCTTTCCCCGCGAAGTTGTTCAATTAGACGAGTTGTCTCTGAAAAAAATTTACCAATATATTAGACGTGCAAACAATTAATTAACAATGTTATAAACAGCACAAAAATTAATTTATTTTTATTTTATAAAATTAAATTTATCTCCCAGCTGAAAGATGGTTCGAGTTAGTTTGAAAGCAACAGGGATTAATCTATAAATTTATTAATAAATAGTTGAACTTTAGGAAATACTAATAATTGTTGGTAATAACTACATTTAATTATTTTATTGCAGGGTGGTTTAAAGTCCTCGCGGAAAATGGCGAAGAAGTCAGTGCCAGCGGCGCTGCAAACCGAAATTTCGAATAACGAAGACTGGGAGAAGCTTCTGAAGAAAACTGGTTTAATAGGAACGTAATGATTTAGTGTATCTTGAAAGTATATTTCTGAGTTTTTGATTTTGTAATTTATTTTCTAGTGGTGGATGTTTATTCGGAATGGAGTGGACCATGCACGGGGATGGTGAGCATTCTGAAGAAAATCAAAATGGAGATCGGAGGAGACGCGTTAAGTTATGCTACAGTAAATTTTGATTTTGATATGTTACAGTATATAAGTTAATTTGATAATCATTATTGTTATTCATTTAGGCGAAATGTGACTATATAACGTACCTAGAGCGCTTCCAAGGGAAAAGCGAACCAATTTGGATGTTCATCCACGTAAATGAATTAAACCACTCTTGTCAATTTAAAAAATAATTTCAACGCATAAATATTGTTCTTTTGATTATTTCTTTAGAATGGTCGAATGATAAATCTAATGTTCGGCGCACAGTGTCCGCAATTGTTAAAAATGCTGACGACCGAGTTGCAGAGGGTGCAAAATGGCGAGGAACACGAGTATGTATAATTCTAGTCATCGGGTATTAAAAAATATTTTGACTAAGATCACTTACTTGTAGATTTTCTTTGGAAGTGTCTGAAAGGAGTCCAGAGGAAGTAAAACAATTAAAAATGATCGAGGAAGCTAGGATAGCCAAAGAAGCGGCGAAAAGAGCTCGGAAAGGTTTCGAAAAAATACTTTCAGCCCTTTAAAACCCTCCTACAAATTCTGTTCTACATACTGTCCTAAATTTGCAGAAGCTGAAGCTGTAGCGCGATACGAAACAGAGATGCTTCACTTAACTACTTCGCTAAAAAACGAAACTTGTCTCTTGCTCTATCCGTGGGTTTTCAAAGACGAAGAAGACCATAAGAGAGATAAAAAGTCTAGTCCACCGTACGTGGAATTGATAGAAGAGATATTACCAGGGAGTTTCATAGTTGACCAGGAAATAAGAAAGCGACTTAACGAGGACATCCTCAGCAAACTTTATAACGAAGTATATATAACTGAAATAATTTTCTCTCGTTAAAAGCTTGAAGAATTAATTAAAATATGATTGGCATTTCTGCAGTCCGATTATGTATTGCCAGAAAATCACAAGAGTCTACTACTAGATGGCAAATGCATGTTTATAAGGTTGAGAGTTATTGAAGAAAACCCGGATATCGATATTCATGCACAGTTGATGAGTCTACTGTTCGGAAAACCGGAGTTACCGAGTGCGGAAGCAGTTTTCGCAGAAGAATGGTAATTGTTAATGGTTATTGTCAATAGTCTTGTTATTAAATTTGTTCAATTTTTTAGTTACGCGGGTCGTCATCGACCCGCCTCCGCACCAACCGAGAATGAAACCGAGATTTTTCCAATTGCATGGACACCACCGAATAGTAGAAACAAGGCGATCGTTTATCGCACGATTTTTGCCACGTACACCAATAAAACATACCCAGTGAGCTAATCAATTTATATTCTAAATTCGAACACAATCTAACGCACGTAATTTTCACTTTTCAGTACGAAGATAAGGCTGCGAACGTACCGATAGTGGTATTCAAGTACGATTACACGCGGAAAAATGAGTTGAAAATAGTTCTAGAAGAGTTCGAGGATGAAGTGGTGAATTTTGGTATTTTCGAATCCGACAAACCACCGGAGGCAAAAATCATTGCTGGAAGTATCGACGAATTCGAGGAAAATACAAGGGAGAGAACGGGGTACGAGACATTTGTGTGCGTGGTGAAGAAAGTAGGATGCGAGGCGTTTTTAGGGTTTGCTGGTATTGGGCCCTATCACGTGAGTGAGAATCCGGAGAAGGGTTCTGAGGAATCGAAACTGTATTTCCCGGATGTTACTGGTTCGGAAGAAATACAGTCGGACGATGATGAAAAACCGGAAGAAGTGCCGGAGAACCCTGAGGAAAATAACGAGCCACAGACATAAATTACATTTAACACTTTGCCTACCGCACGCCCATTCATTTTTGGCTTGATTTTTGGATCGAGGTAGCGAAGTAAATGAAAATACGAGGTGCGTTGTTAAGAAGCCGACATTTATTTTCCAACCGCCTCGACTTGCAATATAAAAGAATGTAGAAACAGACAGTGTGGCTAGATTCTGCAAGTTAGCTCAAGGGTATGGTACAATAAATGATGGCAATTAAACAATATTTATTTCTTATAACCACAGCTTCGCCTACGGCCTCTTGCTCTCTCAAACTTCCTTCCCTTAGACTGTACTAATGGTTTCGTGTGCGAGTGTGGCACACCAGGAGCTGGTCCAAAGTGTTTCACTGCTTCACGCGCCTTCCTGGGGCCTTGCATTAAAACTGTCCGCTTTCCGGTGGGTGCACGCAGTGCCAGCTGATCAAAAGTGATCAGCTCGCCTCCAGCCTTCAAGATACGGGCTCTGGCTTTCTCAGTGATACGCAGAGCACAGACCTATCACAAAATAATAATAAACTGGTTAGATCGGGGACCATTATAATAACAATTTTAACTTTGGTAAGCTTAGAAATTCTAACAGAAGCCCAAATTTTGGATTAGTATACTCACTGTAAGTTTAGGAACTTCGAAAATCCTAGCATCGTCCGTTACTGTGCCAACGATCACCGAAATGGAATTTTCACGGCCAGGTTTCTTCATAAACCTGACTACACGCGCAAGAGAAATCGGAGGACGATGAATCTTGCTCATAAAAAGTCTCTTGAGAATGATCTTGTTGAATTTGGCGTTCGTACGCCTCGCCAGGAAACGATAGAGCTGCAAAAGTAATAAATGTATATATATCACGATTTTATGAAAGACAAATTATCGCAAGACATTATTATTAAGACAAATTATCGTAGACATTATCGTAGACGTAAACTGCCGCGGTTTTTGTGAGTTGCAATGTGTCAATTACTATAATCATCCTTAGCTTGGCGCGTCCAGACGGAATAGGAAAATTGACGAATTTCTCTAGCGAACGTTCAAATTGGATCAACACATAAATGTGTTAACACAGAGTGCGATTCGCAAAATCGATTTGAGTAACCAGAGCTCACGTGTTTATGACAACAAATGCTTTGGGTTAGTATACATAACCGTGTTATCGAACTGAGATTATTAGCGTCCAGCGGATTACTTAAGGAGCGACGAAATACGGATTTTAAAGAATGCTGTGCGCGGTTTAAGTTTAGGATCTAAAAGTGTTTAACACGTGATGAAGCTTACCTTGACGAGTAGGCGCAAGTAGACATCTTGCGATTTAGGTTCTGTACGCCGAACCTTCCTGTCGTGCTTGTGGTTAATATCAATACCCTGAAACCGAAATAATACTCGTTAACCATCTTCGACACATTTGCAACCATGTTAGGATTCGCTTTCGTTAGGATTCACAGAGATGCGGCGAATGTCTATCGATTTTCGGAATCCGACGAATTCACGTCACTGTCTTACCATTTTGATAAACCGGAAAAGAAACGGGCAAGCACGAACCTGGACTGCACAGGTTCATAGAAACGGATGTTCTAGATGGCGTTGTCAAATGCAGTCAAATGCGACGAGAGTGCTCCTGGAGGAGAACTAACTAAACATGAATGAATGCATCTTATTGTTAGACCAGAGAGTAGAAATTTCAAAGAAGCAAAGTTAAGGAAAGAAAAATAAAAGTGTGTGTGATCAATTATGTTCGTAACTGTATTATGCGTTTTGATAATGATATCGTGTTTATAACGTATAAATAAATCGATGTCATGTTGAATGTTAAGACTTCTCCCCCGCTTCGGTAGATGGTAGTGAACGGTACTTCCTGTGACGGATGTGGATAATGTAGATTTTTACATAGCTAAGATGTCGGTAATGTGAATCGTTATTTAAAAGTAGACTATAAGAATGTAGACTGAAGATATGCTTTGTATCTTTACTCTGATTACTCATTAATCATTACTTAAAGAATGAGGTAATGGTAATTCACAAGCGGACGCTGCAGCACACTGCAAGATCCTGTAAGTCCATCATGAAGAGGTCGCCGCTGGTAACTTTATTTTCCGATTTTGTGGCAGACTATATTTCGCGGCCCTCTGATGGCAGTTTTTCGAAATACCGTCCTATACTAATTGGTCTTTCAGGTATCACATAAACAGTATATGCTGTGCTGTGTGCATCGGAGTGTTCGAGGCTCGGAGGCTCGAGGCAGTTCAATGCTCGAGTGCGCGCAAGTACGGGAGTCGCCGAGATAATGCTGCTATAATTTCTGTCGACCGCGGTTCCAAGTTGACCAGACATTCGATCCGTACGAAAAAAAAAGATACCGTTATCAAGGAACACGATGCAGAAACCATCCGCCGAGTAAATTAACTCCGAGTAAACCCATCGACGGTGTGATACCCGTAGAAATGCACGTGCTTCGTCGAATTCGCAATGGACCGAGCCGGAGTAACTGAAATCGGTAGGACCCAGTAGAAAGAGATGGAGAATAGTGTCAGCTAGAATTCAAACTGTCAAGTGAATGCATCCGTTAAATAGATCATTATTGGGATGATACCTTCTCGCGGTAGGTCTCGTTTAATGATCGGTGAGATGTCCGCAGCCAGTGTGTGCCTTAAATACCGACGATAATGATCTTATGGCGGGAATGTCTGTGTAATTCAAGTTTCTCGTCATCATTGGCCCGGGGACAATCATTGCGTCATGGAGGACGGCGGTCAAGTGCACTCTAGCACTCTGTTGGAGGAGACGTTCTATGTCACGTCGAAGAAGAACACCTATTACAAGGTGAGGCTGACAGAGAAGGGTCTCAGCCTCGAGAAGGACAATAATGGTGCGACTAAGGTCGAGACGATCGCTTTAGGAGACATAATCGGCTGCAGATGTATGCGCTCAAAGCGCAAAAGCGCGGGAAGCTGCGTCTGCGGCCCGGGCACGTCCAGATCGCAATTGAAACTCGTTGAATCCGCGGAAGCTTACCAGTGTTACGACGAGTTCGACACCTCGGCCTATCTTTACATTTACGCGTACACGCTGAAGAAAGCACGCATGAAGGATGTAAAGCGACGGGAGAGAACAACTATCACCCTGAGGTTCCGTAGTTTCGATAAATATGAGGATAATCTGAGAGAAGCGAGCAGGTGGCGTTTAGCTATCAAATGCCTGATCGCCTGCGTGCCCGTGCCCAAAAGCTTCATGAGTCCCACTCACGGGAACCTTGAGTCGCTGATTAACGGTGAGTTAATTCAATCGAACCGCGACAACGAACACTTTCATTAGCTCCGCGGTTCTCTCCGCGTTTACCATTGTTAGAACTGTTTCATAAGCTGACTGTACCCGATCACTGCGATCGTACTTTATTTTTATATTATTCCTGATTTATCGTGAAATATTAATACACCGACTCCCGTTAATATTCGGACTCAAAAAGAATAACGATAACCTTTTTCATACTCGTAAAGGTACCAGTTACGCATTCTGCAATTTATTTCGCATTATTTGTGACGAACAATTGATTATCGACCTTTCTTCCGTATCATCAAATTTTTCTGGATGATTTCGTTAAAAAGCACAAGAAACATTAACGAACTTTTAATCCGAAGTTTTGGTCCTATTTACCGGACACAAGAAATTTCTGAGAAGAAATTAATTAATTAATTTTTTTTTATGCCGTAGCACAATAAAATCATTATTTTATTATACTCTGGTGTATCGCAGTTTCTTGGCACTTTCTATAATTGGAAACGGAAAATTGCATTGTCTCAGGAAATAAGAATAATTCTATATCTTAAAAAAAAATGATTGCAATACTTTTGATTTATATGTGTACGAAGTAATGTATGTACAGGTGCAGTTTTTTTTATTGATTTCACTGTTCGATCAACGAGGCTGCATTTGAATATCTTTCCATTTAAATCTCAACAGTCTGTTACATTTCTCGGGGATGTAAATACCGTGAGATACATACATCAGAATGTGAAATACTTTCTATTACATAGCCTGCATATGCAGGCCGCTTGCCAGCGTATCTACCTGAGTAGATCCAACTGAATACATGTACATATGTATGCAATATGTTTGTGTTTAATACAACAAGTGTTCCGTGGGTTCTCCTTTGGCCGAGGTAAGGAATTAATTTGTGCGGTGAGGTGAATTAATTGGATGACGTGTTCACTCAGTGTCTTTGTTTTTTTTATTTTTTTATTGTTTTATATGTCTTCGGGAATTTTTTGCTATTCCTTTTGGTTTATCAGTGTTGAAACTGATAACTGCCAATTGCCTTGAGATAACGTTCTTTACAACGGTAAAGTCAAGAACAAGAAATACATATCTACGTGGTGTGCATCATTTATCTAATTTTAGAATTCAATTTATTCATAAATATTGATCAATATTATTTATTGTTAATTCGATTCAGGTAGCTGTAACTGTTGGATATTTTATCGTTTTTCTTTGAGCACACATTGTTTTGTATTTCGCAACTATTTTCAACCATCCTCCCACAGTTCTGCGAAAACTAATGACTAGTTGCAGAGTCATTACATATCTCGTACACATGAATTTTAATGAACAGTTCACAGATGCATTTATTATTATTTCTATACTTAGACTACACTATTCATCGCTTGGAAAACTTGTCGGTTCCGTAGATAAAAAATATTGTAAATTCAATGCTGTACTTTGCTCGAATTTCGCGGGAGAAATCTTGAATTGATGATGTAGAGCAGTTTTTATACGCTCTAAAGTTTATCAGTTTCACAGACTGTAAAATTAAAATAGAAACAGCTGCGCGTACGAAGACACGTGCAATGTCACCATCGGCTTGCACTCGAGAAAATTAATTAAATTTCTATATTTTCCTTTGCTATTTAAATCGCCTAAAAAGTGAGGGATAAGGAAGATTATTTCCCAACTAAAAACGAGGTGGATCTCTCGCCGAATTATTGTCGAAAATGTATAGAATTTAGGACAATTTCCGCCAGAACGACGCGCCCGTAGCTTTCCGATCGGATTCCTTTTCATTAGCGCGTTTTCTGCACCGTAACATCCGCATTTTCGAGGAGCAGAAAAATCATTATTCCACCGGTAGCAGGACTCTTGTGAAATTTATGCGCATTCGCTTCCTGTTCCAGAGGTCTCGAATATGATTTTCCCAAAGCTTCTATAGAAGCTTCTATAGAAGTATCACTATATCGTATCACTTCCCCAGGATCGAAATCCCTTCGATTATTTTCCAAGGCTTACCGCCATGTAAATTCGATCCTTGAATTCCAACGTGATCTCAATTACAACTTATGTAATAATCAAGTCACTATTAAGAAAAAATCGAAGGTAACTTTTTAAGAAATTCAGGTGTCCTCTGGCAATTACGTAACGACATTGTTACACAACATTTAAAAATTTCTCAACCGTGGTTTTTTCTACACGCTTCTTAATGCAACGCGGTATCCCAATTTCCTGCTCAACACGTCAGCAACGACTTGCGAAATATTTTAACACTTCTACTCGTGTAAACTGGCTGTCGTTGTATCCTTTATTCGCACGATACCGTGAATCGCACAGTGCAGCCGACTGGGACGAGCGAATTTATTAGAAAAATACGACGAAATATTTACGAAACATTTGCATCGTATTTAAACAGCGTTGGCGGCGATCAGCGGCGATCAGCGGCGATTGAACATTGAACGAGAGCTGCGCGCGCGATGGGCGATGGGACGCTCGCTTGTTTCCTCGAGTAGAGGGCAAAGAAATAAATATGTATTTGCGATTGTTCAAGGTGTGTGAACAGATTGATACAACAGCGCGTGAGAATCTTCATAAAATTATATATTTCATAGATTAAATGACCGACGAGTAATTAATTCGCGCAATAAACAGCCAGATAAGCTGTCTTGCCTCACTGTTGCCGGAATTGCATTGTTTCTTTGTACACCGAACGTTTATCCACAATTGCATAACGTCGGCGATTTGTGTGCTCGTGCCTGCCTTTCTGCGCGAAAGAGAATACTCGTAGAATTATTATTCCATGGGCTAATTAATTCTTTCAAACATTTTTGGTATAATTTTTTCGAAATATTTTCTATGCATTTCCGTGCAACACCGAAAAACGTAGGATGCGGCCCGCTCGTACGAATAATTCGTGATTTCCTGGTGCTATAGCATTCACGTGCCACAAATCACAAAACTTCCGAACAATCGACCGGAAGAAATGCCGCTTAAGGGAGCCAGATTTATTAACCTGTCTTCGAAGCTTCATTATTTGGTGTGCCGAAGGTAACCGAATCCAAGATTTCGCTGCATCGGTGCCAAATCTTTGTCTCTTTAATAACACCAACAACCTGTTAGAACAGAACGAGCATTGGGCTCGTAAAATGATCATTCCATCGGACGAATTACATCATAGGATATTTCCTATTATGTACTCGGAAACCCATTGAAAAACCATTAACCGGAATTCCCAATGACCGTGACTTTATCGTCAGCCGTTTATTTCCTCGGATGAAAATTCCTTATGAAACGCCTACAAATTGTGTTTGTAGAAAACAGCTTCGCAATCGAATACAATTAGCAGCCTGAGCTACGGTGTGAAATAAAAATTAGCATCGACAGCAATATATATATAAAGCAAATATCTAAAGTAAAATGACTTGCCGATCGAAGAAAAATTATGTAATTATCAGGTACGTTGCTATAAAAGACGTGATTTTTTGCGTTAATTAAACGTTAACGCCGTCGTCGAGTCGCCGAGCGTCGCGTATTCGTTTTGACTAACACGAATGCTTTTTTCCTTCATTTTTCTTTGCTGAACCGCCGCCTTCTCTATGGAGACCAGTTAATAACGGGACACCCTGTATAAGGATCATATCATTCTCAATTAAGTGCTTAACAGACCGTGATTAATAGATGCAGGCAAAAACTCTATTGAAAGGATTAACTGACGAGGGAAAGACTCTGTCTTTATGCTATAACAGCAGGAGCAGAACTGTGCTGTTTCTTGCGAATAACCTGATCTATTCGATACATCTGGATCCATCTTCTGGCACTCTAGAGCCTAGCATTTAATAGCTATCGTAATTAGTAGACTGCGGATGTTTATACAATTTTCAATCTTTGCATGTACATGAATTTTAAGAAAGCGGAATAAAATACAATCTTATTTCCAGTGGTAGTAGCCTTTGCAGATCTCAAAAAAAAATAAACATTGTACTAAATTCTGTCGAATTTTATATTTCACCGTTTTTTGGAAATTTTCAGAAGCCGTAAATGCATAAAGATCCGCAATCCGGTAATTAGTATTGCTTTCAATACAAATCTCAAAAATATCTTCCTGAACAGAATTACAAAAATTATACGAATTACTCACCTGAAAAGTATATCAAAAACATTTCGGAAAAGTTTGATAAAAATGCTGCACAAACTTCCGCAGTCTAATTAAACCCAGCAACGACTTTTCCGAGCGGAGCAGTTCATTTGCCTAAATCAGGCTACCGCAAAGAAGAAAAGTAATCATCTCGCAGCATAGGATAGTAGCTAAGGACAATATCCTCGAAAGATTTCCGCCATTGTTCCATCTCCAGGAAGACGTGAATAGGTAGGACGCTGCATAAAATCGATCGCGGGACATCCTGAGAGAGGACTCGCGATTAAAATTCTTACGAAGAACGAACAATTTCAGGCATACTTCATCTTTTCTAGCCAGACCTCGCGTCGCCATCTGTGCGTGCACTACACTTGTCCCTGGTTGATCATAAAACTTTGACCCTGCCGCGGAAAAACATCTTTTATGACTTTATCAAACGAAGCGATGCAGGATTTTATTTCCTGCATTAATTGTCTCTCGGATGCAAAGCAAGAAGGTGTTTGCATTCTGTAAAAATCAGTTCTATTTTTAAAATGAACTTTCCTCCCTCGAGATTTTGACGTAACTCAAAAAATTTAGTTTGTTATTTTGCATTTTTCTTTGATGCACAAAAATGACGCCCTCGTTGAAACAGTGTTGCACAGTGCACGGTCGCTCTGTATGTATTAATAAATTCGCATAAGATCGTATGTACGTCTATCGTGACAATGTTTCATTGAGAATGACAACAAGAAACAAGTAAGCAATTTCTTTCAATGCTTCATTTCGTCACGATCTTTTCCGTTTTACGTAACGTTGCGTACGCGATGTGTTAACGTTCAACTTCCGACAGTAATAAATATCGGTGCGCGGCACACAGTAATCGGACCGATATGTTTAAATATTGTACAGCCTGGTTTGACGTTGGAATCGAGGTGATGTGTCCAGAGGGGGAAAAAATGACTCGTGCAAAATATGCAAATTTATTCGTGGGAACATGACCCGGGCGAGATAAAAAATAACAACGTTGTAGGCGATTCGCGAGAATGCTAATTGTCCGCGGTGATAAAGGTTCTTCGAGCACGTGCGAAGACAAATGAACCGAATGAATTTTTACAGTCTCTCAATCTGCATACATACCGATCAGAATCATTCCGAAAATTGTGCAAATTCATTGAATTATTCCAATAGCTATTTTCGCTCGAGCATCTTTTCTTTCGCCAACTTCATAATTTCAATAATTGCATAATGAATAATTTGCAAAATTGTGACAATTCTTTCAGTGTTTTATATTCGTTCAACCGACCCGATAAGATACAATGTATAAAGATGAACAAGCGAGAAAGATATAATTGAATCATGGTGCGGGTACGATAGGAATTAATTGCAATAAAGATTATTGGCTGCGCCGCCGTTCTATCGGAACTGAAACTTAACGAAGTAATGATTTATTCGGAACGTGCTGTGTTAAATAATATATAAGACCGTGGGACGGTCTTAATTCAACGTCATCCGATAAACTATAAAACAAACGTGTTTTTCATACCCGCATTAGAACGCCTCAAGCCATGCATTCTAATGAAACAATTCATTGACATGCAGACTGACCGGATGAATGAAAAAGGTTAACCGTCGTTGCGATATTTCTTCCTTTTTCTCTACAGGGTGACTCACAAAAATTCAACCATAACTACCAAAAATTGCTAGAAAAATTAATTTCAACTAGTTCATACATAGCGAATAAAGTGCACGGCGAACCAAAATTGAATATATTTGCGGCAAACGGAGTCGAAGATCAATACAGATGAATATAAAAAGATAGAAACGCTACGTCGCGTCTTCGTTTCCTTCGTCCAGTTTCAATTCCAGAGCCGCCGGTGCTATGTAACGCGACACACGTTTATGTAACAATTTCACCCAGCACGGTGTCCAGACATGCTCCACGCAAGCACGCGTAATCGTTCACCGTTTCTGAGCCACTCTGTACAACAGACGATCAGTTGATGCCTAGCGTGTCGAGTTCTCGGCGACGCTAACACGTTCAATAATCTTTTCGTTGCTGATTTATGAATAAAATCAATGCGAAAGTTATCCGTCCAATGTTACTTGTGCGTGTATCTAACGCGTAACGACTGTGTCGCGTCAATTATTCGAACACCTACGCTCGAATAATCGATCGGCTTGATTAGCCGAACAATGGATAATTGTCAAAACACCCGTCGCAGTATCGATTAATCGATTTTTCTGCATTCTTCGCCCTTGCGATCACGCTACTACGTTTTGATCCGTGAAGTTTCGGCTTATGGTTTAATATTGGAAAGTTTTTATTGACGATACACCACTAAGGATATCGACGCGAATCGAAATTGCGACCACGGGGACACTAGAGTCGCTGGTCTGAAGAACAATTGGGTCGCGGGTGTCGCGTCTTACAGGCGCCGAAAGTGTCT
Organism: Lasioglossum figueresi; assembly: GCA_028455805.1. Lineage (NCBI taxonomy): Eukaryota > Metazoa > Arthropoda > Insecta > Hymenoptera > Halictidae > Lasioglossum > Lasioglossum figueresi. The sequence continues at coordinate 975,639 of CM052190.1, forward strand.
CGACATTTTTCTGAAGCAACCACGACGTGGACAACGGCCAAATTAACCTGGAACGACCTATATAAAATTGCTGATTACATCTCGTTATATTCTTCCGTGTAATATTCGACTCTCTCTCTCTCTCTTCCTCGAGGTCGTTGTTTAATCTTTCGGCTTTTATGTACTCCCTCTCGGAGACCGTTCCATCTGCTTATTAAGTCGTCTCGCCACCATTCTATTCTTCTCTTGTAGAAACCAAAGTGCACCTTCCAATTTTACCGTCATTGCGAAATCTAGCTCGCGGGACAATTTTTTTGTTTGCGGACTTTCCGAAATCGAAATTCTTCCGAGTTCGTCGCACGGAAACGTCCAAACGATACAATTTTTGTATACTTTAACGTATGAATATATCTGCGTTCGTTAATTCCAAGAAGTCAAAATTAAATTTCATTAACCTTTCAGAAAAGAGGCAGTAAACATCGTCGGTGCGAAGTGCGCGGTTCGATCGATCAGTCAAAAAATAGAAATCCGTATCGGTCTATTCATCGATCGCATTCTTTAAATCGACGTTTACGCTGTTTTTACGTCGCAAGTATGATATCATGAGATAATAGCACCACGCGGAAGATAAACAACGACACGATGACTGAGAGCTGAAGTTTCACCTAACGTCGACACCTCGTTGTTGCTTTTACTTGTACTTTCACTGCTTACGTGTATAACTGTGCGTAACAGGTTTACGTAAATCTGATCGCAGCCTTATTAAAGTTTTCACCGGGGAGCAAAGTTGTACTCGATTTTCTTCGACCTTTTCCTGGTTGCATTCCCTGTAACCTATTTTCTTCCGTATACACTTTCTTTCTTTCTCTGTATCTCTCACGTAATAGACACACACATATACATACTCTGTTTATGATTTATTCTGCAACCGCGAAATGCTACTTGCTACGACTGCTAAAAGCGTAATCATGATTTCGAGTTGCGTAGCCATACACCTGCTGCCTTTGGAAAACTTGATGGTATCTTGAGTTGTGCAACCTTCGCTGGTGTTTTGACATTAAAAAGAAAAGAATCGTAACATTTGCATACCGAGCGAGCTCATGCTCGCTCATGAACATTTCCAGGCCGGAAACAGCTGATGTTTTTGCCCGTTTACGTCAAAATAGATACTCTCAATAATGAATCAGGAACGTCTTTGCACCTTCGACAATTGTAAAGAGCCAATTTTTAAGGCAGCGACGAAACATTTGTCGCATCAAAAGTTGTTCGAATAAATTCCCTAAAAGAGGACATCGTTACCTGAAAAACAAGGTGCACAGCAACACAGCAACCACACATAATAATCCCGCATTCTGCATCTTGAAACCAAACCCGCGAGACGATCGGTGGAACAAAAGATCGTCTACTAAAAAGAAAAGAAAAAGGCTCGAGCACGATGCAGCGAAATCTTCGCCAAGGGGTTGGCGACTGCAGTGGCGGAGTATTCTAAAGATTAAAGACGCTCGTTGCATTACGTGTCACGTAATCCTCTGGTCGATTCTCCGATCAAACGTCAGCCTATAAGCTCCGTTCCCCAACAGTCGCTCTATGCATTTAAATTTCTAAAAATTGTTGCAGCATGTCCTGGAGAGCAGAGGAAGCTTCTGGTCCTGTTGAACCCTAAATCAGGGCCAGGAAAAGGTCGGGAGACTTTCCAGAAGAGAATCCATCCGATCCTGTCAGAAGCTGAGAGGCCCTACGAAGTTCACATTACCAAATGCTCGAATTACGCTCGCGAATTCGTGCGCACCAGGGACATATATCAATGGAGCGGTTTGCTGATGGTCGGTGGTGACGGTATAGTGTTCGAGGTGGTGAATGGACTTTTCCAGAGGCCAGATTGGGAGAGGGCCCTCAGGGAACTGCCCCTTGGCGTGATACCCTGCGGATCCGGGAACGGCTTGGCGAAATCCATCGCGTACGCTAAACAGTAAGTTCCGTTTCAAGCTTAATACACCCCTCCGGCCTCGACTTGGCCCCCCCTTTTTTCCTCCTCGGCAACCCCGAGTAGGTCATACTGCTTTTAATCCCTGCCCTGCCGCTCCCAGACTGCGAATTTCTGCCGTTGACCCCTCTTTGCACCGCTAGATGCATCGACATTTCTCTGGCTTCGCCGTTTAACCCTCTGACCATTTTTTCAAATACTTCAATCATCTTCCTTCGAGAACCAGGGTTTGATGGATGTGGGAAGGATTTAGTTCTTTGATCTAATATATAATCCTTATTGAATTGTACAAATTTATTCAAGGCGTAGTATTGATTTTTAAGTATTTTAACCCTTTGTACTCGAAGCTATGTCAACTTCCCTTTGCGCTCGGAGCTATTTTACTGTTTTAAATTACACCTACTCGTTTTTCTCATAAATGCATAAAATCCGCTGTCTACTGATTAGGGAAAAAATACCGCAGTGGAACTTATTAGGTACGTTTACTCTATTGCAGCGATGCGTACAGATTTTCAACTCCCGAATCTCTCACTGTTCGCATTCCTATCAAGATACGTTTTTATTTCAGCAAGTAATTCTCGCCGTACAACAGTCATATTCGGGTCATATTAATCACACTGGGAATAATACCGTTCGGCTACGTCGAATTCCATCGCGGTCCAAAGGGTTAATTGTACAAATGCAAGCGGTATAACATCGTTTAAGAGACATCAACGAAAGCCAATTTATCATACGCATTGATATAAATTTCGTGATCGACAGCTGGTAATTACCAAGCTGCTTTGCCAGCTCGCGCGTCCGTCTAGAGTGTAATCAAACGATTGGCAGATACCCTGGAAAAATATCTCTTCGATTTAATACAAACAACCATGCGGCGGACGCAATAAACAATATTTATCGTTCAGGAAGCACGCGAGAATCAGTTTAAATGTTCTCTGTGAGAAAATTCACATTCATTCGCGATTGGTCCACACAATATCGGCGATATAAATAATCGATTCGCAGCGAAACGACGCGACGCGATAAACTATAGCCGATGGTGAACTTCGGGAACGTTGTTATACTCCCAACGATTAGTTCGATTACGGTTCTAACGCGGAGTTTATAAGCGTCTCCTCGTAAACACTTGGAGCCGGGGCACCTAAATTTCATTGACTTAGAGTTATGATACGTAGTTCAACTGTGACCGCTGTAAATTTTACAGTCAACAAACACACACAGTGTTTGCCGCGGCGAGTAGTTTAACACTGGGACATGTCTGCGGCATAATTTCATGTTACTAACGAGTTATCGTCGGCTTGCTCGACCGCTATAAACCGACGATAAATCGACTCCATCGATCCGATGGCAAAGCTGTCCGAGTACTCGAAACTCTAGCCGGACGAAACCGCTGCCGATCGTGTGCCAACTACTTAATTAGTCGAGTAATATCGTCGACGAGTCGATCATTCCGCTCGAATCGCTCTTTGGTCCCTCGCACCACTCACGAAACTCGATTTTTCAACCCTGCTCACGAGTTCCTTCAAATTTTTACCAACATTTTGCTCCAACGCAATCTCAACCCTTTGAGGAGGATTGAAATTATTTTAGTCTAAAATATTTATTCTAAAAATATTTATTGCATCGCTTTTTCAAATTGAATAGATCTGCATAGGTGTCAGAGTTCAAAGATGAGCTCAAATGATCTTTTCGCTCAGCGATATTTCTCTACGCTTGCAATATCATCGCTGGACTGTGGATTTTGTCCATTTATAACAAAAACGTCGAAATAAACTAGAGAAGAAAAATCGCTGGGAGAATCAACGGACACTGTCGTGTTATTGTCAATTTAATGAAAACATTAAGAGTATAATTACATTTCCATTAACAATTTTTATTCCGAACAAAGCTCCGCAGTTATCTGAGTGACGATGTACAAATCGCTGTACGCGTTATGACAAAAACTAGCGAATCCCAATTAAAAGATAATCACACTGAACGACGATCAAACTACAAACTCTGCGAGTCATTCGTATCGGACGAGCCTGAATTATTATTCACGATTGTGGCAGCGGGTTTGTGTGAAACATAGCCGCAGGAGACAACAGGAAGTCTCATTATCTCCTATCTCATCTCCTATCCAGTAATAATAATCGCCGTTAATTTATCGATCAATGCGTAACAAGTGTAGAGGAGTAAGGGTCGTGATGCACGTACATACCGACTTCGATGCAGGAAATCAAAGCATTTCTGCATTATATCACAACGAAGTATGAAAACATTATTCCGTGGGCGAGAATGTTTCCGGACTCGGCATCGATTCAACTGTATTTTCGTTATTTACGAACATCTTTGTGGATTTTTCTGGCCGTTGGCTGGTTTCCGCTCGCGAAGAACCGCGCAGTTTTCGACAAGTTTCGCCATAAAAATGCCAAAAGAGCTGACATAAATGCTCGGAACAACACGATCTCGTATAAACCAATTGCCATTAACGTAACCGTATTCAATTTTATCGCTCGACACGAAAGAACCCCGCTTAGTCCAATAATCCAACGAATACGTGTAAATATCGCGATAACTGCGCGAGGCTGCTACGACGACGAAGAAAACGATAGATGAAACGAGAAACACGATGTAACAGTAGAATTTATAATTGGACCGAGAGGCTATGCAAACTCCCATGTTTGTATTCAATTTTCCGACAAAAATTTCTTTCGTTGATTGAAAGACTATATTTAATCTGAAAAATCTTCTGGTCAAAGTAAAATGCATAATACGAATATACATATGTTTTTAATTGCATGGAGACCAACAGTCTAGTCAAAATCAAAATCTTCTGCCAGATCAAACATTTTTATTGCGATTTGATATTTACCGTGGGGTCCGCAAGTAACTTTGATCGCAGAATTAAGTAGATTAGTGAGATTCCGTCGAATTATCCAGGTGAATGGGTACTCAATCTGTGTGTACCCAACCTCGCCGCGATAACGAAATATTTTTAGATCAAACATTTATTCCACGATTTGGCAGTACATTGCAATTGTAGTTTGAAATCACTTTGCGCGAGATGAACGAAATTCTCCACTGATCTGTTCCGTAAATTTATGATCATTTATGTACAATTGAAACAGTATCAAGAATTGATGCGCACTCGTGTGCAGCTGCGTACAAAGCAAACGCGATTCAAGTAGCACAGCAAGAAACACATTTTCCGATTACAATGTTCATAATGCAGTTCTTGCATTCGCGAGAAGTTGGAATCGCAAAGTGTTAAACAGCGTGAAGAAACAGTGAGGAAAATTAGAGACCGTTGGGGAGAAGCTCGTTTGCGCGATGCAACTGCAGTTTTGCAGCAGGGTGCGCGAACCCGCCCCGTGTACGGTGGTTGAATCAAGTTGCCCCAGTTTCCAGGACAGCGACGTAAAGTCGATTTTTTCATCGGATGCACCCGGAGTCGTCCGAAAATGGTTGAAAAGTGACAGCGAAACGAGCCACCGGGGATACGTGTATGGTAGCAAGGTCAGATGCAGATTCGCATCTCGCATCTGCTTAGCTCGCGTGATGTCCATCTGGTCTGTCTTTTAAAAAACACGTGCGACCCGGTGAATGTATTCTAAAATGGTCGATTACGAAATGCGAAACCTGTTTTGCGATCGCCTGGACTGCGGAACTTCCCGCGTTCGTCACTAGAGACAGATAGAACGCATTTTTTTTTCTCTGCTTACGAGAACAGTCGTTAGAGAAAATCAAATTCGACCCAGAAATGGAAAATTGCATAAACATCAGCGTTATCGATGAGAAACATGAATATTCCGCGACGTCCTCAGCTTCGCTCTTAAATTCGATAAATCACCTTTGAACTATTCGCGTATTTATAGTATACGGAGCGCGAAAAATACATTTATTCGGAGGACAGGTATAGCACACATTCCACGGGAATCGTTAGCGATAACTTTGATTATTATTACACTTTCTATAGACATTTCGGGCGACAAATCTCCGAAGATATCAGTTCTTCGTTTAACGTTCCGCTGGAAGCTATAAAACTGGTTTATGGCTTGTACATCGTTAGCATCGAGTTCTAATTACAATCACTGGCACGTGTTTGCCAGGGATCGACGAGGAAACTCGTGTCATTTCATTATTCTCGAATGTGGCGTGCTGTAATTCGATCGGTCGACTTCGTGAAGTTAAGTAACGTAATTTAGGCAAGCATACTGAATTAATCGCTAATGGAAAGTGTGGTCATCGCAATGGCAGCCGGGAATTGAATAATTAAATCTGGCTTCGCTTCCAAAATATTTTGGAAAGCGTAGATAATTGTAGATGGACTCTCAGATTAATTATGCAAATTATATGTATCTTTGATGATTGTTTCAGGGAACCGTACGATTACAACCCGCTCCTAATCAGCGCGTTATCGGTGGTGAAGTATAAAAAGGCACAAATGGACCTGGTGCGAGTGGAAACTAGAAACCAAATTCTATTTTCATTCTTATCCGTCGGCTGGGGCCTTCTGGCCGACATTGACATTGAAAGTGAACGTCTGCGAGCTATCGGAGGCCAGAGATTCACCGTTTGGAGCGTCGCCCGACTGATAGGGTTGAGAACGTACAGGGGAAAGGTTTCTTATTTGCCCTGCGATAAAGTACCGTCCGTCGAAAACTTGGGCAACGGCAAGGCCTACAATGAATACGTGAAAGACACCCAGATCTCTCATTCCAGGAGCTACGGCGACGACTTGGATAGGTGAATTGTACTCTTACGTTTCTATTCCTTTTTGTGAGAAGTCAAATCCGCGGCCTATTAACTTGGAATTACTCGCATATAGTGTTTACAATCTCAAAACTTTTAATCTAGTGTTTCAAGCGTAAACAAAGGTGTCGACTACGCTAGCAAATATATATATTTTGCATTAAAGTAGTTATTTCATTGATTTACATGGTCTCTAGAATCGAAAAAATTAGTAATTACCATTTTTATCTGATAATATAGGTTCTTTCATAACAAAAGATCGTCTGTATCGAAATTTGAATAAGTGTCCGGTGACTTATGGACGGGAGTGTACGTTGGAGTGGTATAAAGTTCGACGTAACCAGTTATGTAGAAAGTGGAGTGCGAGTAACCGAAGGTTAATAGTCGAAAGTGTCTCTATTCGCAACCGTTAACTAATAGTTGCGTTCTCTGTTTTAGGTGTAGCAAGATCAGCGAGTCGAAGAGTTTCCACGACGCGCTCGATGCAGATCCAGCAATCCTGGACGACTTCGATGGCTGCGATGACAGCGAGATCATCAGCGAAAGTATCACGCTCGAGACGGACGCAGAAAGAAGGCACAGGCTGGATAGCTTCTATTCGACGACCTCTGCAAGGTCGACTTACTTTAGCACGGGTTCAATTTCTAGTTATCATAGCGTCATCGAGCCAGACGCCGGAGAAGTCGGTAGGTCCCTATCTTTTCATCCGGTTAGGGTCTTCCACTTCGCAAGCCATAGTTCCGTCTGTTTCATCGAGCCGTGTCGAACGTTTATCTCACTTTACTTGTTCGACGATGGTTTAAAAATAAAAACGATAGGCTAGCATTACTTCGATTGAAATTGACATTGAAATAATCATTTTTGTATCATCAAGATGCAGACAACAACATCAACCAAATCATGTATGGACCCTCTTCGAGGTTACCTGCTCTGACTTCTGAGGTGTCTAGTTCCTGGACTCAAATTCATGGTAAGAAACACGAGCTCAAAATCTTAATCAAAATAGTGTATACTTATCACGAAATCGGTATGGCCAGGTCCATCCCATTGCTAGTTTAATCTTCTAATTGCAGAAATTCTTTGATCATTTCGAGCAGCGTTTCCCTTGTCTTATTAAATACATCGTGTCCACCTCGAATCATTATCACAGCGAGTGTTTTTGTACTATGAAAAGAAGAGACGCGTCTAACGGGTATAGAAGCTACAGTCCTTTTCTTGATGAAGTATGCGTACGTCTTATGTGTTGTTGCATATTCAACGCCTTTATCCGACCGCGATCCTATTATAGATATGGTATCACAGCCGCATTTGTTTCGTGCTGAAAACCGTGCAGAACATCAAGGACAAACATTGATGCGAGTAGCTTTGCTCACCGTGACCTGTATTTGGACATGATATACGTACACCTCGCTTGTACCTCGGCATTGTAGAATTGTCTTACCAGAAGCTAAACGCGATGAAAAGCACAGGGACGATAGGTATCACAAATTACAGTGGTTAATCGTTGGACTCCAGGTATCTATGCAAAATAAAAGTCGCGTCCGAATGTAACGAACTGGAACTAAAATGTGTCTTCTTCCTTTAAGGGGTAGACTCGTTTCCAGGATAATTTTACTTGTAAATTTTCTTTTCTCTTATACGACATTTTTGGGGATAAAGACGTTTCAATCGCTGTAACTGTAAAGAAAATGTTAAGGCAAGGGGTTAATGGGGTATCCTGGTTATCGAGGATATTTTTCGCGCGAATTTCTTCAGAAAAACTGCTGAACCATTCCCATCGGGATTCCCGTTGTAAATGCATAAATTCTATAGTCCATTAATCACCATGAAATTATAATCGATCGATGTGAATGATTACAGGTATAGTTTAGGCTCAAGGTGAGACCTGTTGTATGTTCCAGGCGAGTTTGTTATGGTTCACGCGGCGTATCAGTCACACTTGGGCCAGGATTACTTCTTCGCGCCCCGTGCCAAGTTGTCGGATGGTATTATTTGGCTCATAATTGTTAAAGCCGGTATTACACGAGTCAATTTACTTCAGGTAAATAGCCCTATTAAATACACTATTTCCGGCCCCAGTAATTTACACCTAAAGTGACACGCTGTTCAGAGAATCATACCGCTAATATTGTACGGCTTGATACTTGATAGCACTGATCGGAATCATTCTATACCGTTTCATTCATGTAGACGCTTGCAGAAAGAAAAGTCACATCAATTTTGTAACCATCATTTAACTATCACGGATCACTAGGAACAAGTATTACAGCTCGACCCTTTCACAGTTAGCTCTTGGGCTAACGGAAGCCTGATTATGAAACTTTTTCACGCCTAGAGAATATTATTATTATTATTATTATTATTATTATTATTATTATTATTATAAATACATGAAATTCGCAGAATTAGGCTCGTTTCAGCAGAGTGTGGAAGGGTCGAAGTAGAGCTATTCCCCATAGTTGTAATTACAATTGTCTTAAGAAGTGCTTGTTGTGCCTATTAGTTCCTGTTGGGTTTAAGTAATGGTACCCATCTAACACGTTCTGGCATCGACATGATACCAGTAAAGGCATTTCGAATAGAACCAGAGGAGGACGTAAATGGTCACATAACCGTCGATGGAGAACGAGTAGACTATGGACCGTTGCAGGCCGAGATATTCCCGTCTTTAGCATCGGTAATGTCTCCTTGATACAGATGACAGTCAACCGTGTAAGGAGCTAGCGAATGGAAAACGAAAGAAAAAAAATCAAACGGTACAATCCTAGAACGTTCGGTTCAATTATTATGGTAGTATGGTCCAGGTGACAATACTGTATTAATATATTCAATGTATATTCGGGATTGGTACTTTAGTCTAAAAAAAAAGCGGTGATAGGTGTATATTCTAGACTGTCGATGTAAACACGAGAAAATCATTCCATTTCGCCTATGTATTCAATGTATTTTTCACAAAACTCGACGATGGTTGTCGGAATTTGGAGTCTCAACGTTTCTACAATATCATTCCAATAGTGCTCGTTAACTAGTATACTATTTGATTACATTCGTTAGCTTAAGATATACTTTCCAGACTGTCTCCCGTACGACGCACAATAGTTCCAACTATTTCACGGGCTTTACACTAGTTAGCAAGTACTATTGTTCAGCTGGCGGCATAAGGATCGATTCGCGCATCTTCTTTCCCCCATTACTTACTTGTAAGAGCCATTTTCTGTAATTTAAACAACTTCTTCCCTTTCCGTTCTCGCCTATTTTACACACACCCGTGTCGAAAAATATTCGATCACATTAAAAGGGTAGACTCGTTTCCAGGATTGCAAGGGTGCGGAATGCGCGTTCTCATTTCTCGATAATGCAAAGATGGAGTTTTTTCTTCTCAAAAGTCCTATTTTTACATTTACGAGGCATAATTTACATTATTCAGAAGCATCTAGCTGTCGCAGCTTTATGAAAATAGCTACATGCCCAGCCCTATGCTTCCGAATAATGTAAATTACGCCTTGTAAACGAAAAAATAGAACGTTTGAGGGTGATCGCGGCTTAGATCGATCTTTTATCTAGCGCTTTTGACTACTAAAAACCCCCATCTTTGTATTATCGAGAAATGAGAACGCGCATTCCGCACCTTTGCAGTCCTGGAAAAACGAGTCTACCCTCTTAATCGTATATCTGTGGTTGCAAGGAAAAACGCAGCATGTCGCAATTTCAAAAAATTTCAGTTTACGCATTGATTGAGCTTTATACTACAGAATTTACATATTGACCAGGAAAAAAGTTGTGAAGACAAATTCGAAAGACTCCTTGACAACCACAGATATTTGTGTAATATAAAAGCGATTTTTCGTTTCGACCGTTTCGAATATTTTCTGGCACGAGTATATTGTATTTCTGATATGAAATAGTTGATACATCGTGGCTTCCAATATTAGCACAGCACAAGGACTAAATAAGTAAGACAGAACAATTCTGTACAAACATACTGATTTTGTAGCTTAAATGCATTTTACGGGCTAGGGAGGTACAATTGTTACATGGTCCAGCGTCAGCGATACAATATTGATTTTACAGCAATAGTGCTCAAATCTTATACATACATATATATGTGTATATTTAGCGAAATCGCATTTACTATTAAAGGAAGAAAAAGAAAAAAGGGAATAAAAGTCAGTCTTTCGGTACGAATTAGAATTTACTAGCTTTCTTGTCTTATGCTCATATTCGAAGTATTTTTTTAGAATATTGTAAACTACATTATCCGACGTAAGAACATATCATGATTATCGAAGTAGCGTGTGGGACATGTTCAATAATGTCATACCTAATCATGAGCATATAGATTTACCGCGTAAACAATATTTGTAAATAAAGATATATTAACTACGAAACCCGCAAGAGAACTATTTGATATCGTATTAGAAGATGAAGATATTAAAAAACAATTATATTACAATAAGAAACTTAACAAAGTTATCTTGTATTGTTATTGAATTGCACTTTGATATCGAAAAAAGAGCTTTCGGATTGCATTTTTTCTGTGTTCCCTAGTTCACGGACACGCGAAAGAAAAATCGACCAACGTTTTCTTGTTGAACGTGTGCACAAACCGTGATGTTTATAGTTTTGTATAAATTATATTTGCACATAATTTCGGCGATTGTAAATTTGTGCCAAGAGACGCGCGATGATTATACGTGTATATTTACTAACATGATTTTCGAATTATCTGTTTTATGCCAAATTTTATGTTTATATAGGCTGCATTATAGGAATAGTATATAATTTTTCGTACTAAACCGACTATGCTTCTAAGAAATTACGCATAAGTACCGCGTTACGTTAACTTTTGTACTGTGCAAAACAATGAATTTTGTAAATGGTTACCATTTTCGTTCAGACATAAATGGATCGCAATATTTTCTATTTAATGAATTCGCTGAAAAAATAACAAATCGTGTTTTTCAATAGTTTCGTTCATAATTACCAGACAATTACAGAGAATACGACTCCGGTTTGACATGAATTGTTAATAGGAAACACTGTAAAAACGATTAAATTCTCGCCGCATTGTAACATAGAATTATTTAATTAAATACAATGTTCAATAGCACACTTGTTTCAAATAAGCTACGTTTGCCACACAAAGTGAAAACTTTATTTGTCATCCTTGAAAAGTGTATATATGAAAAGTCCATGTATATGTACTTTTGTTATTCCGCATTTTTTCGCGGAAATAATCGTTAATGTTTTTAAAACTGATTCTTCCGTTAATGTTGACTTTAATAAAAACTATTGAACAGAACTAATTATTCTAAACGATAATAAATTTCATAGTATAAACATTATTATTCCGTAGTCCCTTCAGTCGCACGAAACACGCTCTGTCTCCTTGTTCGTTTCTAAATCTAAAGTCTAAGGAGAACACAGTAGTTTGGATGTTTCAATTTATAATTTATTTATTATTAATATCCAGCACAAGAAAAGTAGTATAATTCCTCACTCAAAATACAAGTTAGAGCGATAACCCAAGTAGACAATCTATCCAGATATAGATTTTCATGAATTATTAACACTAGGTTTACGGAGTATCAAAACTGACTATCTTACGATACATAAAATTAACAAGAATTTATTTATTCGGATATCCAGCAATTTTTATTATAATATATATTTGCAAAGAAATCATAAATTAAAAAATTTAGATCCCGTAAAAATGGCATGTCCCGTAAATCTAGTGTTAAAACATATTGAAACCTCGTCAAACGCTGCACTGTGATGTCGAAAACACAGTAATAAGAAATTAAAGAAGAACATTTGTAAAATATCAGTGTACAAAATCAATCATTCTTTTCGATACATTTGGTTAACAGCTTACGAGGAAGATACATACGTGTTTGTACATATATTATGTATAGATATATATAGATATATATCTATATACGAGACGCCTTTTTTCAAGTGCTACGAGTATCGCTAACAATAGAACAATTACTTATGTACAGAAGGTATAAAGTAATTACAGAAGTTATTTACACGAGACTCCGTCCACGAACGGAGCATCAGCTGGTTTCAGTGTGTTCGTGTACTTACAAAAATTGTATCGATTCAAACACTCTGAGAAAATTACATTAGCTTTCGCTAGCAACCTTTTCCTCTTTCACAGTAAATAAGAATTTTCTCAGATAGAACACTGCAGACAGAAAAATGCCTAATGCTCTCAGTTCGTTTGATCTTTAGATATCAACACCGTGGTTGCATACGGAGTGAGATTTATACGCCGACACAGCAATGATACTACTTTAAAAGATAGATCAACTAAAAAATCTCTTGTAAAAGTTACTTCGAAGGAACGCAAAAAATATATTTATCAAGTAATCTTAAACGCTGACTAAAGATATTGAGAAACAACTCGGTGGCCGTTCTAATTTCGTTGCGAATGTATTATATATTCATCGAAAAATTTCGCTACTTTCAATAACCCACTTGTACACTAATCTCCGTTAAATATACATTCCCGATTAACGATCCTTATTTCATCAACTGCATGATTAACAAAGAAAACATATCTCGCGGTAACATTATTAAAAATCAACTCACAGATCTAATTTGGCTGTGATCCCGACGTTTCGTAAATAAAAAGAAATGTCAACGCTCCGCAATATGCGACTACGAATTAAACAAGAATTTTCCCTCGTAAATATATTAAACATGTAAAAAAAGATTCGTTACTGCATACGTTGATAGTTTCACGTGTGTAAGGTGTTAATCTCTTCTTCAATTTCGCGTTCTTTTCAGTTTGTCGATAAAACTGATCGATACAACGATCGTTTGATAATTAACTGGCAATGTTAAGGCCGTTCAAATTAGCCAGCAAACCTTTCACGTCGTATTGGATTTGATCGGCTGTATTCGATACCGATAAACTCGAATAGACTTTGCTCAATGCTTCGACTGCTTCTTGAGTGTTTTTCTGTTTTTGTAGATATGTTAATAACATATTAATTATTTCGTGAATTTCCTGCTTAACCTTCAACATATCGTCTACGTTGGAACCTTTGAACCTCTCCTGACATAATCGCAAGTGCTCTTGCGCCAATTGCAATGGATTGAAACCATCGTTGTCCCGAGACAAGATCTCTGCTCCTGCTTTCAAGAGAAGCGTTATTATAGATGCACGACAACATAGAGACGCCAAGTGCAGTGGAGTGTTGCCCAGGCAGTCACGTTGATTAGGATTTGCACCGTGCAGCAGTAACAACTGCACCATGTCTGTGTAACCCCTGTTAAATCAACAAAACATTATTATTTTAGAACGAATAAATAGACAATTGCTAAAATAAATTCGACTTACTGGCTAGAAGCGATGTGCAAAGCAGTCTGTCCTCTGTCATCATGAAAATTAGGAGACATTCCATTAGTCAACAATCTTTTCATCAACTCTGTGTTGTTCGTAGCCGTGGCGAATCGCATTTTCGTGAGCAAGACCTTTTTGTGCATAACTGGATTTCGACTGAACGTGTACGACCAATTTCGATTTGACCTCATCTTCCCGTAACACCTAGATTCTTCGAAAGAGAGATAATAGTTACTCAATGTTCTCGACAAGACAATCCTTAACTTGTAAAAATATACGTACTGTATTTTACACAGTCTGTACACCTCAATCGATCCACCGAGTGCGTGCATGGAGGTCTCAGCTCCTCCAAACCCTGTAACAATTTCTATTGAATGTTTTAAAGAGAATGTCTCGGGAAATCATTTGATATTAAGTGGAAATCGATATTACCTCATGATACAATCTGAAGTTATCCTCCAGACGAAAGTTATGAGTACCATTACTGTTAGTACTCCATATCCTATACTCCTGTATTCGATACACACACACACGATACAATTATGCGTACATACTTATGGGCCTTCTACAAACTTGCAGAGGCAAGTATAAGATTTAGATGCAAGTGCGACGCGGAAAACATTTGATATACACTACCGACCAAAAGTTTGGAATCATTTGCTTATTTTTGTCAAAATCGAATATATCGATAAATTTTGAAATGATCCATTGTTATAATATCAAATATTAACTAGTTGAATAATATTTCTTAACAGATTTCAGCATTTTCTTAAGTCCATAATGCTCTTGTATAGTTTATACACTCAGTGTAAGACAATGTTCGGAATGTACTTTTCTAAAGGGACATCTTTGGCAACTGCTACAAGAGCAGAAGCATGGAAAAATATAAAATTAGAAACATTCGAAAAACTAATTGCCAGGATGCCCTGAATATGTCAGGCTGTTATTAAAGATAAAGGTGGTATTTAACCCCTTGCCATATTTTGACGAGCCAGACCCGTGATGAAGGTTTTTAACAAAGTCTAACAAATATGAATGTTACGTGTTTCATTTTAGATGTTTTCCTTGGTCTTCCAGGATGGTTCGATTTGATCGAAGACACTGGTTCCAAACCAGTTATTAATTGATTTATCAGTTTCTGCGCTTCCTGGGGAATCGCTGACTGTTCGGGTTTTGAGATAAAATAAAATTTAATTTGTTTGTAATTAATATTTAAGCATTAAAATAAATGTAGCCATACAAAAAATATACATTTTCTTTTCCCTTCTATGACATTTTTGTGCATAAAGACGTTTTAATCACTGTTACTCTAAAGAAAATACGGCAAGGGATTAATGAAAGAGCAATTTGAAGAAAAATATGCATTACTTGATGAAAAAAAATAATACAAAATGTAAAACATACTGCTTGTAAGTTTTTTGACAAGTTAATCTTCCATGGTTATTCTAAAGGCATTCAGTTCTTCTTAGAAACCTTCACTACCAAACTTTTGGCCGGTAGTGTATGCAAAGAACATGCTCTGGAGCATTTCTTGTAAATGAACACTGCGGTTGATTCTAGAATTTGCTCGGTGGATACGCAATTCGAGTTAACGAACAAGTAAAACAGCGTTATTGCATCATCCCGACGATTTGTCGTAAAAATATGATTCAGACAAATGTAGGTAAATGAAAGGAAGAAAATACGCACGATCGGGTTGTATTTAAGTCGAGGCTCTTTGTGAATAACTTTTGGAATCGCTGACACAGATGAGATCGGCGACTGCATACTGGCAGGCCTCGTCTGAATCAAAGAAGTATTCGTCCCGTTCTCGTAGTTCGACGCAGCCGTCAATGTTGTTGTTATTGTTGTTGTTGTCGTCGTCGCCGTTCCCGTTCCCGCGGTACTGAACTCCTGCTGCGTGATAAAACTGTCGTTCGAATCATTGCCCATGTCTACTCCAGAATCCATCGATGTCATGTTTCAGTGAAAACGTCCAGCTATGTCTTCGAAACGTATATTATACCACTTGAATCTAACTGAATCTAAAAAAGGGCCACTACTATGAACTGTGAGCTGCAGTTGCTAGAAGCTAGAAGTGGATATAGTTTGTACCTGTTTGTACTCTCTCAATTCTCTGCGCAAAATACCAGCGACACGAGTTGCTTTCTATGAACGTTTCTTCGTACTAGAATTGTCTGATAAATGTCGCTCTTTTTTACCATGCGATAATTTCTAGATCGCTGCCGCCGTAGATTATATATACTTATAGACTCGGCGTAGTGTTCCAAGATAACGGAGTATCTGATACCCACAAGTCGGGTCACAAGATAATTCAAAATGGTGGATAGCGATATAAAAGCAAGGTATACCAGTATATTTATACATTATTTCGTAAACATTTGGAAAACGGTGCAAATTTGTTGCATAAATCTTTTCACAAGTAAATTTTTCGTCATCTCTTTCTTTTCATGATTTTTCAAGGTCACCTTCAATTTTTTGCAAGTACACCTATCATTTTTTTACTCCTATTTGTTAGAGGATTTCAATACGAATTGGGTAAGTATCATAACATTAAAAAATTGCAAAAAAATGCAAAAAAAATTGCGGAAAATTGCTTTTTTTATTTTTTTTTACAAAAAATTTGCTATAATCACGTGAAAGCTCTCTTGAAACCATGGTTTATGCATATGCTATACCATACCTCATAAAAACATTTTCCATCGGACTGCTAATAACAGAGCAGAGATTTACTCTCTGAACAGAGTATATAAACTCTACTGGTCACGATTCGTGGTTCACCCTGTATATTGTTTTTACTATTCTTTTTTAAATAAAGTAAGTTGTGAGCAGATAAATACAGATTTTATATGTTATCACATCTACATATTAAAATTTAACTTTTTCCAGATTACAAATTAATGAAATGAGTTAGCCATATTTAAAATAATAAGAGTAAAGTAAACACTGAACGAGTAATAAAATAAAATATATGTTACAGTTAGACATATTGTCTGTTACAGTTAGTTTTCATAAATATTTATACAGAACAAGATACAGCGACGATTCCTCTTTCCCCTCTAGGTGACGGCTTCGCAACATACTATATATTGTATAGCACTTTGCCTACATCCCACATAATCTTGGAACACGGCACGTTATCTGAAGCTGGGTCTATAAAGAGGTATCCTCTCTATATAGTATCTCGCCGATGGCAAGTTCGTCTAGGGAATTGAATTGCCACAGGAATGCGAGTGGCGCTACTGCATAGAAATGGCATAGATACAATTGCACCCGGATGCAGACGTCTAATTAAATCATCTCTGATCATTGACACTTTCACTTTGTTTATAACCTTGTCTATCGTTGAGACAGTAGGAATGATCCGTTATATTTAATAGACAATCTCGAGATCTTTTTTCACACAGAAATTCGAAGTGGTGTTAGGTTTCCGAACAACATGTCTCTGACCATTGAAAAACAAATCGAACTATTATTATCCGGGAATTCCTTAGAGATTGATGACACGCACGAAACTAGCCATGCCGCACAAACCGATGTATTAGGTAAAAATATGTTTTACGTGAATTTCAAGGCTGATCACTTTCAAATATCGTTTTGTTGTAATCATATTTCATGAATTTGAAATGTTCGATCTAACGATAGTTTAATCTCTATTAACAAACGTTGTAAATATGTTACGCAATGACTTGTAAATTATACCGCATTATTTATGAATTTACGGTGTACAAATGTTTTTATAGGAAATATGTTTTCAGGAACGAAGACGACCAGTACTTACGTCCCGATTTGTCAGAAAACTGTGGCATATATTGTTGCTGCTGTTGTTATAAACGAATATGGGGATGTGTTAATGATGCAGGAAGCGAAACCCAGTTGCAACGGAAAATGGTATTTACCAGCCGGTCGAGTCCAACCCAATGAGAACTTAGTGGACGCTGTTAAGAGAGAAGTTCTAGAAGAAACAGGTCTTGACTTAGCACCAGAGACGCTGATACTAATAGAGTGCGCAAGCGGCTCTTGGTTCCGATTCGTCTTCACTGGCAAAATAACTGGTGGCAAAATAAAAACCTTAGAGGAAGCGAACGAGGAATCGTTGCAAGCCACATGGGTTGAAAATATCAATGATCTGACTCTCAGAGCAAACGATATCATTCCTCTGATAGAGAAAGCTAAATCTTATATCACGAATAAGGATTCTTTGCATTACCCGAATTTAATTCCAGCTAACAACTCGTTGAATAAATTATTGTTGAGACTTGTAATCACTTCGAAAAAGAGAGCAACGTAAGTTACACATACAATTGAAACTGTTTCTCTGAAAATTTATATTATGTTTATTTTGCATATTTATTTTTATATAGACACTGTGAATATTGACTTTTTTTTATTATAATATATGTTAAAAAAAGTACGCCATTTGGGCAAATTGTATTTTTCAGAGAATTTATATTATGTTTATTTTGCATATTTATTTTTATATAGACGGGGCGAAAATATGTTAAAAGAGTACATTATTCTTGAAACTAGTGTTTTTCCTTCATACTTTCTTTTATCTGTAAAGATAACAGAAATGTTTAAATTATTTTGTTCGCCCTGTATATATTATTGCCTATGCTTGACATCTCTTTAGTATTTGCGCTTTCAGTATAAGGTCTCTGGTGGTAGTTTTCATAACAGAACAACAACAATCTGACTATGACTATGATTGTGGATGAAGGCTTAGATTGGAGTATACTAGGTACACGTACACGCACATGCATTTGTACATATACAGTTCTAACAATGATTTCATTTTCTGACTAACCATTCTATATCTTTTAAATGTAACTTTCGATAACATATCGAATAACATCTTCTTTGAAATTTGTATCTCTAATGGATTCTGAAGTGACTAAATTTTTTAACGAATCATAACAATGTTTATACATCGCAAATCTGAAGACATACTTTATCAACAGGAACAAATTGCACGTTCTTGCAACGAACGCGGTACAGGCTTATTTGCCAATTTGTGAGATTAATCCAAATTGCAGTCTTCTCTCGACTTTGCACAATTTCATGGAGGTAAGTTGCTAATCAAATTAAATTACATGAATAGAAATAGGATAGAGATTTCATAAAGTAATTGTTGCAGGAACTGTTTGGCAGCGGAGTTGCACAGCACAGGCCACATGGCGTACTGACTGTAGAATTTAGTGGAGAGCAAGAAGGAGATGGACTTTGTTTAACGTTACTGGTATCGTTCAAACTGCCCGTAGAAGATATACCTGCCATGGGAAAGTATATTTGGCACGAGTTGTCTGAAAATCTAGCTACAAACATATCTCATCGTTTGCCACGAAACAAAACCATGCCTTTAAATGTTATACGATAAACCAGCGTATGTATATTTAATTATACATCGCAGAATTTTGAAATTTTGTAAATAAGGTACTCGGTATTAACTTGTGGCTTTTACATATAAAATTGACCGATCTTTAACATGATTAACAAACCATAAGTATAAACACAGATATAATTAGAACACCTTTTAAAATTGAATTGCGAATTGAATTTTCTGAAATTAGGATTATACCGTAAAGCAATTAATGTATTAACTAGTAACAGCATTTAACAATAACTAACTGAGCAAACAAGAATATTTATAATCATGAATTTACGTTTATCCTAGTCTATACCAATGATTTTTATAACAAACGTGAGTATATATCGTATATAGTGATTGGAAGTATATAATGTAAGAAAATTAATATTAATTCGAGCCGTTTATATAGATTTTTATATTAGCGAAGAAGCTGCAAGAACTTCGAGTTGTTACCAAAAATTTCTATATCTCTGCTTCGTTCGTAAAAGTTACATTTATAGTGGATTTTCGTGGAGCACGAATCTTTTAGAAACTGTTTTTTAGAGAAGTTCGACGAATTACACCGCGTGTCGAATAGAAATTTATTTTTATACATTATGAAATATAAACAGAGATTATTGTTATTATTTACATTCCAAATAGATAATATATAAAGCAAGTACATGCAATGTACCTTGAACTTCATCGAGCACAAATATTTATATACACATATACACAAATAATTCATAACACAAATACGTTACAATATATATATATATTTATGTTGCATCATCGATATACATTATTAAAATAACATACAAAATAATCAGAATTGTCTCGTATTCGAAAAACAAAAAAAAGTGCAATTACGATGAGAAATATTATTTGCAACTTGATGCATATGAAAGAGAATTGTTATGTATTTTATGGCAAAATAAATATGTTAACGAATCGCTGATATATAAAAATTTATTTAAAATATATATGTATATATATTCGATTATTTAGTTACGCAATTATTTATTAATAAATAGTTCATAGTAAAATTAAAAATCATAGCGAAACAGTCCAGCAAATTAATAAAATAGAATCGAATAAAAGACCATGCTCAGTGTACAGTCGTATAGTTTCGTGGTGTAACAATAATTGCACATATATACTGTATTTTACAAATCAGTGTCGTACGACTGAATGATGAAATCATACGTAATTCCAAAAATATATGTTTATACATTTGTTCATGAACGTAATCATTCATTTGTTCCATGTATGAAACATGCTTAAACACCGTTCGTCAATTTTTCGTCGTTGCTTTCGTGTTTTATAGGAACAATGTTGCTTGCGTTGGTTATCACTTTTGTATCGTTAGACGAACTCAACAGTTGATTATTCGCAAACGTGTTCAAAGATGCGGTATCGCTGATGTTTACTGCAACAGGCATTTCCGGATCTTCATTAGTCTCGCACTGATTAACACTAGCATTAGTACTTATAGTATGCGAGTGCCTCTTCATGTGAGTCGTTAAATTTCCACTGTGATAAAAATCCTTTCCGCAAACCTTACATTGAAACGGTTTAATCCCGGAATGTATCCTCTCATGTATGGACAAGTTTCCGCTGTGCCTGAACTCTTTACCACATATACTACATTTGTACGGCTTGACTCCCGAATGAGTCCATAAATGCGTCGACAAATTCCCACTGTGACTAAACATTTTCCCACATATTTGACAACCGTACGGTCGTTCACCGGAATGCGTTCTCATATGAATCGCCAAGTTCCCGCTGTGAGTAAAACATTTCTCGCATTGACTGCACTTGTATGGTCGTTCTCCGTTGTGAGTCCTCATGTGTATGAACAAGTTGCTTTTGTGCCCGAACTCTTTGAAACATATCTCGCACTGGCATTTAAATTTCTTTCCTACATTCACCTCGGAAGATGTTTTCCTTGGTCTTCCAGGACGGTTCGATTTGATCGAAGACACTGGTTCCAAACCAGTTATTAATTGATTTATCAGTTTCGGCGTTTCCTGGGGAATCGCTGACTGTTCGGGTTTTCGAGTTACGTTTACGTGATACCGCTGACTTGTTTGATTCGGGTTGGTATTGCCTTCCTGAGTAGTCTGGAACATCATATCATTCTGGGTGTAGTCTTTCATGTACGCTGCAGAATCGTTTTCCTGAAACATTTACACGGTATAATTAGTAAACTAATTAGCAAACGTTTTAATTATTATGGAGATTCATGAATTATGTAAGTAAGCTTCCAGTTGGAGCTGTTGCTACCTGAATACTGTTATTGCTGTGAATCTTAATGCAAAATAAAAAATGTTTGCATTGGTCATAAGAAACATAAGCCAAATAAAATTGCCATTCTTCCATTAATAATTACTACGATGATAAAAATAATACATGAACCTTTTTAAATTCTTTTACTGTGAGTTAACATTCAAATACTCTGATGTATTTGGATACTTTAATATAAATTGAATATCTAAACATTTGGATCATGCTTCAGTGGATATTCGAATATTCTAGTTTAGAGATTTGTAGATTCAAACAATAGTAAAAGTAATAAAATTGTATGTTCGATAATGCGAAATTATAGAACCCACTTCCATCTGAAATATAGTTTGTTGACCGTGGATCGCAGCCTTTGGTTGTATCTCGTTGGACAGCTGTGTGTTACTCCAAAATTGTGGTAATTGATTGTATTTGTACTCGATGCCTGCACCATTGAACAGTGGATAAGAGGAGTTATCCACTGATGCATTAATTCTCTCATTAATATTGACATCTTCTACGCTTATACATTCGTGTTTTATTTGTACAGGATTAAACATCTAGAAAGACGAGTTATTTACATTACGAGAAACTTGTTCGTAGTTCTTGAAAAGGTAAATACCTACATTTTTATTTGGATTCTTTGATAGTATGTATTGATAGCTCTGCTATTATTTGTAATTCTTTCGAATTCGATCAACAACATAAATCGCACACTGTTACTTCACTGTGGCTGTTCATTATGGGCATATTTATACGAATGATTATTTACAAACATCTCTTAAAATATTGTTTAATACATTAGTCATTAGATAATAAGGGGTTGCTTTGATTGTATCAGACCATCGAGTCTGTGTTCTGCAAACAGAGTATGCCAACAATGCCATCTATAAAGATATAGTTTATTTATGTTCCCAAATTTTAATATAAAAAAATGTCGTAGTACCACTAGAAATTTGCGAAACTATTTCATAAAATATCAGAATTAATTCATAAAATTACATTTTCTGAAAAAACGGAATTGATAAATTAATGGACAATAATAAAAATTATGGAAGTTCTGCTCCGGATCTTCAATACATTTATAATTATTTCAATCTCAGTGCGCTGCGAAATCGAAGTATATAGAATATGTATAATAATAGATACACATCAGATTTCAGTAATTCGTGAACAAACAACCATTCTGTCACACATATTTCATTTGTTTTTGCCATTAGATTTTGTATATTTTTTGTCGAAGCTGTTAACCTTTCTTATTGGCTGCATTCCTTGCCAATTGAAACCAAAAGACGACTAATACCTAGACCATTATGGTTTTGACGATCTATATCTATTCTATGGTTCGATGTTGTAAATTGTAAATTAAGATTTTGGTTATCTGAACCATCTGTTGTAAATAAAATGACAACAACAACAAAAGTGGTGGCATTGCTGCGCGTTGGTCGCAATACAAGTCAGATAAATTTTTCTTGTATAAGAATTATTTTCCGTGGTTAACGTTTCATTAAAATAATCATAGGCAATTTAGTTTTACAAATAATTATATTTCTCGATTTTACAGATTTGGCGTGCATTGTTAATGGTTTTCACACATCTTCGGCGAA
Source organism: Lasioglossum figueresi (assembly GCA_028455805.1). Classification (NCBI taxonomy): domain Eukaryota; kingdom Metazoa; phylum Arthropoda; class Insecta; order Hymenoptera; family Halictidae; genus Lasioglossum; species Lasioglossum figueresi. The sequence continues at coordinate 998,927 of CM052190.1, forward strand.
ATGTTTGTTACAGGACTGGAGGAAGAAGTACGTAATTCTATATATTTTACCAAATTTTGTATACCACATGAATTGCAGCAAATCAGAGTAAAATAGAAATGAACTTTTTTTCTTAATATTGCAAATTATAATACTAATTGCAGGAAAGCTTTACCCAAAAATCCAAATTGCTTTGGTCCTCTTGTTACTCTGCCAGATTTTTCTTACAAAGACAATAAACCTACTCCGTACGGAGCAAATCAATTGAAGCGCATAAGGAAACATCAAGAATACATGGTATGCACTTCGATTAAATTTTACATTTGAATCAAGGATACCAGCAACAATAACAAAATATTATATTCGCAGAACAGGGTTCAAAAGTGTGTTGTTGAAATTGATCATGCAGTAGCGAAGCACGCGAGATTGTTAGAGGAGAAGGAAGAAAAGAAACAGCAGATATTAGATAGCAAGTTAAAACCAAAAGGGCAGCTGTTAATAACAGACAAATAATATATCTCTATCCAATTGTGTATATAATTAAATAAATTTCCTATATAATGTTCACAATTTATTTCTATGTCAGTTCATTCGCTGCTCGACTGTACAAATGCAACAGCATTGAGTAAAAAGATATTTAACCTATATACATTTATTTGTTTATTTAAGCTGATAGTCCATTGGCAATTTTATGAGTCTCGGGAACTTTTCTATCTGCTCTTGCGGTATATGATCCAATCTTACAGGAACAGTTTTCACTTGTACGATTTGATTGCTGACGTTTTCAAGCATGTCTTCGGGTACTTTGGAATCTGGGAAAATGTGTAATCTTTGCATGTCGTATCTTCTTTGTAAATTTCCTTTTATGGCGGAGTATACTGCTTTTTTCATGATCTGTAGATCGAAGAAGAACGCTATTACTTCATCTTAAATGTGTAGAATCGAATGGTTTGTTACCATTGTTGGATCTTTGGTATGTAATTCCCATGCAAGCGTCCATGTTGCGCCTCCATGGTATCCTGTATGGTGGAAGTATACACGCTTCTGCCATTCGTCTCCACGCAGAGCGATCTGTTTACTGTTGATTACTATTACATGGTCACCACAGTTATCTATATGAAAATGAATAAGTAACAATGTAATGTAAACAATGTAACAATATAATACTATATTTTTAGAAGCAGAATACTCACTCATAGGATGATATATAGGTTTGTACAATCCCTTGAGATACTTTACAATTACGGCGGCGCTTAGAAATGGATCTTGCCAAGCTGCATCGTACATGTGCCAAATGCGTGAAAAAGTACCCCATTGCTAAAAATTAAAATTTTCAATAACATTCGTTGGGCATAATCAGTTTACGTAAATGATCGAATAACATGAATATTAATATACAATAAATAATAGCTGGAAAATTCAAACCTGGCCTTTACGAAGTAGAGACATGACGAACTATATTAAATAATCAATAACAATCGATATATCAATGTGAATATTTAGATTGTATTGGCCATTCTAAATTCTAATGTTCAGGTTAAGTTCTGAAGTTGTATACGGATGTTTAATCAACACACGGTATGTTGTAGTATATATAATAGTATGTCGATGGTGATTGCGATGGCGGCACTGGCATCCAAATCGAAGTTCAATTCGGGACAAAAAGCTGTGCAGCTGGCTTATGGCAATACTGCATCCATAGTATATATATCAGTGACAGAAAGACGCGTCTAAAAAATAAAGAAAATGTTGCATGAGGTATTGCTGTCATTGTGGGGGTGTTCGACAAATGTTTTACATCTATTGGAGACGAATGTAAGGTTAAAATAATTTGTCTAAACATTAATAGAGTCTAAACATTAATATTTTTCTATTTTCGCTTCTAGACTGTAGATCTTGAAAAATATTTACATCCTGGGGAACGTGCATTACTTAAAAGAATATTGGACATAGTTGAGGAGTGCAATGTTATTAGAAACTTTGTTCAAGAGTATACAACATTCAATATTACAAAATCCAATGAAGGTACATAATATTCTTCTTCTTATCTGTCAGAATTTATTAAGTTTTATATTTAAAACTGTTTCTCTCTCTCTCTCTCTCTCTCTCTCTCTCTCTCTCTCTCTCGGTAACTGTAATTATTTTATAGAATTGCAAAATTTACCTCAAGGTTTATATTTACAAGCTCTCTGTGAAGGAATGGATCATTCTTTAGAACCATTCCGTGAAGAAATTGTTGATTTAGAGAGCATTGTTCTTCATGACAGTTATACGCCGTTATCGTTAATTCTCTGTCATGTCCAGAAGTATACAAGTTTATTTTCTGTTCTGAATTCAATTATAAGAGAAGTGAGTCTGTTAAAACATATATACATATATATTATATTGCCCTGCAATAGCGATTAAGAAAGTAATAAACACATACTTTGATTTACCTCATTATTCTAGATTAATACACAAAAGATTCATGGGTGTAAATTGTTACAATGTTTGCACCAAAATATGCATACTGGTATTCCTGAAGTAAAGAAGGCTTTGGAAAAGTGAGTGATCTCTGTTATTAGTATCCTAATAACCTGTTGGTTTATTGGTTTGTTATTATTTAGGATATCCCTTAGTATACATATAGTTTTCTACAAACAATTAACAAGCTGGCTTTTGTATGGTAATTTGGAGGACACGCACAATGAGTTTTTCATTCAAAAAATATCGGATGGACAAAACACCTTGATATTGGCAGATAATAAGAACAATGCTGATACGAAAAATGTAAAATTAAACTCGGATATGTGGGATTATAATGTTCAAGTGAACATGTTACCAGCTTACATTAGACCATCGTTAGCAACTAAGATTTTGACTATAGGGCAAACTATTATAATGTTTGGGAATGATCCAAGGCAAAAAAAAGGTAAGATGTTCATTTAAAATTCTCTGTTTGCAAATATGTAGAATAAAAAAAGAATACTAAAATTGTCTCTATTGCTTACAGACTTTGCAGTAGACGATCAGATCGAATTTTCTATATGGGGAGATAAAGAATACGAGTATTTTCTTAAAATTCAAAATCTTCAGAAAAACCCAACTTTTAATATTGTCGAATTTGAACGTACAATCGACGAATTGAAACGTTGCGTAACTGAATTATTATGGCGAGTTGCCGTCGAGGAATCTCAACTAGTACAACAGCTTAAATTAGTAAAGGACTTTTTCCTTATGGGTCGGGGTGATTTGTTTCTCGAATTTGTTAGACTCACTGCTCATATACTGAACAAATCGCCGACGAATCATACATCCAGAGATATCAATCTAGCTTTTCAAATTGCATTAAGAAAAATGCACTTAAACGATGAAAGTGCTATGGAGAGTTTCAATTTTTTAGTACCAGTTCCACTGGAAGATAGCTATGAAACTGAAACAGACGGCGCAGAAATTACCGACAGAGAACGAGAAGATCCCATTGGTATAGTTTCACTTTATGAAGGATTTTTTGTTCTTTTTAACACACTAGGCTTACGAGACTTTAATCCACGATTATTAATAAAAATAATTTTTTTTTGTTAAATGTAGAAAGGCGCGGATGGGGGATGATCATTTTAAAGTACAAAGTCATATGGCCATTACACTTATTATTTAGTCCACCTGCTTTAGTCGATTATAATACATTATTTCGATTTTTATTAAGAGTTAAGAAAACTCAAATTGATCTGTGGAATCTATGGAGTGAGCACATGTATAATAAAAGCATGTAAGATATAACTATAATATTTCTTATACACGTATACCGCGTATTATATGATCGTTTCTAATTTTTATTTTTCCAGTGATATAGGTGTAATACAACTAAGAAATAACTTAATATTTATTATTGATAATTTACAATACTATCTGCAAGTGGACGTATTAGAAAGTCAATACACTATAATGGAAGCGAATATGAAAAATACTCGAAATTTTGAAGACGTGCAAAAAGCACACACTATTTTTCTAGCGAACGTTATGTCTCAAACATTCTTGCTGGGAAGTACAACGGAACGAAAAAATCCCGTATGTTATACTCCAGTTGGTATATTGAATAAATATATCAATAATCGCATGATCCGTGTGTTAATTAAATGTTTTTTAACAGGTAAATAAATTGATAAAACTTTTACTGCGGCTTTGCGACGATTTCATTTTGCAAGCATCGATGTGGGAAGTAGGCAATTTACTTTTAACAGAGAAGGAAGAACTCAAAACGTTGTCCGACACTCTTGAAAGTTTAATGAGCTGGCTAACGAAAACATTAAATAGAGTCCGTGCACAACCTAGTGGAGAACACTTAGCACAATTATTATTGAGACTGGATTTCAACAGATGGTTCAGCAAAAAGATATAAACGAAACGAGTTACTCCCGATATACTTGACGACTTCTGAACAGTGCCCTTAAAAGAATGGTACACTTTCTTCCTTCAGATTCATTTCTGAAACGTAATTCTTATTTATTGTTGTATCATTCAAAATATACAATAATTGAATGGTTTCTTCAATTTAAAAAACCGTAATTGAATAAAACTCCTATTTGCTAATTTAATTATGTATGTAAATAGTATTAAACATTTTTAAATATTTTTTCATCATCTAATAATAAATCTTCGTTAAATTGAAAAATTCGTAGCTCTAATTCAAGTGCATTTCTACGTATGTAAATAAACAAACAATGACTGTTAAATAATATAAAAGTTTATATATATTTCTTGTTGTTCTGATTGTTTATTCAAGCTTAATTATACGTGTACAAAGACTGTAGTAACAACGGTACATATTACATAACAATAATTAAATATTAATTATAAATAATTTTCAATAAAAATCTTTTAAATATTAACTTAATTGCTCTATCACTATATATGATTATATATAATAACGAAAATACTATTATTGGTCATAGTAATCACAATTAATGAACTCCAAATAGAAAATCTGCTTTCTTAATCACTGTCGTCGTTGTAATCATCCTCTGTGTATCCATATGTTTTATCATAGTGCTGTCGACTGAGTTGTATCATATTTTTTATTGAAATATTGGAAGACAGTTCTTCGGCAACTAGGCCGTCATTATTTTTTATTGTCGGGTCTGCATCATATTGCAATAACAAATTCACTATATCTGTATGTCCACGACTTGCTGCTGCATGCAATGGAGTTTCACCCATTTTATTCTACACTTAAAATATGTATATAGTTTATGATTAAAGGAGATAGTTGCATGCTATTATTATTATTTACTTACTTGAGCATCGACTATGGGATTTGGCAAGCTTAACAGTTCTTTTACACAATCTACATGACCAGCACGAGCAGCCCAGTATAGCGAAGTATTGCCCACTGTGTCTAAAGCTGTCGCAGAAACTCCTTGTTTAATATATTCTTTTAATAATAAAAGATTCCCACGTCTCGCAGCATCGTGCAAGGGTAATTCAATTTCTTCCGTTTGTTCTTCAACTGTGCATAAATTTCCTTCCTTAGTTAATTGGCTTTTATAAAATGCAACACAATGAAACAACAAATCTAATTTTGAACCAACCATAATTAGCTGGTACAAGTCCCTCTTGATTCCCACACTTTGCTCTCCACCAATTCGGTTCTACATCTTTGTCGTAAACATAAAGAAGATCACCTTCGTCGAAAGACAGTTCATCTGTCTAAAAGAAAAAAGGAAAAAGAAAAATATATCAATGTAATTATTACATATATTTAAAAAGTGATTATACGAATAACCAATACGTATGCTTACATTTTGTGCTGTGTATTTATACAATGCTCGCATGACTTTGACCTTACCTTGGAAAAAATTAACAAATTAAATGTAGAAAAGAAATTCTTGAGAATATTACTAATCGAGTAAATAAGACAGAAGAAGCATAGCGATGATAGTCGCTAACTATTAGTTCCAATAAATAATTAGTGTACACAACAATAACCAAAATTTTCATGCTCAGATATAATTCATGTTTAAATGTTTTATTAATGTGAGTAATTTTCAATCCAAGCCCATTTTTTCTTTCTACTTAAACATTTTATTGATAGGAAAAGATAAATAAACGAAGACACATATGTTTTAATATACATGTAGCACATAATTATTGTGTACCAAGCAATTGTAATAATCACAGATCAAACTAAAATTGTGATTTGTGCTTGTTATTATTTACCAGGTCTCCAAGTGGTTTTGGGTGGAGCAGGTGTTTGTACAGGCATACCCGTCATGGTAGACATGTTTGTGGTAATAATAATAATAATAGTAATGATTTCATGTGAAACGTGAACGCTGTTCACAGTTGTGCACCATCAATATTCGATTTACATAATATGTTACAATTTTCAAAAATACATACAACCGCAAATTTATTGTTTAAACTCTCTTTCTCGCAACCTTCATAAATAATACCATATCTGAAAAATAAAATATTAAATAAATACTAAAATATTCTAACCAGATAAAATGATAATTTTCGTACACAACATTATTTATGGGAATACATAAACATTGATAAATATGATAAAAGTCACGATATTTTAGTTGAAACTTACTAAAGAAGACAACTAAAACAAATGCTATCATCACCCACATCCAACATCTCCAATATGATGTAGTATGCTCTTTTAATTTCAAAGATTGCGTTTTTAATTTGTTTGTATTGACATCTGTTAACTTGTCGGATCTTTCAAGCAATCCTATGTCTTTCTTTATAATAGCATTTGCTGCCAGTGCATGTTCTTTCATACTACTGGTCATAGACAGCATGTTCTCAGCGATCTTCTCTTGTATATTTCTATTGTACTTTAACAGCGCGTCTAAATCTTCATCTTGCATATTTGCGCTTGTGAATCTTTGCCTCACACCATCCTCCAAGGACCCTAGATAAATCCAACGGTACTATGGATATTTATTTTGTGCCGTGTTTATTGTCAAATCATTCGGTTACCTTTGTCGCTGTGAAATAATTCTGCCCGTAATTCTCTATTATATTTAGCTGTAGTTTTTTGATGAATCTGTGTTGTTATATTCGAACCTAATAAATCATTGAATGTTGTAGAACTTTTTGATAACATTTGTACTGCTGCAACTCTATCCACAGGATTACTTAGTTTCGCAGTGTTCACTAGCCCTTTTAAAAAGTCTATTCGTTTATTATAATCCATCATAACATCTTTACTTGGTTTACTAAAACAAAATAAATATCTTAAATAATTATACACTACGTTTCCAACTACAACAATTGCTTCTGATTGAAATTTGTATCGTTATTAACAATAATATACCTTGGCAATGTTTGTAATTGCTGGATCATGTCATCTAAAGCAAGGATATACTGAAAAAATTAAGAAATATTATTAAAGAAGTTGTACCATTTTTAGATGATGTTTATAGCGGTACAAACATATGTTTGACAAATTGGTCAACCTTTTCCAGCTTCCAATCTTTATGAGGATCATCTTTCGCTATTAATTCGCACCTCGCTAACAGTCGTCTGATATTAATTTCTTCTCTGGTCATTAAATTCATAGTTTATAATTTTCTACGATTCTTTACAATCTTTGCCAACCTCGACCGTCAACTGAAAATCGTACGTATTTTTCACGTTGATTATGTATTCCTCTTTGTTCGCTTTAAAATCCTACGGAAAATCGTTCGGTAATAAAAAAGATTTGAATTCATAAAACGTCATCCAAGTTAAGGATAGCAACATTGTGTGTACATTGTATACGTGCCAAAGTGCCAAGTGTACAGAATTATCTGTAAAAGAAGATTCTTTATATATATATATATATAGTGTGAAGTGTGAAGTGCAAAATTCATAGGGAAATTTATCGGCACAGTCCGACCATTATTATCCATATTTTTATCAAATTAAAAAATATCTAGATATTCAAAACTTTTAGCGAAGTTATCAGTCAATAATGTGAACAATATATCGTATCGATTTAAGCGTGCAACTATACTTCTAAACTAAAAGTAGTATATATATATATGTTGAAAATGGTTTATTCGTCAGAGATTTTAAATGTACCGCTGTGAATTGATTACTAGACAAACAATGTATATACCGTAAATAAAATAATACTTCGCGTATACACAAGGTGCAGTTATATTTTTCGAGTTTGATAAACTGCAAGTTTATCATTGGTCATCTTTCGTTATCATAAATAATAGTATACAGTTGATAATTTTATGTGGGAATTCCACGTTGACGCGCGTAATGTGTACAGAAGTTAAATTGAAAAGTTTGTAATGCACTAATACACGAATACGTACTGTGAGAAACACGATAGCCATATACATAACGATTGACGTTGGCATTCATTATTTAGGGGGCCGATCCCAGTGAGTTTCTTGGTAGATTGACAGAATCGTTAAGATGGCTGATATTAAAGAATCTCCGCCGCTCTTCGACACAAACGAGGCGAAAGTTGATGATTTAGATGACGACGATGAAGATATTTTCGCGTCGGCTGTACAGGTACGTTTTCTAACATGTTTAAACATGTGCACGGAAACTTTGCAACCTAAGCACTACTCCCTCGATTCATTTATTTTTATAATCAGTTTATAGAAGATATTTTATTTGTTCATCAGAAACAGTCAATTCAAATGAAAATCGGTTTTACTTTGTTTTAGCCCTTTGCGATCGTAAACACTTGCGACCTACAGTTAGTTATATATGTTCAGATCTAACGAGCAAAATAACATATTGACACAAATTCATTTATTATATCTAGACAGCGAATCTTTATGCAAAATAAAAATTTTCCATCTGAACTGCAACAAACCGGAGTGACATAGAAATTTATTTTCTCTCTTAATATGTTCAATAGGTTGAGAATAATATAAACATTTTAAATTACACCTACTAATTTTTGTCATAAATGCATCAAATCCGTTATCTAATTATATCAAAGAAAGAAATAATCGTTCTTTGTCGATATATTGTTATGTTACTTAATGTTATTTACATATAGGATCAGAGCCAGTTGGAAGACTCATCTCCCTACAATGGAATTTCCTCGATCCCTGCGGAACTACCAAAGTTGACGCTACGAGATGCACCTGAAGAGAATTCATTCTCATCTGTGTCGAGTCCTGCACCAGGACCCTTAAGTCCACCATTGGGTCCAATGGGTAGCGACATAGGAGATCTCCATGATGTCCCCATAAATGATAATGCCGATGTTCTGCCAACAAACATTATCCAAAACCAATCGGTAGACGAGGTACACGCTCGATCATTAAACATCCTTCGACAAAATTACTAAATGTTTAGAATCATTCAAATAGATGTAGAGTATCGTATTATTTTTATGTACAGGTAGCAGCAGATTCGTCTGATGTGTTCTTGAAAATTACAGTCACATCTCCTCAGAAAATTGGAGATGGCATGGGCGCTTATGTAGCCTACAAAGTTGAAACCAAAACAAATATGCCAATATTTAGAAAGCGAAATTTCAGTGTCATTAGACGTTTCAGTGATTTCCTTGGCCTTCATGACAAATTGACAGACAAATACCTCAGAAATGGTAGAATAATTCCTCCTGCTCCAGAAAAAAGTGTTATTGGTATGTATATAAGTTTGCTTGAATCTCATTCTACATATACATATATATATATATATATATAGTAGAGCTCTACTTATACATTTATAATTATTTATTCAACTAGGAACAACTAAGATAAAAATGTCAGGTGATAAGAGTCAAGAACAGAATTCTAGCTCTACAGAATTTATTGAAAAACGCAGAGCAGCACTTGAAAGATACTTAAATAGAACTGCAGCACATCCAGTGCTCAGTGTTGATCCTGATTTTAGAGAATTTTTAGAAGCAGGTATACTGTAATAATCTTTCCTGCAGTCTAGTAATAAAATATATGATAACTACTTCAACAGACCTTTACGAATAAATTTTATATTTTCAAACAAACAGATATGGAACTACCTAAAGCTACTAACACGTCTGCGCTTAGTGGCAAAGGAGTGATGAGACTATTTAACAAAGTCGGAGAAACCGTTAACAAGATAACATATAAAATGGATGAAACTGATAAGGTAAAAATAAGAAAATCTACCCTCGTATGACGTGAAAAGATGTACGAATTGAGACAATGTTTTTGATTCATTTATTTTTTACAGTGGTTCGAAGAGAAGACTTCACAAATTTATTCTCTCGATATACAATTACGAGCATTACATTCCGCTGTTGACACTTTAAATAATCAGAGAAGGGAGTTAGCGACGTGTACCGGTGCAACAGCAAGATCTATTGCTGTTCTTGGTCATGGGGAACCGGGTGCATCTTTGGGAAGGGCATTAGCTCAGCTGGCCGAGACTTTGGAGAAAATAGAAGTGATTAGAAAAGCACAAAGCAATAGCGATCTCTATCAATTTGGGGAAATGTTAAGAGATTATGTTGCGCTGATTGGAGCGATAAAGGTCGATAATCAACTCGCATCACAGTTATCTGTTATCTCGTTGTACATATTACCTTAATATTGTGTTGCTAATTTTAGGATGTATTCCACGAGCGAGTAAAAGTTTTCCAGAATTGGCAACATGCTCAAATGGTGTTAAATAAAAAGCGGGAGCAGAAAGCAAGGCTAGAACAATCCAGTAGATCTGACAAAACAAGTCAAGCTGCTACCGAAGTTATTGAATGGGAAGCGAAAGTTGAGAGAGGCCAAGAAGAATTTGATAATATATCGAAAATGATTAAGAAAGAAGTTGAACGATTCGAGTTGGGAAGAGTAGAAGATTTTAAGGAGCAGTTAACAGAATATTTAGAATCCATGTTGCTATACCAAAATCAAATCATTAAATTTTGGGAGAGCTTTTTACCCGAAGCTCGAGCTGTTGCATGAACATTCCTGAAGTAATCCCGAAATGTTTTTTTTTTTGTTTAAATATAACAATAAGGAAAGATCTCCAGCAGGACATCATTTTCATGCTTGTTGGAGTAAAGTTTTTTGAATGATCCATAATATCTTGCAAGACGAATATATGATTTATAAACACTACAACAATAATATTCGCATCGTAGACACAAGAAAACGACTGCGTATGCGAACAAATCATTTATGTACAATAATTTCGGTATACTGCCAATGCTTTCGCAAATTTCGAGAGCAACAAAGTATATGGCATATTTCATTGAATTTTTAGATATTCATTTTATGCCAATCGTGCGTTTACTATCTTCTTATTATTAGCGTATATTAGAAGTATATAACGCATAATACGGTTTGTTAAAAATGTTTTACATGATAATAAAAATTGATCAAGATTGTATAAATAGAGAGCATTAAATAACTATTTGTTGAAACAACGTTTAATGATATAATTAACGTTACGCATTAGATTTATAATTTTCATATTATTTCTACAATAGCGAATAAGTATTCCAATTCGATTTTCATTAAATGCAATACAATCGATATCGTATAGTGCTATGAAAATATGGGGATAAAGACATATTTTTTTACATGTTACAAAAAATACTACGAACAATAATAAAATTGTAGACACATACAAATATCTTTTTTATTTTATTTAACAAAAAATATCTTGCTCAAGTTGTAGATTAGGAACGAACAACAATTTGCATCTTTTTACTTCTTCGAATTGTCATCTATACTTTTTATAATATCATGAAAGTATTACGTATATATATTACAAGAGATATGTATATACACACTATTACACACACAGAGACACATTTATGAATATATACATAGATCTCGTTTCGTAAATAAACAATATTGTTTTCGATGGTATTCCTATTGTAGTTTGTGGCGCATATTATGCGAGACAAACCCACGTTGTCTTTGTAGTGTGTGCGGTAAATAGAAAAATGATCGAACCGAATGTTTTATTAAGTTGGTCAGCGTGAGCTTAGCGTAGAAAAGTGACATAGTGTCACACAAACGTATCGACCGTTTCGTGTGTGTCGTGCAACGTGTCAGTGGCGATGAATTAAATTAGGTTATCAATTATTCACCGTGGTTAATTGTCACCGACAATTAACAAAATCCGTGGATGAATTTCATTCTTGTTTATACCAGTGTTTTGCATACGTGGCAACATTCACCACCAATCAGAAAACACAAGTTTTGATAGGCGTGGCTTCGAACACGTATACTTGCCTGTACGTCCGGCCGCCATAATTCTCGAGAAGAAATAGTTGTGCGTGAATTCTCGTCGCGATTCTCTGTAGACAAACACAGCACGTTGTTCATTTTACATTCCTTGGCGCAACCAACTCACTGGGAATATTCTCGCTGGTCTATGTAAGTTTAAACAGCTCCCGAATCCCATTGATTTAATAGAACGTTAATTCAATGCAGATCATTTCGCCGGCTCTACCTATATACGATATTAACGTGGAGGAATTCGATTCATCTCCGGTGATTGTGTCGATGATCCGATTGTCATCCATATGTCATTTTCACAATGCTTTTTCCTGAAACTTTCACCTGTTCAACTATCCTATTGTAGTTCATTCTATGCCGCGATATTATACGCAAGTTCGCGGAATGTGCAAAATTCGTTCGCGTTAATATAATGTCTCTATATACTGCGATATTAATGAATAAATATCTATTTCGGTGAATTAAATCGCGCAAAGTAATATTCCGAAATAATATTGTATTCGGCAATACTGTCCTTTGCGAAAGAAAGTTCATCCGAGAAATTGGAATTATTCCAAATCTATTCGGACTAAGTTTGTGATAAGAACCGCATAATATATTAAAAGGTGAAAAGTTTTATGTAACTGTACGTTCGCTTATCTAAGCAATAAATTAATACGATTTTCAAACACTCAGGATGTTTTCAAAGTTCTTGGAAATTACCTGTAATTTTTTCCTTACTTGTTCAGACCTCTTCTAATACCACATTATTCAACGTGGTCTCCTTTAAGAGGTATGTACTTTTTTCAACCATTTTCAATATATTCCTAGACTATAACGTTTCTTTTATTTTTTCTTTTATCGCTGAAAAATTTTCACAACTTTGCAGAAACGTATCTAGCAAACAATCGAAGCAGACTAATTGACCAGGACTCTTAATCGATGGTAAACTTGTTGAGACTTGTTTGCATTTGTATATTAAATTCCTAGATGTATACAAAATTTCTAGAACTTTGAAAAACATCCTTTATATATGTTAATAAGTTGTACTTAATAGATGGCAATGAAAATATCTTGATATTTTACTTTTACAGATAGACGTTGGCAGTATGGATGTCCAGACAGGATTGGTATATGTAGCAGTAGTTGTCATTTCGGCGGCAGTTATTGTTTTAGTATCAATGTTTGGCATAAAAGAGAAGTCTTACGAAGAAGCGATAGCCGAACAGAGAAAGCTGCCGGATGATCTTTTATTAAGTACCGTCTCGTTTAACAGTATTATTAAGAGATGCTTAGATTATATTTTTCAAAGAAATTGTCTTATTAAATTTATTCTTTTAGGTAAAAAGGATAAGGGTAAAGAAAAGAAGCATAAGAATAAGGCAGGAAAGAAAGTAAAAGAGAAGAAAGAAGAGAAGGAGGAGAAAGATGATAAAGAGGAGAAACCAGAACATGTACAATTCGAGGAAAATCCTCAGATATTGCCTCTAGAGCCACTGCTGCGGGTAAGATATATATTATGTTTATAATTTTCTTATGACATATAACATATGCAAATACTTTCCATGAGGAATTTTCTTAAGTCTTTTTCTGTAGTGTGTCTATCCTAAATGCATTCGAGTCGATTATCTTAGAAGTTGTCGAAGATACAAAACAGTGTATACACAGAAATTAATCATAAATAGAAGTATAAAATTATACTTTTTTTTCCAGAACGAATGTTTTCTATGTTTGATAAGTTTTAAGAAAATCGGCACATATATATTTACACAAAAAAATAATTTATTATATTCAGAAGCTAATGTGAAATTATATTTCGAATAATATATTATTTCGTATGGATTAGAGTAAAAACGAAAGCAGTTTTCTTTATGTGCTTATTATCAAAAATAAATACAATCGATCTGATGAATTAGAAATGGCTCAAATTATTTTCTGTATTAATTTTCATGATTTCTTTAAGTGATATTGTATTCTTTAATTTTGAGTGAACTATGTCACATTGGTACATTAAGTGGTTAGTACTCTTTTTATCTATATTTCAGATGCTTATTGCACGTTAAGTATTTTTATGTTAATAGTAACTACATAAGAATTGAAATACACATACATGCTTTTTCATTCTTGTGTTTTTTCATACATTTCATGCATGAAGCATAGTACTCTTACATATTGTATGTCATACTCGTGTGTCACCTAAAGCCTTTCTGTTCATGAAGTATTACATTTCTCTACGGGTATTACACTTTTAAAGGATTGATTATAATATTTCTTCAATACCGTGTAACATAATTTTCTTATGCATAGTTAATAAATGGTTTTGCGTAAACTAATGTAGCTACCTTACATGCAATAATATTTATATGTCTGTTTTTTTTCTTCGATCTTTAATCAAATAATAAAACACCAATATTTTACTTTAATTTATAATTATTGTGTGTGTATGTTTTTGAAAAATGTGAATTAATGTATAGTAACTGGGCACTCCTATAATATATCAATGTAAGATCCTAATTAATAATGTTTTCCCTTGTTGAATTTGTAAAATCTGTGTAAAGATCATTATAACAATTTTGTGTATATTATATTTAAATGGACATTTTTTGCAAACATTTGTTATTCGATGATCTTCACTTGCTACTCGTACCTAATGTCAGTTTTGATATTTTTTCATATTTTGTGTGTACAGAATGACATTACAATAATTTAAATTGTACTATTAAATTTTTTTTGTAAATGTATTTGGTATATTTGAAATTATGACTTGGTAAGACTATGAAAAAAATAAATTTCTTATATTAAATTGGTTATTAGAATTCTAAAATGACGTAAAACTCCATATTTTACAAGTAACCTCTATAAATATTTCATAAATTTAGGAACAAGATAAAGTTACCGATCATTGAGTAAAATAAAAGTAAAGCTTGGAAACGATAAAATAAGTTAAATAAAGTAACAGGTTTTTTCTTTTATGGTTTAAGCCACTACTTATCAATCGTTTTACTTATGTTATCTTCTTGATAAACAGTTCTGGAATGACAAGATTATTCTTTATAAATAACTGTTCCACCCTTTATAATAGTATCTGACTTTTACTTTATCGTTTATGTGTGTAAAACACAAAATATATATTCTATGTTCTAAAAGAATTGATCAATTCCAGGTATTTATGTTTGCCATTACGTCAAAATAAATACAGTTTCAAGGTGAAAAGCAAATAAGTTATACTTCTATATAAATTAAACAGAAAATTCTACTCTCTAGTGTTTGTTTTACAGTATTTTTTTATTTTTGCTCCTAGTTAATAATAAATTTATATGTCCATTTCAATATAACGTAAGGCTATATTTTTTATATACTTTTTGTTTGTTTTTATTCCTTGTAATACATGGGAGAAACATTTGATATGTACATTGGATCATAGGAGGGTAGCAAAGGAAGTAAGAAGAAAGGCAAGTCTGAAAAGGTAAAGCCAATTCTTGTAAATAAAGATGAGCCGTTGGTTATTGTGACCGAATTAAGTCCTTCACAACCCCCCTTGGCAGAGGCTAATCATTTTGACCTCATTCATCCAAAGGACGACCTCGAACTCATACGGAGTCACAGTGTGAGTGAACTGCTTTTGGTAGAATATTTTACCTCATCCGCGTTTCATTCGCTTCTCATATTTTTCATTGGCTGCTGCTTCTATAATACATACAAAAACTACATTAAGTAGTATTAATGCTTATTTAATAATAACCAAGGGATTTTTCAAATTTATAATCTGTCCTAAATCTGTAAACTAATAGTAGGTGCTCTAATTCATTCAAGTAATTGGGAGTAAACAATTTTGTACGTTATGGTTACAAATTTCTTTTCTTTTCTCTAACACTTTTTATATGTAGGTATCTTACTATTTTATTTCGTTTAGTTTTGTGTTGTATATTTACATGCAATTTTATTAAAAACTAATTATTACAAGTGTCTCTGTATAATTTTGACACTTGTTATAAAAACGCATGTTTCGATGTTCGTTTATGAAACAGAAGGAAAATTTGCAACAACTGAATCAGTCTGAAGCGATTGTAAATAAATCTCCCAAGGAAACTCCAACAAAGACAAAGAAAAATGTGAAAGATTCCGTGAAAAAGAAAGATGAGAATAAGGAAGCAAAGGAGGAGAAGAAAGAAGAGAAAAAAGATGCAGTTGTAAATGCTAATGCCCAACCACTTGTTAATAAAGATGTTCCGAAAGAAACAAAGGAACATAAAGAAACGCCTGTTAAAGATGCAAAGGAAACGATCAAGGAATCTGCACAAATTACTCAAGCTCCGAATAAAGAATCTAAAAAGACAAAGAAGAAGAATGATATCCTAGCTCAAATTGGTAAGTTAGCTAAAATCATGTTTTATATTACATTATTGCATCGAAGTATTTGTTATGAGAATAATAGAAATTTAATTAAGTTTGATTATACAGATAATTTAAATATTTCAATAGTTTATAATAGTCTTTTCTTTTAAATTAATCGAACATATTTTGCAAAGAACGTACCTTAAGTACAGCAAAGCAGATTCTTTGGTTGTGCTATGGAATGTGGCTGAGGTAGGATCGGTTCCCCTACCTCCTTACAGGTCAATGACCACACTGTCAAGGTTATTCCCTTATAAAGACAAATGTTATATATAGACAATCTTTATACATTATTTATCAAATATATAACTTTTTTATAATAGTTTTTTTATTTACATTACATTTACATTACATTACATTTACGATAAAAATGAGTCGGTGCAAATTAGAGCAGGAAAAACATTACGAGAATTTAGGAGCCTCAACACGCTATTTGCATCCGTGTAAAATTCTTAAAGAAAGGAAGAACTTTTTATTTAACTTCTATTAATAATAATTAGTGCAGACAATTTTGATTGTCTACTAATAGATTGTGTAGTCTACTAATAATTGTTACAACGTCGTTACAATTGAAATAAACAATAAAATATATGGTAATAAAATAATAGACAATCTTATTAATTATGGTAATATGAATATTGTTATGAATAACTTAAACGTCTTTATATTTTAGGAGGAGACAAAGATGCTGTTAATGTGTCTCTCTTGATGCCCCTGGTCCAGAAAGCTGAACTTAGCCGTTCCGAAATCCAAATTCTAATCGATCAACTTCTGAATAAACAGCTGGACAACCCATCGGAACATTCGGAGTGGACAGAAGGTCGCGCGGATCCTGTTATTAAATTGAAGAAGCAATTAGCCGAAAAGGAGAAGGCTCTTGCCGATGAACACGAAGCTAATATTGCTTTCCAAAATAAGCTAAAGGAATTGCGAACTGAGCTGAATTCAGAGAGATCTAGATTGTCAGCTAGTGTAAGACAGCTGGAGGAAGCGCTGAACGCCAAGGTGACGGAGACTCAAACCTTGCATACGCGTATGCAGCACATCCTGGAAAGCCATGCTGCTGAAAAGCAAGGATTCACTCGACAGATCGAGCAGCTGCAAACTAAAGTGAACGACAACGCTGCGATAATTCATAAGATGCAAGAAGACCAGGGGCAAACTCAAGGCCATCTTCAGCAGGAACTGATAACGCAGAGGAAGCAAATGGAGGTTCAGTTCGCGCAGATGCGTGAAAATGAGAATGCGTTGAAAACACAGATAGCCCAGAAGCACGTCGAAGTACAGGAATTGCAAAGTGAATTGCAAGTGACCTGTGAGAGCAGCACGGCCGAGATAGACATGTTACGGCAGCAATTAGCGCTGATGCAAGGCCAGTTGATGCACTCGGAAGGACAGCTGCAACATTTCAAAGATGTCGCTAGACAACTTGAGGTAAGGGAAATTATAGCACTTTGGTCGTTTCACACGAAATCCTTTCAGATACGTTCATACATATGTATATAACTAAAGACTATGACCTATCGAATTTTGAAGAAAATCCGAGGCAGTACTTTGAAAAGTGCGATTTAGCACGTAATGACCCACTTGTTTGCGTTATTGAAGGATCAAGTCGATCGACTAAAATATGTTTATTTATACAGGAGGCTCACTGCGCTCAAACCGAGTTGGATCACAGACTAAAAAGCGCGCATCGTCACGAGCAAGAGCTCCAGAAACAGGTGAACTCGCTGCAATCGGAATTGAATGCCGCAAAGACAGAGGCGAACGATGGTTCCGCGTTGAAAGCTGAATTAAATAAAGCCCAGGCCGAACTGGTCAAGCTAAAATCAGAATTGTCAGTCTCCATGAATGAAGCAAAATCTGAAGCAGCCGAGATTACAGCTCTTAAAATAGCGCTCACGAATAAGGAAGAGGAGGTGAAGAAATCGCAAGACGAGCTTAACAATTTGCGAGACGAGTTGAAACACTACGCGGAGTATATAGTGGATTTGGAGGCGCGATTAGACGTCGAACAGAAGAAACTGAACACCGTGGAAAGTGAATATGAGTACACGGCGAAAAGTCTGTCGTGCTGTCAGACTGAAATACAGACGTTCAAGGAAGATTTGAAACAGAAACAAGCCGAATTAGAAAATGCACGTGCAGAGCTCGCGCCTGCGAATGACACGGCGAATGAAATGAAAATGTTGAAGGTTGAATTGAATCGGTTGCAGAGCAGCGAGAATAAATTCAGTGATACGCAGTTGCAGATTACACGATTACAAGAAGAGAACGATAGACTTTCTATGCAGGTACTGTTCTTATAACGCAGACAGAAATTTTTATTGCATTTATCTGACGAGAATATAATCGTTATTTATTTTTTAGTTGGTGAATGTCACGGATCTGCAAAAACAACTGAAACAATTGCAAGAGGAGAATGAATCATTGTCAACGAAATTAACAGTGGCCACTGAGCGACCAGTTACAGAAGACAAGGAAAATGGAATCGATGATAATATTCAAAAGAATACACAGCTTGCAGATCATGCTAATCTGTATGTATACAATCGTAAAGTTTATAGTTTCGTTTGCAGAATGTTTTTAACGAGGGTTTTTCGTAAGGTTGGCCCAAAAGGAGAGTCAACTGAATGTCTTAAAGACAGAATTAACGAATAAGGAAGCGGAACTTTCTCAATCAAATGCGCAAATTGACGTGTTACAAAGTGACGTGAACCATCAACGTAATCGTGTTGCCCGTTTGAATGATAATTTGGAAGCTCAAAGAACCAAGAATAATGTAAGTGACGATGTACCCGTAAATAGAATCGACACCTAAGAAATTCATAATCAGCGAAAACGATCTGTCCATGTACCATTCAAATGAACTCTAATCGCTTCCACCACTTTGCCAACCTATTTTTCTATTCTAAGCCTAAAATATTAGCACCTAAGCATTTCCTTTTTCTTTTTACGTAAAGCAATAGCTATCGAGCTATAATATACTGACAATTTTTTCACGATTGAAGCAGGAGTTGCGTGAGAAAAACTGGAAAGTGATGAATGCTCTTTCTGCTGCCGAGTCGCGTGTTAAATCCAAAATACAAAACTTTGATGTAAGTCCCCATTTTATCTAGTTTAGTCCGCTCCTTCCAAATTCGTTTCAATCCCTTTCCCGTTTTTGTGATCGACAATACTTGCATTAAACTCAACAGATGATAATCTTGAAACGACATTAGCAAATTATGTACCGAAATCGATATATTTAACACTAGGTTTATGGAGCACTGAAGGTGGCTATTTTACAATTACTTTACAAAAATAACAAGAATGTGTCTATCGAAATTCATAGCCATTTCTTTTATAATATATATGCTCAAGGAAATAAATTTGTCGAATAATTCCTTATGGATCGTTTCGACGGGTTCCGTAAACCTAGTGTTAATATATTTAACGAAGTGTAAGGGAATATTCATGGTTCTTTTATTATCAGGAGACTGGACAAAAATTGAAACTTGATCAAGAAGAATTAACAAAAGCTTTCTTGATGAGGATATTCCCGGAAATAAAAGTATCCGAAATATCGCACGATCAATGGCTCAGAGTTTTCGAAGAAAAAGTACACTCGGTGTTGGGTGAATTGAAGAATAAAAACGTGGACGATAATACTCATTCAGATTTGGAGAAACAAAATAAAAGCTTGCAGGATATGGTTACGCATTACAAGCAAATTATCGTAGCCACTGTAAGTACAATATGCAATGTGCAATTGTAGTACTATTCCGTCGGTTACAGACTTGTGTTTGACATTATTGCTTTCGCTTGCAGGAAGGCATGCTAAATAAGCTTCAAAGTGACGTAGAGTCGGAAGAAACAAGGTGGGAATCTCAACTTCGACAAAAAGAATCCGAAGTTGCTAATCTTAGGATCGAGGTACATGATCTTTTACGTTTAAATAACACTATTTTTACGGAGCGCTGAAGCAGATTATTTTATCTATCCAATGTTTTAGCAATTTCATTACAATCTCAATAATCGTAAATTCAAAATATTATAACTCGTCGGGATTTTGACGGGTTTCGTAAACATAGTGTTAAATATGTATTTGCAGTTACAAAAGAAGGTAGGAGAAATGGAAGCCAGGTTAGAAGATGCTGAATCTCGTAAAAAACAAGCCAATGCTGACTTATTGGCTTTTAGATCTACACCACAATCAATTTCGAGTGGAGGAAATACTCGCGATTTAGTAGCGTTAGAAAAGCTGCAGGAGGTAAATAATTTTTTAAATGAAATTATTTTATAAGAGAACGTGAAATAAATTAAAATTGTTGTTTTAAATTGTTCTGATTGTAGGAGAAAGAACGTTTATCGGAAGAACTGCAATCAGAATGTCATAAAAGGGCAACACTAGATGCGGAAGTAACTAAGTTACGTTCTCTGGTTGTGGAACTTCAAGAGGAAGTAATACAACTGAAGGTATAAAGAATATTCGTGTAAAAAAATTAACGAAACGAAGAAATAATATTAATGTATTATACTTCTGTTCTAGACTGCAGGTAGTGGAGATTGCGTCAGTTCCGAACAGTAAATGTCGAATGGACCACCGTCATCCGAGTGTTCTAATTCCGAGGTTAGTATACATTGGCTTCGAACGTTTTATAAGTGTCCTAATTGATTTTTATCCAGTGCCTTTTCTATAAAAGACTATAAAGTTTCTATTATAGCTGTAATGAGAAACATTAGAGCTATAATTCGAAATTATAAGAATCTACGCAATGCTGCAAAACATTAACAGAATACGATAATTATAATCAATTTTCATGAATAATGACTAACAAAAGAAGTTTGTATTTCGCCATAATTTCACTGTGCGCAATCGTTGTATGATAACAACCGCATACGTAGATATTATTTCGTGAAAGCCAATTAAACTTCGAATTGAAATTTAGAATGGATTTAGATCTGAATTGAAATGAAATCAATTTCTTTTACGAAGTAATATCTATTAGGAATTCATTATGTTTGTTACATGTGTGTTAATATAATCAAATTAGTAAATTAATGGGGAATGCATAATAACAGTATTAAATACAGTTAAACTTCACTTTATCAATATTATCAGTAGAAAAGTTCATGATCTTTATTTTGAAATTCCATGTCTGTTTATAATATTTGTCAGTTTTTCTAATAAACGCAGATCTGGATGTGGTATCATTGTTTCTACGCTTTGCTTTATTTTTGCATTTAATGCCATCGTATTGCCGTGATCGATGCGGATGCGTGTTGTTTCAGTAATGCCACATTCAAACGATATCTGTTTATTTGATACGATTAGAAGATTTCCATAAACTTCTACTCATGTATTTATACAGGGATTAGTTTCTGATGTTATTTATTAACAACTAATATTGCCATTTTATAGGTATTTTATACATGGCTTCGTGTTTGGAAAAGTAACAATTCGAAATGCAACACGTCTATTTATTTATTGTAAGTAAATCTCCTTCTTGCAGTTTCCGTACCGAAGTAATATCACTTGTTTAATTGTCACTTTTGTAAGCACGAAGAAATTTTTTATTCAACATATATTATTTTGAAATACACTAAGTAAAATATGTGAATTGTTTCAATAATGTACAAGAACATAAAATTTTTATCAAAAGATCATATGTATCAGCAATACCAATTGTCGTTCATCATTTTGCGTTTTTCAAACCATTTCTCGAATGACGATTTCACAAATTTTTCTATCGCCCTTGACTGTAAAAATTTGACAAATTGTCGTTGCGTGCTGTGACGTACAGAAAGATAAAATAATAATAATATCTGAAATGCAGCCACCGCTAGCAGCACAGACTCTGATAGCTGCATTAGAAAATACTCTTCTCAAGAATACAGAGTTCGCAAATAGTTCGATAACCAAGTCTGTCAATTTGGTTCATTCTCAACGAGAAAATTGACAACAGCCCCCTTTCTACAAAATACTCCTCGAAATCTTGTCGCATGACAGATAACAACACTCAGGCTAGCTGGATTACATTGATGAGCCAGCAGCATTAAAAGCACAAGAAAAAGAGGAAGGTAAACTTCAAAGTTCTGAAAGAGGGAAAGACATATTATTGACTCGATTACCATATAGCCGCACTTCACTTATATATACAATAGTTATTAAAATGTAATATATGTTTATTTTTGTTACTTGGGCTCAGTATTACAATGAATTTTATTTTAATCCAGTAAGAACGAATCAGCTATTTTCTAAATTAATTTTTTACAATTTATACTATGAATTATTATTTGTTAGTTTTTATAGTATGTAAGGTCTGGCAAATATTATAAGCAATATTCTTGTTCTTGTATAAATTTTCGATAAAAAAATGTAGCATAATAACAATTCTTTGTAATAACTCTGAGTCTCTACGTTATTATTTCGTTGTCGTATTACTTAATATTGTTTAAGTAGTGTCCATATTTTGTGGTAGATTCAGCAGTAAGATGCTATGTTCTTTATCGTAACTGTATTCATACAAGCATTAACATCAATTGTATTTACAAGTGGCATGTAGTTGGATTAAATGTTAATCAATTTATATATGTATATATATGTTCTATAGTTTTATCAATTTTGTAGTAAAATCAGCTCATATGTATATATATTCACATGTACATCACACACCATAGTTCTTTGCAATTTGCTAAAATGCTACGTACTTACATGTGAATTGTATCTATGCGTGTACATATTGTTTCTATAAATTTATGTGGCTAACAATTTTTCAGTTGAAAGTGAAATTCCAAATGGCAATATTTGTAGAATTGGTTAGACATTCAATCATTTGACATTTATACAATGAAAATATACTGTATTTAAACTATTCTATACATGTAGGTGTTCGCTTACGTTACTTGTTATTTTCGTTTTAGCAAACAAACGTTTGAGTGACGTATGTATTGCATGTGTTGTATTTAAATATTACAGAAAGCATCTAGTTTTGTGCAAATGCAATTTTAACTTTCAGTTATCAATTTTATACATTTTACATCTACATTTTTGTGTTTAGCCCATTTTGTGGGCTAATTTATTCATTGATTATAATTCACAGCGAATTTTGCTAATTCAATACAAATCAGCATGCAAAAAATTAGATGAAACTTTCTCTTCCAACAAATGCATTTCAAATAAATTTGTTACTTGTAAAATTCAATAAATATTATACTGCATTAATGAAATTAATTAAATTAAATTAATAAACTAGGAGAAATAAATTTGTTGGAACAAGCATAAAGGGTAAAAAAATGTTTGTTTTTAATTATGCAGCTTCCTTCTTATAACGTTGATCGCAATAATGAATATCATTAATGAATTTTTCAGGGTGGTCCAGGGAAAAAATAACTTCAAAGAACAAACTGGGTTAACACAGTACGAAAGCGGGTTATTCAGAAAGGAAATACAATCGTAATTGCATATGCTCCCATGTTGTATAAAACATGAGCGGTAAACTTTGCTACTGAGAAGACTAATATAACGATAACAATATGAATAACGTTTCTTATAAAAAGAATAACATATTTTATTATATGGAAAAATATATAAATAATGAAATCTTGTAGTTAAAGAAGTGAGAAATGTTAAATCTGATGTTTATTTTGTGGCTATGGAAACTGAATAAACACAGATAGGCATACCTTAATAAGAATGATCAAAAAAATCATGCATTGTAAATTGCAGTGAGGCAATTTTTATTGTTTACACATTACTTTTTTGTTTTATGAAGTATGTTCAGATGTTTATAACTATTCTTAGCGTCTTTATAGTGTTTTATTTAAGAAACATTAATATATCGGATCATTGAGAAGAGAAAGTATATATGTACAATTAAAAGAAACGCACGATACTCAATCGAATTCGGAGAATGTACACTTTTGTGTAGTCGTTTCTCCCGTGAATAGCAAACACCAGATTTTTAAATGATTTTCATACTGTTAAAGCATTTGTATACAAAGCTGAAACCGTTGATGAATTTATGTGCAATAAACAAGCATGATCGTGTGTTCACCTGTATTAAAAGAAACAGTGTAGTGTGTTTTTGTAGGTGGCTTTTAAAAGGGATTTTTTTTAAGTTACTGAGAACTATATTGCGTTTACAAAGTCACGATGGAAGACTACTCATGCACATCTACTGCAAAGACATAGTAAAGTCTGTTTGGGGATTATACGAAAGAACAGGTCCAGATCTATTAAAATAAATCAAATAGAGTGAATTATACATATATATACACAATATAATTGGGCATTTCAAAGAGCGTTTATTAGAGATTTTATGTTAGTTTATTCTTAAAGGAATTATAATTTTTATCGTAATCATGCATTATGAACTATCGACTAGATAATTCAAAATACTCTATTTACAATATATTAAATATTTGTTTCGTAAATTATAATTGTTTCATTTATTTTACAGAACCGCGTATGTTTAGTTACACGCCGTACTTATTTGTACTTTACATATAGAAGAATAGAAATATAGTTAATGAAATGTTTGTTTTATTTGACGTTGAATATTAAGCGAGTTTTCAAGCAACAACTTGTATGTACAATCAATTATAATTTATTTAATCACTACTTCAGAATCAAATACTATGGTCATTGATATTTAAATCTTTTATACAATTACTTTTGTTTTCTTTGGCAATATAATAAACGAGGAGATAATTATACAAACGTCTTTTGGTGTTTATATTTTTACTCATATTTAACTCACTCGCGATCCAAAAGTTAAAATGCGACCGCAATTTACTTTTGTATTCATATGTTTATGTAGTTACTGTAATATAAATGAAAGAAATATATGAGTAAAAGTTATAAAAATGAGAATGTTGAAATACAATCCAATTGTTGTTCTTAAAAAATAATTTATTCATTACAGTGGTATCACAGATTACAACAAATTTTCTTGAAATGTACATTCTTAATGTATACGAATATTGTAGTTTTATTTAATTCAACATCGTTTGCAAAAATCCTAAAATATAACTACCTAAATCTTCGTCTTGGTTTGTCCACGAAACGTACACGCTCTTTTGATCATCTTCATCGCCTTCTACTTTCACTAAAACGGATTCAACAGATATCGATCCATCGGTTAACTGAACTGTCCAGCCTGATAATCGTTCCTTCAAAGGCTGTAACAATTTCAAAGTTGTGGAATGTGCTGGACCAGGGTCCCTTACTTGCACAGTAGACGTAAATCGTACTACATGTTTCATTATGCCGGCTGCTTTTGTTACCTACAATAAAAAAGCAATATTCGACATGACAAAATCTTTGACGTGTATTAGATAAAATACAATGTATACCTCATCCGCGTCTACAAGGCACGCTCCATCCTCGCGCAACATTAAAACACTGTGCAATAATCTTCGTCGTTTAGGGTCCGGTGGCAATGCAGAATACCTTTTCGCTTCTGCTTTCAACAACGCTAAAGAAGCGTCAACCGGAACTTTAGAAACGGTTGTTACAACCCACGTTTCTCCGTTCGCAGGATTATAACAATTAATTCCAAACTCTTGTTTAATTTTTTCTTTCAAGAACTCCATTTTAGCAAATTCCCCGTGTACTAGCATAACGTTCTTCGGCTCGCAATATTGTATCAACTGCATGATTCCTTTTGCATCAGCATGTGCAGAAAAAGACATGTATTCCACGGACATTTTAATCTCGACTATCTGTCGATTTTCGAACTCGATTCTTCTAGAACCGTTTAAAACTTTGTGGCCAATTGTTCCTTGTACGCAGAAGCCAGGCATAATCACCATGTTTGCTTCATTTGGGGCCCATTTTTTGAAAATTTGTAAAGACAAGCCAGCATGCAACATACCTGGAGTAGCGAATACTACCATCGCGCCAGGATTATCAATGTAGGCTTTGTCGAATGGTTTTATATGCTTGAAGTCAAACATGTTCCTTTGTACGAAAGTTTTCTTGATCTTCTGGTTAGTCCACGTGATAAACATTTTATAATAATTGTTTGCCTTCTCTGTTAATCCTAGAGCAAAGTACACGGGAACTTTTAAGTTCATTCTTTCCCAATAGGTTTCTAACAATATACAAAGCTCTTGAGCACGTCCAAGAGCAAATACAGGTATTAATACTTTTCCACCTCTGTCTATACATTCGTGAACCTATAAGAACAATTTTGTAAAGTTAGATATGATATTTAACGCGTGCTCGGTGTACACAATTAACGATCAGGGCACACCTTTTTTAAAAAGTCTCTTTCCCTGCATCTCTTAGAATCTCTGATGGTTGTTGCATACGTTGACTCCGATATTAATAAATCTGGCCTGCACTTATCTATCCACGCAGCTCCTAAGTGTCTATCGGGAGTCATGTTGTAATCCCCAGTGTATACAAACGATTGGGAGCCAACACGAACCCAAAACATCGCAGCACCGAGTACATGTCCTGCATAGTACGCTTTTATTTCTAATTCAGAGTCAACCATGACAGACTGGTGCAACGTAACAGCGATTACTTTCTTCATGCAATCTTTGATCATTTGTGAGGTGAAGAAATTGCTCTCTCCTTTACGTTCTACAGCAACTTTCCTCATATCCTCGAGTAATATTGGTGCGATGGCCTTTGTAGGGTGTGTCATATAAATTGGACCGGTGTAGCCTACCTGTAAGCGAGAGCATGTTTCAGAATTGAATATGTCGGCGTGATTTATTTCATTCGCATTACCATTTCTGTGAAGTATGGCAGAGCACCGCAATGGTCCAAATGAAAGTGTGAAATGATGACGCAATCGATGTAGTTGGTTGCCGAACCTTCTGGGACTATATACGAGAAATCTGGAAACCGTCTTTCGTCGTTGAAGCCCATGTGCATGCCGCAGTCCAACATAATATTTTTTCCACCCATTGTCACAAGGATGCAGCTTCTTCCGACATCCTGGCCAGCTCCCAAAGGAGTGACTTTGATGTCTGGCATTTTGCTAAACGATATAACGATTTACCACTAGATTTATTAAACGCATCAATATGATGAGTAAAGATGCACCGCGAGGAATTATTCAACAAATTTCTTTCTTTCGATACATATAACAAAGATGGCTAAAAATTTGGATAGACACATTTATGTAAAGTAATGCAAAATACTTGGTTCAAAATACGGTCGAAATAATATTATCTTTCGTAAAAAGGTTTTATTCTTGAAGATTTAATTGGGAGCAAACTAAATTGATAGCAAGTGCGATTAATCTATATAATAAATATTTTCACTGAATCGACGATTTGTGTAGTAGATCGTTTTATTAAAAACTGTCACTATGAGAATGTTTATTAGAACAATCTACAGGTTATGTTACGCAGAAATCTATTTTCTGAGAAAATAGGTTATGTTCGATAGTAAACATAACCTATCTTTTCACAATACCGAGCTTAAGGTGGATTTAAAATTGCATAAACAGAAACATTATGTATTCTAATAAACAATTCCTACTCACGTTTTGTCGGGCGACGTATAATTATACTTTATTCAAGTAGATAAGTAACGAAATATCATACAATTCTGTAATGTCGAGAAACGAGATTTATTTTTGTATACTTTAGCACACGATGAAAAATCATTAAAACGAGATATATGTAGTACGAGATGATATCCAACCACACAGAAGATTATCTTTAAATTCAAAAAGTTCAACAGCGCCGTTCCGGGATCGAAGTATGTATCTTTTCTTTCCTCAGTAAATTAATAAATTATGTCAAGGCTGAACAAACCCCTCCTTTATTTGAATCGGCGAGAAAAGATAGCAACACAGTCTGGTTCACATTTTCAATACTTTATTCATATAATTTCGTAGTTATGGCATTATCTCTATGTATTTACATGTCTCCGATTTTTCAAGAGATCCTCTCGTAATGCGTCTCTGTGCACGCACCGTATTATGTATATTAATCACTCACGTGCGCGTGCGCGAGTTGCTTTGATTTTTTAAGTTGTAAAAGGTATCCTCGTCGTGCTTCGTTTTCCCTACCTTTCTTTCTCTCTCTTTCTCGTACACACATTTTCTCATTTTCTCGCGTTCTTTCGTTCTCTCTCTTTCTCTTTTGTCCCTTAAATATACGATTCACTTGTTACTCTCGCCCATTTCACCCCATGTCCTGTGAAACATGTTTTCGTCGCTGCGCGAAATGAAAAGAAAAATGTTTGCGGACTGCGTGGGATCGTGCGGCGTTGTAGATCCGCGCGGTACGAACCGGAAAATACTAACGGAACGGCACAAGAGGCGTCGCCATGACGTGTAAAAAATCTATATGCACCATTGTACGCTACGCTCGTAATTATACTGCGCTCGTTAATTATTCGCCTCGACTTTCCGTAAACGAAACAGCTGACTCGAGCTGCGCCAGCCTACTGACGTTCCTCTCTCAACGCCAGAGAACGCACATGTTCTTGCATACGCACAGAGATGGGCATCGATTGATACATTAATGTTCACCACTTAAACAATCATCTTTCAATCACCAATTGCCAACTGATTCGATCCATTGAAAAGATTAATTGTCAAACGTTTGTTAAAGATAATTAAATCGAAAAATCGGCGATCGATTAAAGACGGTTTTCATATCAATATTTAGGAATTTTTTTTAGAAGAACTATGAAACCTTTTGCATTCAGATTTTGCACACGTATTTATGGGTATTTGGAGTACATAAGTTATTTTTTTTCTAGTAAAAATAATCAAAACTACGGGAGTTATATATAAATTTTTCTATAGACAATGTTTTGACTGTTGCCACGATTCCGATTCCGCTGCTTCTGCCGATCGAAAACAGAATAATGGAGAAGTATATTAATCGATATGAATGTGGCTATGGTGTGAGCCAAAAGATATCGAATGTCTTGAATTACTTTTAATTTAATTATTTTCGTAAAATGTATTATCTCGATTAATATTTAAATTCCAATAATTAATATTCCAAATACCTACTTTGCTACACCAGCATCAGTTACATGAAAAGTTTCATCGTTAATTGCAATTTCTAATGAAACATGTCAATTGTAATCGTTCATTGCATTAAATATTGCCCAAATCTGTATCGTATAAGTATACGTTCCTGTTCGAATAAGATCGCAACGATTTTCGCGCATGTTCGAATTCTACTTTACGCGCACGTGCGCGTGAATCAGCGTGTTAAACAAGAAAAATATTTGCGATCGCCGTCGATCCTAGGGTTTCTGCAAATATTCATCGACCATCGACCATCGACCATCGACCAACGTTGTCAGTTTTTCTCGCGTTTGCGTGCTCGTCGTTTCGCGAACGTATTTTTCACTATATCTAGGTTCATATAGTGCACCCATACGTATAGACTGTACAATGTAAAATATAATTCCATCTAGCTATAGCGACTCTAGATACAGTTGTGTGAGCTGATTTTTTTATCCTTTTCTGTTTTCGTGTCTGCCTACCATCTAACGACTTTCCGGTTCACAATGCTCGTCGCACACACGGTCTCTCGCTGTTATCCCCTGTCCTCCTCTTCTTCTTTCCATTCTCTGTCTCTCATTTATCATTTTTATTCCGCATACACTTATAAATAACACGACCACTCATTCTCGCAGCCATTCTCTCATACCGCCGTCAGCCACTTTCTCTCATCATGTTCCTCGTTTACGTTCTCTCCTTCGGTTTTCCGCGCACTACGCATTAATAGTTATGCTTAGGTATGATCCTACCCGTGACACACTTAGCTTCAAGGTTTAATGCGTTTAAGTTTAATTAGAGTAACATTTTGCATCGGTAAGATATCTTATTAGAAGTTAACTAGTTTAGTATAAACATTAGTCGTCAGTACATCGAAGGATATGCAGATAGAGAGTTTAGAGGGCAGTGATAACAATATTTCCTAGTCATTCCGCGTTAGCGGATCACTTTGCGGACTTTCGAGATCTTGAATATTCCGGGGACATTGAACTTTGATCCGGTCCATGCGAAACGTTGGAATCCTTTTATCCTCAAAATTCACTCTTATCTCCAGAATTTTACTCGCAGAGGCCTCGACGTGGTCGAATCAAGTTTATTTCGCAATTTGCGGCTGAAGGAGCTGATTAAATCGAAAAAATATGGCCAGAATAAACCTCCCCTAATATCGCATGAACCATGTCAGTGTCGAATTTCCTCAAAATCTTCGAAATTCTCTAGATCGTCGAAAAGGTGATTCGTTCAGCGCGGCATGGCTCGTTTCTCGAGGAGTGGCAAACACGTATGGCAGTCGGCAGCCATCTCATGGCACATAACGGTGGAGTTAGAAATAGAGAATCTGTTTCCTTAAGAAAGAAGGGGGAATAATTGTAGGTTGTACACGACTCAAAAAGAATTTCATACTTTCCTTGTTGATATCTTTATTTAGTATTTTCGTATTAATGAGAATTGTTCCTGTTACCCTCCTGAAACTCGTCACTTATCGTTGTCAAATGAAATGGCAAACAATTTTTCGGAATCATCGAAATGAGTTGAAGAATGAATGAAACTGTTGTTCAATGAACTGTTCCCATCGTTGGATTATTTTCAGTTTAGATACGGAAGGAGAGAGATACGAACGATTAATACGAAGTTTAAAGGTTTCCAAAAAGTTTCAAACGTTCCGATTGTTAATACGAAAATACCGGGATTGTTTTTGTGAATTTTCGCGTAATGTGGACGATGTCGAATCTCCGTTTTGTCGTTTCGTCAATTGTTTTCGGATCGTAGTCGCGCAAATGTTGTCCTAGAGAGGAGACTCGCGATCGAGGATCTTCCCTCGTTGATCCTCTGATGCTCTCTCTGTGGATCGTCGATCGTGTTGTCGGTTATCGATGATATCGTTAAGACTGCCCGCTCAACTGTAGCCACGTAAATATTACAAAATCCACATCGACTTATCGTTTTATAGCCTACGAATGATCTCGAAGGTGAAGATTTGCAAGTCCAGCAAAGTCGAGAGAGTTTTTACTTTTTTCATATTTTTTCCGTTTCGTTTCAAGAGAGTTTATTGTGCCATTGAAAAAGCGCCGTGTGTGGTGAAAAGCGATCGGTTTCTGTCGACGAAGTCTCGGAATTACAAAATGATCGACAATCGAACAAGGAGAAAAGGAAAATCAAAGTAAGCGGCCAAAGGCCATCGTCAACCGGCGGCTGTTGCATTTATCGGTAAAGGTCGTGCTGCGCGTGGATCCGTCAAGCTCTTGTGCGACATAAGATATAAAAGAGTTTCGATATGTGTATGTATATCTCTCCGAAAGAATTGTACAATTTATCTTCTTGTTACCTTGTGTGTTTCGATTCTCTGGTTTGTTAATTTTTCGTTTGAGATTTATCTGAAAACGGTCGTGTGTGTGTTTGTCGCGTTTCGAGAAATTTTGTATACACAAGCAAAGCGCTATACTGAAAATGATATCCCTTATCGGCTCGCGCGGAGTATTTATTTGGATACGAGAGCGTTTCGAGTCGAAGAATATTCGAAAAAGAGAGGAAAAATCAACGGTTGATTCGGATAAACCTTAAAAATACCGTCATAGGTCCGCACGACGCAACGCTAGGGATTCGGTTCGTTAGCAGATCTTTCCTGCGATCGCTTTGTCGAACAAGAATTATTCTTTCTCTGATATGCGTTTGTTTGGGGGCTGTGATCGGTTAGGTTAGAGTTAGATACATCGTTCAGAGTTGAAACGTGGTTATTGTGCTTCCCTGAGAGCCAGTACCCCGGCATTGTCACCTGTCGAAGACCACGTTCGCACCTTGGATAAGACTCTTTTCCTCAACACACATTAACACTTTCCTATCGGCCCGGAAATCTCTCGTTACAATCATCGTTTTGCCCGCTCATACATTGTCGCTATACCACGTGTAAAGTGTCTTCTTTCGATCAAAAGTAAAATATTTTCATGCAACTTCAAAATTAATCTTAGTACTGGAAAAAATTGTGCTACCGTCAACACTTTTATTCTGATTTCATCAAACACTAAACTGTTCAAGATTTTTCTTGCAATCGTTTGAACACAACATTTTCTATTTCTCCTTTCCAGATACTTCAAAAGGTTTCATTTCTTCCTTTCTTTTTGTGTGTTCTATAACCTATTAAACGTAATTTGTCGATGTAAAGTATATAACAGAGAAAGGAGTATAACATCACTCCAGGGTTCTTTATGCAACTGTTTCCAAGGGTGAAAATCGTGCTCGTCGAGCTAATGATCGAAAAATCGATTCAATCCAGGAGCTCGGAGTCGGTCGCGAATAATGATAAAAGTCGTCTCGTTAAAAATCTAAAAAAGAGAGAAACAGCAGCTTTGCGCTGCTCCAAAGGGTTAAAGGGTACGCGCGTTCGGTTGCAGCCAATTATATCGCTCGCGAAAGGGGGCTGGTCGACGTTTTAAATGCTAAATGAAGAAAGGGGAATCGATCGTCGTAACAAGACACCTACGGAGAGTTGGCGAGGGAGCACGGTTCGATGTTGGAACGCGAATTGTAACGATAACGACCCTAACGAGCACACTCGTCAGAGGGAATTACGACTTTCCTAAATTAATAAGGGAGAAGTAAATCGGATAGGAATCGAACACGAAGTTTCAAAGTTGCCTCGAGATCGCTGAGAACGAAGAATTTGCTTGCAGTGGAACGCCTTTGATCGGTGTTTCTCGAACCTTTCGAATATCGTGGAATACATTCCAGGAAGAAAGCCAGAAATAATCATTTTCTTCGTCAATTATGTATATTCGACTTGAAAAGCTCCTGGAATTTTTATTCGTACGAAACTGAACGACAACAGTGCTATTTCAATTGTATTTCTCTTGAAATTGTTCTTTTATGGCAGGCAAGAGCATGAACTTCTCTGTGGGGCACTTTGTGTGGCTCCCTTGAGAGCGAGAGCAATGAAACCACGCCCACTCAATGACCTTTAAACATTCTTTCAAATGAACACAGTATAAATCGCAATGGTATCGTTCAATTTTGTGCAACAAACAAACTCCAGGAACTTTTCCACATAGATTATTACAGATCTCGATTGAAGTCATTTAATTGTAAGATTCAATCTTTAATTTTATTGATTTACGAACAAGATTGGATTGAGCGAACACTGTCGCACAAAAGTTTACAGTGCACTTAGTTTCTTAAAGAAATATCTTCTCTATCTTTTCTATTTGGTTTAAAAATAGTATATATTAAAGAGAAATCGTAAATTGTCTTTAAAAATTAAGTTTTGTGCAGTTTGCGAAGTGCTTTAAATATCCGAACGGCAGTGTAAGTATTTTGAAATTCTTATATCGTATTAACGAAACATCAGCGTGGAATTAGTAATTTTGATAAAGAGATCAGGATGCGTTAAAATACTTCTCTTATATTATATTGTACTACAAATTGAATTCGTGTTGGAAATTTTCATTATCCTCGAATAACTTTGTATACAATATGTATGTACTTATGTACATATGTATAATTCAAACCTCCGCTTACGTGGTTTACGTATACATTACTATATTAATTAATAAAAATAATATATAAAACTTTTTAATCTTTTCTTAAACGTATAAGCTTGGATTGATAGAATTTGCGTAAATTCTTTTTGTATTTTGCTTTCACGTTTATTTATCCTTATTACAAGCTTTGTGCTTTGTAGCATTCTAGAATTCTATGTATATTTAATTTTTTAATTTCTGTCTTTCGATAAGAGTTTATATCATCGGTGCATAATATTTTAAACATTGCTTACTTCGAAAGTGAGTAACCAATATTAATATTAAACAACAGATCGAGACATACAAATTCGGCGAAGATTATCTTCGTTTCGTTCGTTTCTCTTTGTGAAATCGTTTTGATCAAATCTAATCTTTCATTGATATGAAAAAATATTCGGGAAATAGATTCACAATGGTTGATTTTAACATGGCTTCTGTTTTATCTCCGTACGAAATATCCACCGTTTCAAGTTTCCAGGTTCGAGGAACGCCGGTTTCAAAGAAAATGGCGCACCGACTGCAGGTTCTCTATGCGGCGAGCATTTTGCCAAGTATTAAAAAGCTTTCAACAATCGGACGTTTTTCTTCTTGTCTTTCGAGGTAATGGTTCCCCCGACTATCATTTCCACATTTTCTCTCTTTCTCTCTGTTCCTCTCTTCCGTTCATTCACGAGCGCGCAGAGTTTTGCCGGCTCCAACGACGAGTTAATCGTTCTAGAAATACGCGTCGAGAGCTCGAAAACGTTTCGCTTGTGAAAAATAGTTCTTTGACGAGCCGGCCCTTTCCACGAATGTCCCGTAGGAACTCGAGTAATTCGAGGAATCGCGCAATGATCATTACAATGACGATAACGGTTCCGAGGGATTAGAAACAATAAGAATTGCGGTCTCGACTAGTGCCAGCATTTTATGCGACTACTTTGGCAATTCAAATCATTATAGAAAAAATAACATTGTATATTAAATTTTACATTCATTTCTGCTTCCTAGCTTTTATATTCAATCGTCAAAATTTGCGTCATCGCCTTTGTGCTCTGCAACGTGGAACTTCTTTTAAAATTACTTGCTGCATAGGGACTTGATATTTTTTCATTATCATATGCGATTACCTTGGACATTCGAATTATTATTGTATAGAAAAATTAATTTTCATGTTGAAAGTGGTACTTGGTGTTCCTGATTTCATTGTACACCGACATTTCAATGTACACCGACTCAACTTCGGATGGAACGTGTTCTAGCACAGGTACACAGAAAGCTGGCACTGGTATTGAAAAACAGGTTACTCTGAAAAATCTACGCACATTCATCGCCTCGAGTTCGAGGAAGCTGCGTCCTACTCACCGGAGCTGAACAAAAACGGACATGGTGTTTGCCGCTAGTATAATTAACCCTTTGGAGCCGTGAATTTGCAGCGACCGCATCCGAGTCCCGATTACTCGCTTTTCGTTCGCTTTTTCGTTGAAGCCGCGGATAAAGGGCTTTATTAAAATTTCACAACGGGGAGAGATTATTGCGTCGAAATAATGGAGAAAAATGTTGTAAAAAATTGGTCGAGGGGAAAGTACGAACGCGAGATCGAAACGAATGATCGAAACGCGCGAGATCCTCGGTAGATAGAATTCAGAATGGACGTCAAAGGGTTATGCACCGGTCAAACGGTCATCCGATTCGTTTGTCCTTTTTCTTTTGGCAAATACTGTTGTTCACACCCTGTGCTTTCGTAGAAGCGTCTGTGCACACGGCCGTGTTGTCGACCACTCGACAGTGTCCTCCGAGTCAGTTAAAAACTTACTCATGCCTCGCGATGCTGACGCGAAATCAACTCGCGTGTTCATCACACACCGATCATTGTTGCTCTTCGTTAGGACGAAGAACCGCGGGCCCATATACACGTACACACACAAGCACGCAACACACACGTACACACTGAAACGCGCTCACACGCTCTTCCGTTAATAAAATCTATATAATTTTAATAAACAATTTACACGTATAACATAATCGATAAATGTCATATCTGGTGTACGACGTATCTGCGTACGGCGTCCACGTTCCTTGCCGTATGCTCGCGCGTACGCACATACGCGCGTACATTGCGTGTATACTTTTTTTCCTTCCTCTTTCTCTATACAACAATAAGTTCATTAATCGCTAGATAGGATCGTTCGTATTGATACTTTCGTCCTTGCGCCTCGTTAATCCCAACACTCTCTCACCGTTGTCGGCGTTGTATAGTATAATACAAGTATGTATATTACATACATATACTGGACTACGAGAAACGTTTCGACCGGAAGCGAGTACGATCCTTGAAATACGGCAAGACACGCGAAATCTACTCGGCCTGTTGCACTGCGGCGAATAATACGCGAAATGCTGGCCAAAATTCGCCCCTTGATGTGCAAAAAATGTCAAGGATGCATCCTTTTCAGACATTTTGCACATCGAAGTAAAATATATTTTAACAACAACAGCATATATGTATACATATTATCAGCAACATATATCTATTATAATCCCAGGAACATTTCTGCTTTGGATTTGTACAACAGTTCTTTGGTAAGCTTACGTAAATTATAAATTAGGGGTTGGTATGTTCAATTTTTGGGTAACTTGTCGACATTCAATTAAATAACTCTGAGGAGCGACAGAGTTGAATTTTTATTAGTTAGTTCACCCTTATCCCTCCTATCAGGCATCCTCTTTGAATGGAAATGTCGGCTAACAATCACACTGAACAGTTGGAGCGATAAGGGTATCATTAAACACTATTATAATATTAAACGCTATGTGTACGAACTTTTGTATCAGAAATTATTTGTCGAAATAAGCTCATCTTTTTACCGAAATCCGAAGGATTTCACTCAACGATATTTGTTTGAACAGGGAAATACATTTTGCAATATTTACAATCATTAAATAACTTTCATTTCATAAATTTCTTCTCGAAGATATTTTAAATTTAAAGAAAATATGACTGTATTTCTTGAAATTCTACCTACAATATTAATCCATTTTTAGGTACGTGTCTTTAAAGTTAGCGTCACAATGGATCGTCAACGAATCTGTATGCGTTATGTTCACAAAATGGACGATAACTTTCAAAGCCGCAGAGACTCGTGAAAGATAATTAGTGGAGAATTTAGAGGTAGCTCTCCTCTTCAATAGGAAAAAGAATTAGCCGGGAGGAATGTTAAGAAAGTTACTATTTACACGAACAAACATAAAGTATACTATTATCTTCAATTTCGGTAGAGCCATTTCTGTAGAACCTGAAGAAGCTGGTAACGGCTTAATCCTACATTAAACCAACGCCAATAGAATCTTAAAGCACTACGTAAACGATCGATATAAATACATTAACAAGTTCGTCGCAAAAGTTCATTTCACAAAATCATCGACTCCAAATTTTAACACCCTGAAAACAATTCTGATACGAAAAACTGCTAAGAATATAAAACTTGAAAACTGTCAAAATATATATATATATAGATGTCTCAAGAACCATCTACACTAAATAA
Organism: Lasioglossum figueresi; assembly: GCA_028455805.1. Classification (NCBI taxonomy): domain Eukaryota; kingdom Metazoa; phylum Arthropoda; class Insecta; order Hymenoptera; family Halictidae; genus Lasioglossum; species Lasioglossum figueresi. The sequence continues at coordinate 1,036,468 of CM052190.1, forward strand.
ATCCAAAGAATTGCCCCTTGTTTTTGACTTTCAGCCAGAATTTCGTTATTTTTCGCCACCGCGCGGCGGCGTGGTCTAAAGGAAGGATCATGCGCGCAAACGTTCTATGGTACATAATAAATCTTTCATGTACAATAAATATAATACACAACTAACAATATAGCAACAAGGAAGAAGTTTGATTCGACGACGATCGCGGGTCGTGTGCCGTATTCCAAGGTTCTGAAAAAACAGCGACTATCTCTTCTCGTCCACGTTCTCGAGGATGCTGGGAATAAGTTCGAGACCGTCGTTCTAACAAATGAATAACGAAATGCGCTAGCTCCGCCGGCGCTCAGCTCCGTTCTCTCTTCTCTGAACGTTGAACGAACCGCGGAGGATTCGAACGGTTAACAATCGTTGCAGCCTCGACACCTTATACATTCAACTCTATACGACAACTCTACATTCTTCCGTCATCAGCGCGTTATATCAGTCTTGACGTCGTGTCGGATCGGCTGTGTCTAGTATACACCGATCGGGATGGATCCTAGTTTCGATCGGGTTCGTCGTTGACGCGAGGACACTCGGATATGTTTTCGTGTTCAGTCGTCTGCTAAAGATCGGTCGAGTCGTCTGTTAAAGATCGAACCTCTGTGATCTAGACTCTAGACTCTAGACTCTAGAAGGAGGGGCCCTATCGAAACGTTCACCGATCCCCGAACGAGTTCACGATCCGTGATCACTGTTCACCGGTTTTGTCACCCGCAAGGAACACCTTTCCAATTTCAACCGAAGAGGCTCTGACCGAAGTTTCTTTTGTTAACCAACGTAGCACCAACGAAGAATCTAGAGGAGGCTCACTCGTTCTGTTCGAACGCACACGTGGACACCTGGCACGAGACCGAAGCATGCGTGCAGTCTCAATCTTGAGGACAACGGTTGCCTCTACACGTACCATTCTTTGATGTCTATCGGTTCGCGTTTCTTGTTGGCTTTGCTGCCATTGGCGCCGTTCTTCAGAGCACCGTTGAACGCCTGGCCGGACCCGGTCGCGCCTAACAGCGCGGCGTTAGGGTCCTGGCAGAAGTTCTTCGTCTCGTCGACCTTGTAGCTGGTCTCCGGACGATTCTTGAACTTCAGGATAATCAGGATGATCAGCACGATCGCGATCAACGCCCCGGCGATTATGCCGATTATCAGCGCAGCGTTCTCCGCCGCTTCGCTCGTTATCCTCTTGTTGTTGTTGTTCTTCGGAGGGGTCGGCATCGGCGTGTAGATCGGAGGCGGAGGCGGTGGAGGCGGGTCCGTCATCTCCGTGGTGGTCGTTTGGGTCGTCACGGTCGTCGACCTGGGCGTCACGACGCTGCTGTAATCATTTCAACGCGGTTGGTTAGCATACTGACGAGTCACGCCTAATATGGGAGATGCGAGGTGACGAGGGATGACGGCAGTGGATTGTTGAGACTTTGATAGGAAGCGAGGGGTTTTCTATTCCTGCTTCTATGTTGCCTATTGCTTTTCAATGAGCAGTATGGTATCAACTCTTAAATCATGTGAAATCTAAGGGACGATGAAGGTAGACAACGCTGGATTGTTGCGATTCCGATGGAATTTAAATCTAGGATCCCCTATCTCAAGAGGATTATTCTATTCTATAATATCCTATCAATTTTTGAATCATGTAGAATGTAGAGTGTAGAGTGTAGAGTGACTATTTTATCTCTCAGTTTTCAATTATCAACATATTTATAATTTCTTAATAATATAAATAATGATTGGGGTTGATTGTGGTATATGATTACGATTCTGACAGAGTGCACGTCTAAGCAAATATACCTCCCCTTACCAAGAGTAATATAACTTCAATTTTTGAAACAACTGTATATTACTGAAATAATCTTTCTCATATGTTTTCCAATTCCTGCAATTAATAATTACAGAATAGTGTCGGTGACGCTCAGAGCGAAATATTAGTCATTTCTATGCACAAGTAGAAATAGCTTCCGCTTTAAAGCGCCAAACTGTATCCTCAATTTAGATATCGAATTATTCATTTTTTATTTCTCGTATCAGCAGGACTGAAATATTTAAAACGGCATTATTGGAAATTTTGTCGAGGATGCTAATAATTTATCACCACTCGAATCGAATCAGCTACGAGAACTTTTTATAAACGGATTAAATACAACATTTTCAAAAGTAGATTAAGTCGATATATGAACGTTTGGAAGATTTGTTACACGGAGTTAATTCTAATATCGTTGATGTGAACTTTACAATTAATTCGATGCTGTGTAGAAAATATATTGTTCAAGTGTAAACCAGGTTTCGATTAACTGACAATCCTGAATTTGCTGGCTGAATCCGTTAGAACGGTTAACTAATCAAACCACTAAAACCAATCTGACTGCTTAATCACAGTTTGGTTACCCACAACCCCCAAACACGTGTATAATTTATCATCAATTTTGGCACGTATGCGCCGCAAACTAAGGACGGCATAAATCAGTATCCGGAAACTATGGAAAAATATACGAATAACTTGAGAAAATTGTTCAAATCGCAAAATTCGGAAAAACGATAGAGCCATTTAATTATTAAAGCATAGATTAACTCAGGAGCAGATCAATTCAGTATTATTATTATTAAAACAGAAGCTAATACAATTGATAGAAATTGTTTACTTTCAGTAAACATATCGAATTCAAAGAGAAGTCAGTCTCTGATTTTCAATCTGTCAATACCAACCCTCTACGACTGAAATAACCATGAAAAAAAACTTCACTCCTATTTTATCTGTAGGGACAGAATTTATCACCATTTCAAATTGACGAATAAATCACTGTCAACTCCTTATTCTCAATCTGTTAGCACGAAACTCTTCCAATAACCATCCAACTCAACTGTCACAAATAAAAACAGCTGCACCCCTGTTTCCGCAGTTGCAACAAAATTTGCCGTCGCTATAAAATTTTTATAATTAAAGCAGAAATCACTGTCAATTTTTCAGATTAATCTCTCGCTAACTCCTTTCGTAAAAACAAGTCACCGTTATGAACCCCTTAAAATGAAAACAGAATAAAATACATGTCGCTGTCGGGATCACAAACTCACTCTCTACCAAGAAAAAAAGCCACCCGTATTTCAACGTCGCGGGTAAAACAGCAGAAACGAAAGGAACACATGTTCGAAAGGAAAACAGTCAGGAAAAACAGAACTGGTGTGCATCAACAGGGTCGGCAGGCAACGTGTCCTCTTCGAGTTAGCACGAGGGACACCCCCTTGGACCCCCGTAGGGAATATTTGGCGAGTTGTTCGACCAAGAGAAAATGACAGACTCACCTGGCGTGGCTGGTCTCGAGGTCTGTGGTTGACACATTGTACTGGACGGAGACGGTGACGATATCCCGGGTCGATGTCGACGGCGAGCTTGGAGACGTTTGCGTGCTGATGTGGCTGGTGGTGTACTCGCGGGCTGTCGTGTACGTCACCGAGCTGGAATCTGCTTGGAAAATGGAATGGAGAAGCGTGAGAGCCGGCTGGCGCAATTACGTGTATCCGATTGGCTGCAGAAGGGGGATGGGGTAGTAACGTGCTACCGACAATATTTACGCGTGCGTAGGCCGGCAGATATTCACGCGTGCGTGGGCAGGCCACGTTGCGAGGACAACCAGGAGGGAGAAGAAAACCGTGCTTCCAGCCACCGCGCCGCGCCGCGCCGCCGCCGCCGCCGCCGCCGCCGTTGCTTCCAGGGACGTACGTTTAATCACGCGGACAGAATCGACGCGACGCGTCGCGTCGCGACGCTCTCTCTGCCGTTTAATTGCTTTCTTTCCACGCGCGTTTGTGCCTCCCCGCCGACGCTATTATCCGCGACGGTTCACAGCTTTCCAGGACTCCGCTTCAACGCTTTCCTACTTGCCGACACGCGAAACCGGGTCAGCGAGAATGATCCGTGCGTCATTCACCCCCTACGCGAACTACCAACGATTATTTTGAGAAATCTTCCAATTCTATGGACGATGGTTTTTCATATACAGGGTGTTCACGCTATTACTGGCCAGCGTTTTTCTTGTAAATAGTAAATATTAGAAAAAAAATGAAAGAGGAAAATGTAGTACTGTTTTTTACACGCAACACAATGGCGTATGTAATTTTGTTGTGTTTGTATTATATTATTTTGTTAGATATGAAGTTTAGACCTTCAATTTTTTAAATCGAATGCTGTATATTTTTTTATAACACATGAAAGCGTGTGTCTAAACGAATTCATCCGTATACTGTACAGTGACCTTCATGGTCATACTAGGTCAGAAATTGAAGAAATATTTGGAATATTTCATACCAATGTGTTTACAAGTATTCCTTATTGGAGAGGCTACCACGCGCGGAAGCTACTTTTCGTACCGAAGTTGTCGGATTTTCTTAAAAATGTAAGAGGACTTATAATTTTTGATCTTCAGAAAGAAGACATTTCCGATTGTGACACTTATTTAGCAAAGACCCTGTTTCCTTCAAACGCTCTGCAAGCAAAACAAACTGATTTTCATTTGGTTGCACTCTGTCCGGATATTCTTCTAGGTATTTCAATTTACTTTGCCTTTTATTTCCATTGCACGGGTAATAAATGCTTACCGTATCCGCTTTCTCGTCCACCGTATAACAATACATTACTATGCGATATTATACTAATTGGTTTCGGAAGTAATATTGAAATTGTCTCGTCATAGAAGAAACTAGAAGTAAACACTCTGATTGTAAATGACAACATCATCTGATCCGTATGAATAAGGAATACTTGTAAACACATTGGTATGAAATATTCAAAATATTTCTTCCATTTCTGTCGCCATTTCTTTCGCTACACACACGCTTTCATGTGTTATAAAACAATATGCAGCATTCGATTTAAAAAATTGAATATCACCTTCGTATCTAACAAAATAGTACAAACACAAAAAAATCGCTGGCTAGTAATAGCATGAACATCCTGTATTTTCCAGCTGGTGGAGGTGACAAGATTTTTTCAATTGGGTTGTCAATGTTGGCTTTTCAACAATTTAGGGGAGAGGAATGGTTGGACTGAATTCTGATCGAAGGTCGTACATATCTTTGAGAATAATTTGTATTCATTTTGTAGGAAGATTCCAAACAATAGACACAGAAATGTTTTATAATCAATAGGTTCTTTAGTTTCTTTTTTGGCAATATGAAAAACTTACGGATGTACGATGATCAGTTCAGACATTCCAGAGGATCAAACCGAAGTGCTTTTAACATATTTTGTAGCTGATGAATTAGAGAAGCTCTTTAATCTTTTTAGGGTTCGTTATGGTTAGTCGAGAAGGGTTTCTAATACCTGACAAGTCTTGTGAGTAGAAACGAAGGGGTGGGAGATGGTTGGACTGAATCTTGACACGATTCTCTTTTCCTTTAGAATAATTTCTATAGTTTGGAACGATGCTGGAGGTAGTTAAGACTCGCTTTAGTTAGGGAAACCGCTTTAGAAGATCGTTTGTATGTACAGCACCGAGTGAAGTGTCGATTTTCTACAATGATGATACACCTCTTGTTAGCTACCAGACACAAACCTTTCCACCCCCAGTGGATTTATTACCCCATTATGTCTCTAATCACGAGTACGCTGAAATCAACCCTTTTAAACACTAGTTTCATATGTGGAATACATTTTTCAGTGAAAGAAGACTTTCGAAGTAACTGGTTGGATGAGAAAACAGTAGATCTTTATGAGACCAAGTTCTACGAATTTACATTTTTAAAGATCGTTTCGAAAGAAATTTAATTCGACATGTTTCTTTTAACGAATCTGTCAGTGCGCTCAACTGCATTCCGTGTAATACCGTATTACCTCGTGGAAACCGATCGTAAATAACTAAACGTCTCTTCAGGAATATCTGTCTTGATACGTGGGGGTAATATTTCAATGCATCGCAAATAGAACCATCCATCACAAATACTAGGCAATTTTAGCAAGAAACATTTTACGGGAACGCGAAGAGAGATTTATATCCGTTTTTGCCATTTCAAACGGACTGTTCAGTGGACGACATGAAATTTTTATTATGCTGCAATCGCGAGAGCGACGGATATTTTGGTCCTAAATGTTTGAAAACGGTTTTTGAAATTCAATTGTTGATAATTGATATTTTCCTTCGATTTCAATTAATAATAGTTTCATTCGTTGTATCCAGTGAAAAATGAAAGATTATTACGTTCCCGAGGATTTAGGGCAGAATATTCTTTTAAATGCGCGACGCAAGACACAAAGCTGAACTCGTCGAACCACATAAACCTCGATTCTCGTCGTTCAAAATCGATTCTCAGTTGGTCTAGTTAAAGTATGTCGACTCTCTAAGTTCATTAGTGCTCGTGGGTTTACTGATCGAAATGTCTGGTGTCGTCAAAAAAGTACTGTCTGCTGTTTCTTCAATTTATTAGATTGACATGGACATGCTCATTTTAATTTTCCAAAGTTAATCGACTCAATTGCAATTGCAAACACCAAAGAATTTAATTATTTTTTTCGACCGTAACAAAAATTAACAAATAGCTTTTCAATCTTCCAATTTCTCATAGCTTATTATAAGTATATGACATACAGTAAACTAATCTCTTACTGTCAGATACGCTAAACTAAGTTTAGATAACTTTTAGAGGAAGGCAAAATCATTGTATCAATTTAAAGCAGATAAATTTTGATCTGAGAAAAACGATTTCGCATTTGTCTCGTGTTTCCATCAGATTGCGTATCAAAATGTAAATTCCTGATGTATAATTATAACACTTCTCAACATGAATGGTGGTCGGCCATTTATTTTTCCCTCAACCGCTATCCGAGGCTTAAATCTCCATATATCTCTATCTTCCATCAAATTATTCATACATACATAAAACAATGCACATAAGAAACCAAAGACAAAAATCTGAACAATAAATCTATGAAAAAAAATTGTTTACATTAAAAAGATATCCTGGTAGAATGACTAACTAGAAAAGAAGTTTATGATAATGCTCTATGTATTATACAATAACAACTGCACAAGCTTCATAAAAATGTGTCTAAAAGTAAAAAGAAAGGAACAAAAATATACCGATTGTGTGATCAACATAATCGACGTCTCAAAATTTGATGCAAAAATCAAAACTTTCTATCATCCGACTGTAGAGCCACCCGATGGGTCCTAAGTCAGCTGTACTCACTCAGAAGGTAGCTAAGGAGTTCGTCGAACGATAATCGTTCGGTGGAGGGTAGCAAGGTCAACTTAGGGGATGCGCGAGGTACCAAAAAGATGATTTTATGAAACGGAATCACTTCAACGACGGTAAACAGAGACGATAGAGTGGAGACAGCCTCTATTCTGCGGTGAAGAACGGCCTACTGAAAGAAGTCGCATCTGCGTCGAAGGGGTTGGCGCTATTTTCGTGATGGTCAACTTAACCGGTGGCAGTCGGGATTGGCGGAGCTTTCACCGTGCGAACTCGAGGGATATGCAGATGAAGAGGACGCCCACGGGCCAAGTATTTCCATAACGAGCCTCCGTGCATTCTTTCATCCTCCGCAACGCCCCACCTCTACATCCCCCTCTTGCGTTCACATTTTCAACGTATCATGCCTCAATTAGTGCACATGGCCAAGTCAACCCCACGCAATTTCACTCGCGAACGATAAATATTAATGCAACGTTTCCGGCGACGCGACGCGACAGGAACGAGCCAGATCCGAGGTTGTTCGAGATTTTGACAGAATGCGAAATGGACTGCCCGATTACGCTGCCGAACGAATTCTGCACGCTGTCGGCGAAATTGCCAGCTGAAAGGCTACCGATAATGTCGGGCGCGATCGATCTTAATCTATTTTCGCAGACAGAAGTTTTTGGGTGATTCAGGCTCTGAGAGCTGTTGAATCTTTTAGGCAAGCAGAAAGCTAATGGCAGAAAGAACTGGCCGTCTCTGGTATTTCTGAGTCTTCTGGGTATTTTTAAAAACGTGTGAAATGAGTTTTTCAGTGAGCGGGTTTTGTGTGTTCTTTTGATGTTCTCTGGGGAAATCGTTTGAAATTTGTAGCTTGAAAAGTATTAAATTACCAATTTCAAGTATAGATATATGGTATGTTGATCGAGAAATCACTGGGAGCAGGGGTGCGCTTTACCACGAGACCCGGAGCATACAAATTTCTAATCCGCCGCGCCGCGCCGCGTCGCGCCGCGTCGCCCGCCTCGGTAGAGGAAGCGTATCTCGCCAGCGTGTCGCGGGTTCTGCGGAAGTGCTTTCGATTCAGCAGCTGGGCAAAGAATTCTCTTTCCTCTCGGCAAACTATGCAGGTCTTTGGAAATACTCCGCCCGCATGAACGACGGGCATGTACATACTAGGAACTGAACGAGAGAAAACCGTCCACGGGAAGATCAATACCAGGCGTGGCGTGTTCGCGAGTTGGCACTCGTGAAAATCGAGTGTGTTCCGATAGCGAGGAGGGGCAAAAAAAAAAAATAGCATTGCCGGGGAAAAAAAACCAGAAAAACGAAAAGAAAACCAGAACAAAAAGGGACAAAGAGCCAGAGTGTAAAAAGTAGGGTAAAAAAACGGACCGGTGACCGACGTGAGGAAGATCTCCTCGGTGGTGACCGGCTCGCCGGATCCTTCCTCGCAGTCTTCGTCATCCTCGCACGAAGGACGTTCCTGGATGTTCTCCTTGCGATGTGTCGGGCTTAGGGTCGTCGGCGACCTCGTCGAGGCGACGTACACCGGCGTGATTATGTCGTCTGCGAACAGAGAAGAGAAATAGGCCCTGTGATTATTGGAATCGCGGGAAACACAGCCAGCCGTCCGCGACGCTCTCGCATAATTTCCGTATGATTGCGCCGCGGTTTCCGGCGTTTGCGTCATCGTTGTAACGCGAAACGAAAATGTGGTTATTGCCCACGGGTGGTGGACCAGGAGGGAGGGGGATTGGGGAAGGGGAGGCCGGACGATAATGGAGATAGAATGCACGTTTGATTGGAACGTTTTGTTCTGGCCGCGATACTCCGTGCCAGTTTCGTTTCCCTTTGAACTCAATTCCGTTGGCAATTCCAGTTGATTTTCGTTTTTGTTTGGCTCATTTCTCGCTTCTGCATCGTTCACATGCTGGAAACGCCTTCTTTGGCTGGCGACGATTAACCCGACTGATTTTGCATTGTATAATGGCGCCCGGCCATCGGAGCCGTTCCGGACATCGAAACCTTCGTTATCGGATACGAAACGTCCGCGCGGACCTTGTAATCTGATTTTTCTCTATCGGTCCTCGTGCCTTCGTTCGTGACACGGTTAGTATCGCGATACGAGCGTGCAATAATTACAGCTGCCCGCGAACAAATGCTACGCGTATGAAAAGACTCGTTTCCCAACCTACCCCTGTCGCTCCGACTGCTTTATACATATTCCGGCCTGTGCTTGTCCTTGTCCCCGTGCCGCGACGTTACGATATCCGAACCATGCAGTTTTTTAATTGCGGTGGAAGTCGGAAAAACGAAGAGACGTTTCTTTTCAATTCTAGTGTATGTTAAAACGAATGTCGGCTATTTGTCGTTGGTAATAGGGCGCAGAGTAAACGATCTCTTTTTAGTTCGGTAATCACCATACTGCGGATTTCATGCGAACACGGTATCGTTCAATCTGACCCCTGAATATTTTACATCGCTTATCGAATCTTGTATCGTTACGTGCTCGAATCTCAATGAAACATTAATTTGTTTCAGCGGATATCTCGCTCATTCAATTTGTAAAATATCAACCGAAACACGTTTGTTGCTGATGAAATATTTAAACGTTGCGAATGTTGTCTAGAGAGCAGCAAGGATTTCTGTAATGTTGCTTCGATAATATTTGTGGGACAAACTAAAACGTTCGTTCAGCAATGTTAACGTTCGCCGAGTGCTCAGATTTGATATACATATAATTTTGTGGATATAATTGTTGTCGCATAATTTTTCGAGCGCTTAATGGTTTTTTAATGCTAGCAATTAAGTGCTCGCCGATTTTCGATGTTTTTGTTGAACCTACAGCTCTACAAGAAATTGAAAATATCAGTGAACATAAATTTTGTTGAAAAATGTAACGGCACAAGGCGAAAAGGTACAAATAACAATCTGTCAATGTTCTTGTGCACGAAAAAACACGCTGACCCGCGATCATTGCACAAATACCGTTTCCCTTAGCCAACTCATGCGTGATTTCGAACAATTAAGCTCGCTATCTTAACAGTTTCGCGACTGTGGTTTACTACAAGGCGACGAATAGCTATGGTCGCCCTTATCCGTTCGGAGTAAAACACTTTTCCGTGCGAATCTTAACGATTGTGTGTGTAAATCTTTTTTCACGCGACAAATTACTGCTGCCAAAGGTAATTACGCTTGAAAACGTTTGTAAAATCTAATTCTTCGCAGGTGAACTCTCGAGATAATCGAATTAATAGCTTCGGAGAGTGCATGCGCTTTGCGATCGTAAAATGCGTTTCAGAATCGTGCGATATTTTTGCAAAATGGGAAAAAACGAGTGAAAAGAAAAATTAGATCCTGCCACGCAAACAACATTAAAACAAAACCATTTATTTCAATTCGGAATATTAAGTTTTGCTACGCTCGTATATTGTCAACATTGGCCGATAAACTATAAAAGAATGGGAGTTTATTTCTATTGAAATCGTACACTGTGCTTCGAATAATTAAACATTACGAACAAGAGAGACAGTACAAATTTATGTTCAATTGTTTCATCAAAAATAGGATCGCTGGATTGCTAAAAAATTTCCGACGATATTGACGTATGTATACGTATAAAGCGTAAAAATCTATTAAAATATTTACGTTTTGCAATGCTTTGCTCTCCAATATTTGCTTCGCTATCATTATGCGGTGTAGCAAAGCAAAAAATTGATTTCCGTTTGTACGTCAATCAGTTTGTTAAAAATGAGTGGTAAATATGTATGTCTGAGCTGTCGCATTTTTCAAACTGATTTAAAAAGCCTACATAAACATCCGGAGTTTGTTGTTTACGCGATGCCGCTATAGTTTCAAAGCGAGATATCGATGTATTTTAATCATCCGAGTGGCGCGAGATGGAAATAACCGTTCGCAAAGTGACGATGACGCTTTCTGTGGGCGGCGACCATGCGCGTCCGGCTTATTAAAGTGATCGCATTAATTCAGTTTTTAGTCAGCCGGAGAAGATTTTCGAACCGGCCGTCAGATTATGCGAGGAGGTCGAGAGAAAGGAGGGAACCGCCGACGCCGCGCCGTAGCGCGCTGCCCAGGGATCCTAAATATGCAAATGAATCGAAGATACAACCGGGCAAGCATGAAGACGAAAAGGTGGCATGCCATGCGTTATGCGAGCCCGATCATGCGTGTGTGTGCCCGTGTGGATTTCCTACCCTGTGCCTTATCACCATTTTCCGAATATTGATTACGGTACGAAATTGTCTTTTGCACGAGAGAAATGAACGGACATTTTTTATTTATTTGGCTCTTTAATGATTTGTGTTTAATGATTTTATCCGCTGTTAATAAATTGGCATTATCGTTGCTGTGATATAAGCAATTCATACTTGCAATGGGATATCGGAGGAAATGCATTTAGATAAGTACGTGATGAACGAGGAGTTCATAGGAACGAGGATTGCGATAAATGATTGTTCGTTTTGTCTGGTTAGGGATTTCTATTATCTTTGGATGATACACGAGGTTGATCAGATTACGAGAAACAAGCTTATGAAATTTGAATTTGGTAACCTAAAATTCTGGTATTATTGTTGAAACAATTTTAATATTAAGTAATTCTTTCTGCTCCTTTGCGACTTTTTAGGGTAAAATCAACCCTCACGCATTCATGCGAAATATCAATATATTCTCATAATTGAGAATTTTTAAAGGTATTATTCATATTATGCACACAACCATACAAGTGATTTAACTTGCATGCAGATAAATATTTTTTAAATAATAATTAAAACTAAACGATAATTTGTAGATGATCATTTCGTGTTGAATGTTTGCAATTTAATGCAGAGTTCTGGATTACGGGAGAAAGTTGCTCCACCTCTTTTTAGTCATTCTGGTTGCTTAACTGTCTGCGTTTGTTTATACAATTACGAGCAGATTTCGTATTGCTGTTAATAATGCAAATAACGAGACTGTATACGAGTATATACCTTCGAGAATGAAAACAGCAATTCAACGTTTCGAATATGTACATAATTTACTGCGAAGCTCACAGATTAATATTAATTGTCCCGAAAGAATTTAACGGGGCTAATAGTAAATAAATTTTAATCGTTGGATCGTTTTATTTAGAATTGTTATAAAATATTTTCCGTGACTGTGCTTTGTGAGAAATGAACCGGCACGAAACCAAATTGATTGCACATTTTTGTATTTCATTGAATTACTACTAATATTTCTATAGTGCATTGATCAAATAAATAGTAATCTACGTTTTAAATTTCATCCGATAATACTTGAGAATTCATTATATTGCAGAATTATTTGTATTTCCTATTTAATGAAACGTTATTTCGTTCTGAAATCGTATTGCGTTTCAGTTGCGCAAGACATCTCTGCTTAATGGATTTCATGTGATATATTTCTTTTATTTATTTTATAATAATTATTATAAGAGTAATAACTTTATTTCTCTGCAGCGCAATAATTAATTGAAAATATGATACACGTTGCTAAATAATGGCCGAGCTTTGTCTCGCTGTTTATCGATTTTATACAGGTATTACTTTTCATTTTTGTTTTAATATTTATCATGGGAATAATACCTTTTATTTTGGTAAGTAAATTGTTTAAAAAAAAATTTGGTAAGTGCCGCCAAAGAGCGACAAGTGCCTTACCAGTTTATGTGTGTTCCATCCTTGTCTAGGGGAGTGCTAAACATCTCTCCTTTCATATTACACACCAGATGTCGCTTTCGGGTGGCTTATATACGAATGAGCTGACGATCGAGTACTAGCGAGAAAGCATATTTTCTTGAATAACTCGAAAACAACTAACTTTATAAAAAAAACAGCAGAGACATTTATCACTCCAAATTACATAACCTATCTGTCTATATACGTTTCAAATTAATTTTTTTTCATATGGAAATCTGCTGTTATCTACATACATTTATGTACTATACATACATATGTATGTACAGTGATAAATATGAATATAACAAAGTGGGGGGGACAATGAGGAATTATTTGGACGAATCGGATGTGCGAAATAGTGCTCGCGACGAGCACCGTCAAATTAATTTTCGTCCACATATTGAACAGTCCCAGCAATTCCTTTCTCGCAAAAATGTCGTGCAGCCGATTTAAATTTCGACGGTGGTCCGTAGACGTCGTATAACTTGCACATACATAAAATATCGATGTGTGCGGAATAAGAAATTTCTCCAGAAGGAAACGTGCAGAACGAATTACTTACGCCCTCGGAAATGTTACTTACACTTACCGGAACCGGGTTCATAGATGGGCGTGCATTCTTCGTCGTCGTCGGCGGTGCAACCGCTTCCGGCGCCAGAAAATATGAGGTCGTCCATGACACCGGGAAAACCGGACGCTGGTGTCTGCGATGGAACAAGAATGAAGAGTTATCGCATACCGTGGAATGCTCGTCTAGCTATGATCCGATGAAGTAGCAGACATTGCTACGATTCTTTATGTCGTCAACTTTTAATACGCATCGACTTATAACGCGTTTGTCTCTCATCGACAGATTTTTGTGCAAAATAAAAATGTTATACCCTAACGTCTAACTACTAGTCATTGTATAAAAATGTATTTTGTATTCTAATAATATCAATTGGTTCAATAGAATGATATCTCTGAATTCTTCTGATGTTTTCAAAATCTGTGGTCTAGTGCTCTTGTAAAATACGTTTAGAAGTTATCAAATTAATTTCACTTTCTTTGTGTGTGCATAAAATTTTAAAATCATGATCGCTGTAGCTAGACGAACGTATCAACTTATCACTTGTAACTTCATGCAACAATAGATCAAACAATTCTTCGTGTAATAAGATTTTTGGCAATGCTTCTCTGTCAGCAAACATCTTCGCTAAAAAAGTTTTATAAATTACCAAAACCGACATCTAATTTAATCTTTAAAATAAAAGAAGTTGTGAAAAGTTGTGTTTTAAAAAGCACAGGTTTTATTGTTCAGTTAAAATTCATGAGAAAGTTTTCTGAGGTATGACGATCAGTTATGTAAAAGTGTAATTACAAAATATAAATATTTCAATTCTCACCTGTTGCATTCTTTGCAAAGGTGCCGCTCGATCCAGAAGACTTCCGGCAGGCATCAATTGAACATCCCCTCTGGTAGTGATTTTGTCGTCTTTCGAGGCAGCGAGCTCCAGAATTCGTGCACCGTTGACAATTAAACCGGCGATCATTCCCAAAAATGCTCGCTCTACACTGCCCTTGTTGCGGTTGTACTGACCACCGATTAGAATGGTTGATTGGCTGTTGAACACTGTCAACTGGGGACCTGTGAACCCGAACAGACATCGTTACAATCGTAATTTCAATTCTAAAACATTTCACACTGCGTTATTTTTCAAAACATCCTTATTTGTAAGAAGTTCCTTTACGGAGCAGAAGGGCCGACACTAAATTATCAAAGACAATTAAACAACTGTCTCAGAATGTCAATGAACATCCTAAATTAATCATTTCCAAGCAATTTTCAAGAGTTTCCGAAACACCGAGCTTCGCAAACATAGAACATACAGGAAAAGCTTTTACGCAAGTTAACGCCGTTATTAATCATTTTCATTAACAGAAGTGTAATCAGGTATACCAATCGGTGAACCCGACACCCCGAGGGTCGACGGGGATAATTTATGCAGGTACTCCAACTGACAAACGTTTCCGTTTGACCACTGACCAGGCGAGCAGAAGTCAATGGGTCTAACGTGGACAATCAATGAGTGGTTAGCCCGCCATTGCGACGCGTCGAGTCGCTTTTGTGTGTCTTGGCTTGGAAGACAGGAACGAAAGAGCATCTTCCCAGGTTCCCCTACCATTTCGCCTTCGTGGGTTCGCTTCGAACCCTTTCCCTTTGTAGGGTCTAAATTTGGTTGGTTTTAAGAACAGGCAAACATGAGACACACGGAACTCTCTAGGGTTCGATCTGCCCTTCGTGGGATGGGGCACGCAGATAGATTACCGGCCGTCCTGCAGCAAGACGCCATTTTGTCGCAATGCAACTCGATCCTTGCATAATTTCAATACAAATTGTTTGCTGCTGTTTTCTAATCTCAATGCCACCGGTTTAACATTACCTACTAGATGTATACATATTGTTTCTGATTAATAAACTATAGATTATTATGCATTTATGTTATGCATAAACTTGTAGAATGAAACAAGACATTAATTAGATTCGATTGCATTTTTATTTGATTCTTACCCGAAGAACGTTCTTAGCATACGAAAGAGATGTTCGGCTGTTCGTAAAGCAGTTCGTGAAAATGGAAGTTTGCATAAGGATCTGCAGCCTAATGAATAATGGATTGTAAATTTGTATGCATTTATATCTGCTATGTATATTAATTGGAATCGATAGTATTTCTACCTGAAGAGGACTTTCAGTAGTCGAAAGAAACGATGAGCCTATTCTACTTTTCATAAGTGGTCTATGTCAACGTGTTTTCAGTATTGTCCGCTTATAAAAATCTTTAGCAATTCACATTTTCAGAAAAGAAAATGAAAGAGATATTAATGTAGGATCGGGTTTTGATGAACTGACCCCAATAACGTATCGGTAATAACGCGACTTCGTTACTGGCTAACCATATATGCGAAAGAGTCGTATTAACAAACTTTGTTAATCGATAACCGATGCGCTCTCTACTTACGACTGGACACGACTGGCTAGTACATCATCGTTGAAGTTCATCAGATATCATAAGTAAAATTCAAAGTTCTACAAAGTGTTTTAACAGTGCTACACGATGTCCAAAGCATAGACATTGCAAATAAAACTTGTACGAACTTATACGAAACAGAACGAATCATTTCCTTGGTTCCATCGATCGTCCGCTAACCTTTCATCGATTAAGGCACCCTTCGTCAACTTCTTTACACTAACATTTAATCAGCTGTTCACTCTATCAGCTCGACAGAGTCCGCTAAGCACATCATTAATTCGCTGATAGTTTCTCCGAATTACCAAGAACTCGATTTTTATGTAAACGTTCGAACGTTCGATAATGACTTCCGGTGGTCGTAGGAGCATGTTTTCGATCGATCTTTCCGGATATGAATATTATATAACCAGGGACACCGATCAGGCCAGCATGGACGTTTCGGAGGTGTGTCTCTGCGATTGTTAGCTGAAACTGGGTGATAAAATCGATTGGCAGAGATCGATAATGCAGCTATTTTTTTATTAGGCGACTAGAAACCGGGGGACGAGATGTGTGGCGACTTGGGTCGGACATGTTCGAAGTAGGTTCGTACTCTCGTGACCTGCCATGGGCGAGTTAAATACCATCCTGTAATAGGAAAGCAACAAGCAGAACGAGGTTTCCCCGCTGTCATGGATAAAGTATTGATGGGGGAGCTGGGTTCCGTTGTGCGTCGCGTCGCATAGCGTCGAGGAGTTTGGTACGATGCGCGATGGATAATAATTTTCGGAGAGCCGAGAAAAAATGGGCCTGGCTGACAGGCCTATCAGGCTTGCAGAATCTGCCAGATGGACTACGCCGGTTCTGTTTTAGGCGCTGACAAGATGGCGACCCTCTGACGCCCACGTTGTCCAAATCCCGCATTGCAGAGAGACTGACAATTCACTGAATTGTCTAAAATACTCGTATGTATATCCAGATATTTTATTACAATCGTAAAAACTCCTGTCGATGTTCGTGGCGGAGTAATTCTTGTAATGTTATATTCTTCGGCAAATGCATGTTTCTTAATCTGCGATTTATAAACACAGTACATACATACGTATAAGTTGGCAAATGTTCACGTAAAACTGAACGACAGAAGTGTCCGACGCGTCTAATAGAATTTCATTTCCGTTGAACGTCGGTTAAGATAAATGTGTCAAGTTGCCTTGCCTATAATTATTCCGCTGCAGACGATAGCTACCGTTCCCATGTTCAATGCTGCATGAAAATATGCTCGCATTCTCCGAGCTTTCGCTGGGATTTCATTCAATCTCATTTCACGATTTACAGCATGCGAATTCCATTTATAGGGCAGTTTAATATTAAACAATACGCGTGCTCGCAAGTATCGGAACGCTGTAATAGAACAACTATATACATATACATAATAGATCTCGTATAAATTCACGTAGTGTTCAAACCGAGCAGAAAATAAAGGCGTTGTTATCACGATTAAACGTTTCATACGCGTCATTCCAATATAGCGTATAATATGGCAATGTTCATGTTAAAACGTATTTCTTCACATTTCTTGATTATACATGTACGTATATGTATTTTTATTTAGTTTTGGTGCTCAAGGTCAAATGAAGATCATTATTTAGATTTAATCGTCTGACAATCGAATAAAAAGTATTCCTAAGTTTCTATTCGACTCCGTTTGCTTCGAATTGTTTGAGAAATATTGAATTTTGCGTAGAGATATTTATACTCTATGTACAACAAAAATTAATGGTACTGATTATCAAATATGCAATCTTCGTGGCAGTCAACGTGTTAAGATGTCCACTGAGAAAAAGGAACGAAACAACATGCGTCAAAGTGTAATAACAGCATATATTAAATAGAGTATAGCATTCGATGCTAAACCTATTTGAACTCAACAAACTCGTCAGTTTTAGCACGGATTCCAGTCAGACAGTTTCTTGCCCTGACGACCGGCACTTGCCGGCCAGGCATAGTGAGTTTACCAGCACAGTATAAAAATACAGCTGGTCGAGCGGTGCTCACAGTGAAACGGGTATCCCAGCAGGAACGCATGTGTTGGCCTAAACACGCGCTCATGCGTTTCCTCGCGCGTATCACGCGAATCTCTTTCCAGTCCCAGCCTATTACAATGAAAGGTGTGCGCGGGAGAAATTACCGATCGCGTGGCAGGCGTTCCCCGGAGAGGATAAGCATGTCGTTCGCTCCGCATTCCGATCTGAAGAAGTCCAATAAACTGTATCACTTTATTAGGAGAACAGGAGGACTTATGGGTGCGCCCGGGTTCCCTGCCTCGCCACTTGAATTTAGGCGAGCCCCCTTTGCGAATGCCTGATCTCAATTTCTCCTTCTCCTTTGTTAATTTACATGGCATCTTTCATCGTGACAGACATTTCCTGATTTTCAATAGAAATAACATGTATAATTTTGATATAACGTTCTTTTCTTATCAAACTTAAATCCTTCTTAAATTCAGCCGAACTTATAAATTCAGCCGAACTATAAATTATTCCGGATTATATTTTTGATTTCGTCCTACATCCATATCTCTATCTCTTATGCAATATAGCATGTCCATATTGATTAAAATATATTTTACTTTCTCGCCTCGAATTATAAATAAATTGAATCGTCTTCTGTATGAATCGATACTTGCCAATTTCTGAAATCATATAAGTTCTACAGTGAAAATCCCGTAGTTAATTTTGGCTACGCTTACGTGTTTTATAGTTTTATCTACTGGAGGAGAATTGCAGTGCCTCGATGTTGGCTATTTTGATAAACTTTTCCATTCGATGACGATATCGATCGAAAAGCTGAAGTATCGAGTGTCAGGCTTTTTCTGGCAATTAGCTCTTACAAGACATAATCGAAATTAATAAGTACACTGTTAGGGAAGTATAGTGGACGTAGAGGTGCTCGACGGCCGAAAGTGGGTTAAGACGTCCGTTGTCTTCGGCTGTGCAGACAAGTGGCGCATTCGGCGAAAATGGATCAGGGGATAAGGACCTAACCGGGCATCGGGGTTGCCTAATCTTTAAACCCCGCCTTCGGCGACTTCCTAATTCGGCTTTCCGTAAAGATGGCGTATCTGGGCATTCTCATTGACAATATATCTAGACGACGATTTCTTACAACCTTCGTCACTTTTTAGGAAGAGAACGATAACCCCAGATTCATTAATGGCTCGATTCAACTGTAAAATCATTTATTCGGCTCTGTAACTCTGTTCATCTACCGAGTTGAATTTGTACGCATAATCATGAATCGATTGCGCGACAGCGTTGATACTGTAAACAATCGTTTACGAAAATATAGTACTTCATAATTCCCAATTCCCGATCGAAAGCCACGTACACCACACATTCTCTTTATGCTCCAATACGAACTCAGCGAATAGTTCTTCGACCGACTGTTGTCCATGAGAAGAGGCCGCTGAAATCAGTCTCCAGCTTTTAGATCGGTAAAACAGTCGTGCATGCATCTACAAAAATCCATAATGCTCCGATTTCTAAACCTGACATATGTAAAAGTGTACCAAGAAAATACATATACTAAACAATTTCAAACAAACACATTCTCCTGTAGCTACTTTTTCTCTGAGACTATCGATTGTAAACCTATTTCTTCCTGGAAATTTAGTTTCCGAACCGTGTTTATCGCTTCCTTATCGATGGACAGCTGACTCTGGTATCTATCTGTAGCCTTTGTCGTGCACGACTGGCGCCACGCTACACGCTGAAGACCCGACAAACGAGAGGGGCGAATAATCGAAATCGTAGCTCGGTCATCGGACATCGGTCCCACGGACTGTTTGGGAACCGTCTGGTTTCACACCGCTTTTACGGTGGGAACCGGTGGGAACCAGTGGGAACCAGTGGGAACGAAGAAGCGACGTAGTACGCTGGGTGTGGGAAACATCGATGATTCCCAGGCGACGCGACGAGAGTAACGTTTCGTAGTCGTAAACGCATGTCGTGTCGTTTCTACCCACTTGGTTCTTGCTCGTTGGTTCTTGCTCGTTGTCTCTTACACTCTCGACGATACATATGTACGTCGATTATCTCTAATTGCTTTTTAACCCGTTGCGAACGAGGATTCTTGTGTTAAATGAAAAATAATTGATTTACCGCACTTGTCTCTGATATTAAACATCTATTGTTATCTGATATCGTGACTCTACAACTACATGAATATTTTTACTCGATGTTAAACAATTGCGCGAAAATGTGGACAACTTCCGCGGACGATTCATGCTTTTGATAATACGAATGGCTGTAGATAAAATGATATCGCTGTCGCTCGATCTGTCAATTAGAGTACATAAAAATACACTTAATTCTGATCTACTATGACTCGAAAACTATTGCCTCGAAAATTTTATAAAATCAAAGTAATCTAGCGAATGAACTCACTTTGCAAACGATCGGTCTTTTCATTTTTTCATATCCCGTAAATTTTAATAAAATCTGATTGTTTAAGTGGTAAAATTGTTTTTTTTTCCTTTTTCATAAAGTAGGTATTCTCGCTAAATCATTTCGATTCTTGAGAGAACTTGAATGGAACATTTAAAATGAAGGTGTTGTGCCCAAGCTGTACGAAGAATTTTTATTTTCAATCAAAAATAGAATGAAAAATTTGAATCGAAAGCGTTGAGCACAACGCTGTATAAATTCTCGGCATGTATCTCACGCGGATTTATCAATGAAGCAGCCGTAGCCGAGCAGCGTGTAATGGACTATAGCAAACGGGCAAGGAACTCGGGAACGTAGCAATGGCCGAAGGCCGTAGACCTGTCTGGTAGGTTCCCGATGACCTTGAGAATTCAAGGCTGATCCTATTGCGAGTATAACTGGTTTAGGCGAACTACCACTTCACCATGCTCTCCTGTTGCTTCTAAACACGTCACTTAGATCAACCCTAACCTTTCTTACGCTCTATACACGTGCATCGCGCACGTGGATCATTTTAAAGTGTTGCCATCCCTAGGAGCCTTGTTTTTGCACAATAAAAAATGTTGTTATCATTTTTAATGCATAAAATTATAGTTAATAACGTTATTTTTTTTTTCTAAAAAATGAATACATATCCTGTATTTTCAACAGAATTTTAACAGAGAATTCATACGTATAACCTGCATAATCACAAAATGGGAAATTTAAAATTTAAACAGTCGTTTAAAAGAATTTTTCACGATTTTTAATGTATTGTTAATTTCGCTCGATTCGTTAACAATGTGCAATTTTTCAATCAACTACAAACGTGGCCAACATTTATTGCAGTTTCGTATTTAATTTCAATTGACAAGCAGGATATTACGTAGCAATGGGATCCGAATTACGCGGAATTGACTACAATAAAACTGAAAGTTCAATCACTCTTTTCAAGGCAATTTTTATTCGAGTTTGCGAATAAATTACCCATACATTCTTCATTCGAAAATAACGAAACTGATACATTTCAAAATATTATAGCTCGTATAAAAATGTAAAATGTAAAATGTAAATGTAATGTATACTTTTCGAATATTTCATTTATGATTTTTCAAGGTTTCTTGCCATATCGGATCAATATTTAACGAACCGTTTCTCCGAGGAAACCAGTTGGCAATCGTTTCTTCTTTTCCGACTCATGTGCGGAGCATGAATAATATTTTGATCGCACGTAACCGTGACTTCTCACTGGTAGGTTTTCTGGACGGTTGGAGAGAAGCTGATTGTGAGAACCAACCGTGAGAAGATGTTGGACTTGGGGCTGAATTCGGTGTTTCTTGTATCAGGTTACTATCAGAGGGCTGTAAGTCCTCAAGGAAGCCTGTTGCACCATGTACAGACCACACGAATGTCTACATACCACATAGTTATGTATAAACATATGTATATGTACAGTATTGCACAGACATACATAATCATACCTACATAATTTCTGTCAGAAACCGTTGTCGTTTCACAATCAGTTCATTAAAAGTCCACTTAAATCTTCGTTCGCTCTTTGATTATCACTCGTACAATTCTTTTTCCCCCTTTGATCGTGTATCGTCGTTAGACGTATTTGTTTGAAGTACAAAGAAGTATATTAAAATGCATAGTGAACCATCTGATCGATTAAAGAGAGAATTAATTGAGAATTAAAAGAAATTGAACATGAAAAGATGCGAGGTAATAAAATTCACAAATTAAGTTTTTGAAAATGAAAAAACCCGTGATAGGACGAGGTAAGGTAACACGCTATCGCCATCGAACAAACTGAGGCAGTTTATCATCGACCGCAAACAATAAAACAACGTTCAGAAGCAATTACACGAATCTAATCACATTGAGACAAACTACAAACTAAGTACTAAATAAAACAACTGTGTACCTTAACCCCTTGCCCTACAATATCGTGTCAGACTCGTGATGAAGATTTCGCACAGAGTCTAACGAATATGTATGTTATTAATTTCCATTAACCCCGGATGAAATTCTATTTTGCTTTTGTTAATATATAGTCATTGGAGAACATTAGCCATACAATAGATATAAATTTTCTCCTCTTGTAGGAAACTACGAACTACAAAGAAAGTTCTAATCACTGAAACCGTAAAATAAATCGTAGGGCAAGGGGTTAAAATGATTAATTAATGAATCCGCAGGCTACAATAGTATTTGATCGAAACGCGTCATAAGATTAGCATATTAAAATCAGACGTGAGCAATCATTTCGTACGCAACAACCTAATAAATAAAGAATGAACATTTCCGGCAGAAAGGTCGATGGAACGAAACGGCGCAAGGGGTAAACGCGTTTCGAACCAGCTCGTTCGCTCTGGTCTCCTAGTGAATCTGGGAATCTGTTTCCCCTGAAGTCGCTCGAATTCTCACGATCATGGGAATCGGAGTCTCTCGAACGGGGCCCGGGATCTTTCTGGGAATGGATGTCCCGTGGGAAACTCGTTGCGGCCGACATTCGCAAGAATCGAGGAGAAAACGATGGAGGAAAACGGAGACAGGTGGACAGCAGCGACGGGAACTCTTTTGCCAGTCTGAACGCCTACTACCAAACCAGATCGGTCCGTTGGTTCCAGGGGCGAACTGTCTCACGCTTTCAGCCTGGGAGAACACTGTTCTCCCGGGTTCCTCGGGAATCGTTCCTCGGACACGTGAGAAAATATGTGAGGCACGCGCCGCGCACCAGGTATGCCGTAGTATAATCGTCGACCAACAGTCTAGTCACGTGCCCGATCCTCCTGTCGAATATTGAATCCTTCGGTTCAAAGGACGACGATTAGGGATGGAGGAGATTGCGCTGATGGGAATCGATAATGGTTGTTAGGTTCCAAGCCGGTTGCGCTAAAAGGCAATGTCTCGACGATGCTGTCCGCGACTTGCTGTCGTTTGTTGTGGGAATCGAATCCGTCGAGGTACGATTAGACTGCGGATTTCACAACAAAACTCTCCAGAGTGCAGTTCCGGTCTCTCAAGGCCAATTGATAGATCAGGGGGTGGTTGTTCGTCGTTGAGTCAAAAAGATTTAGCCGACTGTGTAGATAAAGCAACAACCTCGAGCCTCGGCTACAAGCACGAAGAGAGCGAGGGAGAGAGATGGGCTCGCTTCTTAAGCCAATTAAGTCGTTCCCATGGGACCGCACCGTGGGAGAGTCTCTCCGGGAACGCGAGAATCGGAATCTCGGGATGGCCAGGACTCCATGCGAGTTTAGGAAGTGTCTGTTTGTCGTCGAAGGGCGACAAGTATCTTTTCACCTTTTTCCCCCTATAGTCTACCCCTTTTTTCTCGGCGAGCTTGGGCAAGCGATCAGGAGCGGACACGTGCAGCGACAAGCGAGAAGGGAAAAAGGCGTCGGAGGTGGAGAGCTTGTGCTCGCGTGAGAACCCGAAGAGGGCTCGTGGGAAAACGGCGAAGGTTCGTGGGAAAACGGCGAAGGCGCGTGGCGCTTGTGCCATCAGGACACCATAAGGCCGCAGGAAGTTAAGCTCCGGTCTACCATCCTGCTCGATCATTCACCCCCGCGGTGGAGAATTTCCTGATAATTCTCGAACCTGTGTTTGCAAATTCTTAGATACTCGATCTACGCGCTAAAACTAACTGGCATGCGTTTGACTTGTAAAATGGACAAAATTATATTTTATTACGTTGAGTCGCCGATATTATCTATTTTAATTGATCTACTTGTTTGTTAATCAAATGAGCACCCGTTATAACTTAATTAAGTAAATATGTTGGATATTGTTCCCTATGATTTTCTGCCATTTGTCAAATAATTTGTGTGTTTAGACACGGATATTATTTCCGACAAGATATAATTAATTTGTTTTTTTTTCGAGGTTTTTAGACTTAATAATGAAGTTATTAGGTGCAGCAATAAATTCTTGTTCTAAAAAACAATTTCACTTTACGTCTTATTAAATTGCAGAGAACCGGGAATCCTCGTTATCAAATTCCGAAGGACATCTCAGAGATAAACTGCGGAACGTCCTCGAACGTCTGCGAGGTGGAGGACGAAGAAAAAAATTCCGGATCGTTAAATCCCTGGCATCCTCCCGCGACCAGTTGCCCTAAGAAAAAAATCTTATACTCTTGTTAGCCGTCTGGGGAGTTGAGTCACGGCGCGGCGTGAGAACGTTCTTGCGAAGGGACCGCGAGGCTAAATATTTCCAACAGGGTTGTATAGCAATAAAGAAGGTACTACGACTTGTTAAGGGTTTCTCGACTTGTGAAGCAGAGGGTGTGTACGCAAATCATAATCTAACGCGTGTCGTACACTTACTACAACCCTATTTTTTTTGTAATATTCAATTTTTCCACGTAGAATCATATAGTTCCTCGAGCAAGTACAATCGCACTAACTCTCAACGATTTCAACGCAAAGATACGACTACATCGTTTACCTCGAACACAAACAAAGACCACAAACCGACTCCGACCATTAAAATCAGGAAACTACAGTCGCTTCCGACATTTTTGCATGCATCCTTCGCAAAGATGCGAATTTGCATGCAGACGACGCAGCGCGGCGTCCCATTCATTCGGCTGTCTCTTCCTCCATAACTTCCTGAGCAATTTATACGTGATAAAAAGGCCGAATGCGTGTACGACCCTATTCCCATGTCGCGGGCAAGGATTCATTGCCCACTGTTCCAAGAAAGTTATTCCTCCTTGCACAAAGGACCCAGCATCCTAATATGCAAAACAGGTTTCTCAATGCAAACACCTGTTCCGTTCACAATGGGACCTCACTTGCCTGGGAATGTAAACAGAAAACCGGTTCCCTATCAGTCTTGCTCTCTCTCTCGCCATGTTTGTGCAGAGAGAGTTCAAGGGGTTGAGGGACACGTCGCGCTGGTTCGTTGGTTTCGACGAATAGGGAACCATGTGACCGGTGCGACGCGACGCAGCAAGGCGCAGCGGATTCGAGTTAGGTATCCCGGACTCCCCTATTCACCGTCAAGGACTCTTTGCGGTTTCCCTCCCATTTAAGGAAATCAGGTTGGTAAACAGAGTTCGTAGGATAACAGGACGCATTTGGAAGTATCTCACCCCGAGAGTGAGAACGGAACGATCCTTCGAATCGTCCTGCAGACGGTAGTGTAGAGTCTACACCTACACCGTACAATTCCTTGCGGTTTAAAATTGTCAATATCGCGTGCTGTAAAATTGTCCAACTTGTCCCTTACTGTTAATCGTAATAAATTGTCCGCTTATTGTTCGTGTAGACGAGTTAATTTGTCTCGTCCGAAGTCAAGATCCTACAATTGTTTTTCCATTTTAAGTTGAATTGACTGTACGATAGAAATTTTTCTTATCCTGTTAGAGATCCGATGCAGATAACAATCTCATTTTTTACATATTTTTTCTATACTGGGTTTTAAATGATCGAAATTGCTGTAAATGCATAGAATAAAATGCATATGTATTAGTGGGGAGCATAGTGAAACAGAGAATAGCCGAGCCTCGCCATCTCTAACATCGTCGTAGCAGGAGACCAGGATACAGGATATAGTTTACTCGCGAGGGTTACATTTCACAAGGGTCTGACAAGGACCCTTTATTCACCCCATAATTTGTGGTTTCGCGTCTACTTAAGAACTGAATCTAGCAAACAGTTTTCGTAGGGTTGCACGAGGTCCTTGGAGGTACCTTTCGAAACAGTGATGGCGCTCGCTGTGTACACTCTTTCATACTGTTTCAATTTCAATTGCAATCAGCATTTTATAGAAATTCATTGTTTTTTATTTTACCCACTGATGATTGTTGCAAATGCGTGGAATGCACGAGTCTAGTTATAATTTATAAACAAACGGAGCATTCCTAAATTGAATGAATATGCATTTGCACTTGCATTTAAATATGCAATCATGAAATTGCACGACTAGTAAAATTGTACTGTATTGCAGTTACTTAATGTTATATTTACAACACATTTGTTTCCTAGAAAATGATTGATCCTGTCATGATTACTATCCTTTTAATAGAAAAACGTATGACATTTATAAAATAGTATTTCCTACAAACGTTGAAAACGCTTCTATTTTCTAATATTTTCATGAATTTTAAAATGTACCAACTTCAAAATGAATGGTTGCGAGGATGCAATCGAATCAATTGATCGCGAATGATTATTGAATTATAGAAGTTGTAGTATTTTATTTAAACAGATCGAACTAGAGATCCAAGTGTCTGAACGTCTGCTTAGAACAGACTGTCTACTTGAAAGGGTTAAGGAGAGCCTCACTATCCTTGGTTCGCCAATACCAGGGAATTATACATCCGAGGAACGTATCCTCGGATGTTCGACCAGCGCAGCGACGCGACAGCGACAGCGACTCGAGTGCCGCAGTCGACCTTCCCCTTCATGGTTTCTTCCTTCCTCAATCTTCAGGTGGAAAGAAACCAATTTGGTAAACAAGTCTGCTAGGGTACTATGAAATACCTGGAGCCTACTCTGGCTTCGCTTCGCACTGATCCTGCCGGTGAAAATAAACATCCTTGGATTCTCGTCCATCCATCTATCCTTCATCCACATTACTATAATACATATACCTGTTTCTCCTTAAAATGAATCCATAAAAATATAGATACAACATGATTTACCATTTAACCTCTTAACTGCGGAATTTAGTTTTAAGAATCCCTCGCAGAGTGCGGAATTAAAATCAAACAAAATGGCGTGTCTACGCGTCGAACGCAGGGCAAATAGTTTTATTATAAATTTTACGAAGAACGAGGAAGGATTACATTTTTATTTGATAAAAAATTAACAATTCATTCTTGAAAAGGTTGTTGATATTGCACCGCAATAGAGATTTGGATTGACGTGTATACACGTTGAACGCAGTTAACTGGTTAACAAAATTGTGAGCTTATCGAAAGAGCTGAATCTCAATTCAATCTTTTTCACCGAATCTGTATAAGTAGAAATGTGGCAATTACATATATGTACATATAAATATAGAAACTTGTTCTTCCTATAATTGAATGAAATTCTAAGAATCGTCAGCTAAATAGAACCGTTGAATTTCACTAGATTTTATTTTGTTTAGTATGTTGGTAAAAGGGTGAATAAATGGGTTGAATAGTTGAAGAATTTTCAGTTTAATTTATGCGAGGTAGAATGTTAGTGGCTCGAGTTGGTGGCACGCAGACAGACGGAAACGGAGATCCTGTCTGGTTACGTGATCGTGTCACTGTGTTATGTTGTGGAACATGCCTGAGCATGGGACTGTTAGGTGAATCTCACTACCTAGATACGCTTCGAGACTAGGAGATCATATGATTCAGAGTCCTAGACATCGCGCGTGCGCTACATATGTATATGTACATGTATGTCATGTGCCATTTTCATGCTTCACACTTTACACTAACAATATGATGTATATACATTAAAATGACTAAAATTTCTAATAAATTATAACTTTTCAGTCACGAAAAAACACTAAATGGGTGATAATAAGTAATTAAAGGCACTGAAGCTGTGATCGGTTCACTCGGTTCACTAGGTTCACTCGGTTCACTCGATCCACCACAGTCTTACAGAACATTTTTCAGCGGATATCTGGCGAACCCCATTCATCGGAACACCATAAGACGAAGAAGCTACACCGGCTCGCACAGTAGCTGAGAGCGTTTAATAAAAATTGTAATCATTCAATTCTCGCGATAGAGTATATCCGACACAGGATATTAAGCTGCCGGCCAATGACAGAACGATCGAAATTTCTTCAGGCCCTCAGAGGTATTCTAAATATAAATTAATAGAAGACTTTGTATCAGGGACTTAGGAATCATTAGGAACTGACTGAAATTAGTCCAATGGTTCCTAGTTCTCTACCTATGGTATACATAATAAAAACTTCCTATAACCGTTTACAAACTAGTTAATATTCCACGTATAAACCTCGTAACACTCTATATTTTTTAAAAATTCATACTGTGTATAGTTACACAGAAGCAGACACTGCGATTATTTGTCCCATCATATTTTTATAAAATACCACTAAAATAGAAGAAAAACAAATTTCGGTAGACTGCATAATTTAGATAACTTCAGTTCAAATAGTTAAAAATTTGTTAAAACAATTAAAACAAAGATTTCTCTAGCAACTTGTTATCTCATTTTTCCTAATTCCAATATAACTTTTCAAAACTGATAAATCATGCTTCATACTCGAAAAAAGGGGCTGTCAACTGAAAAGAAAAATTTCAAGAAGACAGCAAGCCAAGAACATAGAAAACTGTGACATACCGTTATACAAAATATAACGCAAAGAGAACGGAACAAGCACCGACTACCAGCACCGACCCGAATCCTTGAGTGGGCCCGCTTGAATCCATAAGTATTATTATAGGCTTTCAAAATCACGCTAACGGAAATTTTATATCCTCTAAGTACCAGGCAGGTATGCGAGCGAAGGAACCAAGCAGGTCAGAAATTTTAGCAGCGAGAGATGGGAACCCTTGGACACCGTAATAGCTATCCAAAACAAAATAATGATGCGAAGGGGACAAAGAGGACCGGACGAACGTCGGTGGTATTAAGAAACGTCGATAATCGGGCGTTAATGGTCCGTTAAAGTTTGCGGGAAGGCGTGAAGAACGTTGTAAACACGAATTAATCGAAGACCAGGTACCAGGAACGTAGGAAACACGTGGAAGCTTCTCCGAACGCCCCCGCGTCAGAAACGCGCGCGTTTCTTGGCCAGAGAAAGGGTTAATTTTCGACGACGGAAGATCAGGCTTGCATGAGATCGCTGGGATTTCTCACTGAGAAATTCATTTCTCATTTCTCAGTGAGAGTCGGGGACCTCGGAGATCATGCTCGTCCTTGGGAACCTTGTCTCCGAGCTGTTCGAGTGCAGAGGGTGGGCTGTAGATGACGAAACAGTGCAAGTCCGTGAAATTTTAATAAAATTGTTGACGATAGTTTCATTCGTTTTTCAATGGTATCTACTTTTCTTGTTCGAATGATTTTTATAATGATTTTTGCATGGCCTGTATGCAGACAAATAGAGTAACTTTACAATTTTAAATTCACGAACCAAGCTATTATAAAAATTGTTCTGGGCGTTGGTTCGACCTTTAACATGTCAGTGGACCATAAAAAAAGTTATTATACTGTTTCTCTCCCATGGACAGTTTGTACAAGACATTTTCTCGAATCATCGAATGCAAAACGTCGGATACCGTTTTTTGCGAGCGACCCTGTACACAGTTTTCACTTTCGACGGTCTACCACCACGAATAAGGAAAAGTCACCGCTCTATACCTGACCGAAGCCGCAAACCGACCTTTTGGGTTGGCAGATCCGTGAAAGGGTTAAACTTGTCGAGAAATCTGGTACCATTTCCACCAGGCGAGCATGAGACTCGACGAAGTATCTGCTAGTTCTTGGTTTCCCTCCGTTCCTTACCTCAGTGGTGGGGTTTATACTATACTAAAAGTAGGGAGCGTAGCCCCGCCTATCGATCAGGTGAAAACATACACCACGAGCACCTGGCGGCTGTCACCTGTCCCGATGATTCTCTTTCGCGCAGGAATCCTTTCGAGTTTGACATACCAATCCCTCGGACGTGATAATTATTGAAATTTGGTAGCTTCTTACAGAACCTCAACTTCGCTGATCGAGTTGACACATGTTATAGCGAGCTGCGTTAGACGAGTCGTGTTTATCGCTGTAAGAATTTCAGCTGGAAGATTGATCGTGACGATGCCATTAGGCGTCCGGCATCGATTAAGCGATGATGATCGGTGTCATTGACAGTCAAAAGTCAATATTCTATAGCGCAGCGATCAGGAGAACAGAATATATGAGGAGGACCACCTGGGCCCTCTGGCGAGGTCACGAGGATCCCGAAAAAGGGGGCGGGACTACTTTGGACAGGTGGAGCCAAACGTCTCCGGTGATTTCCTCGAAATCATTCGAGCGTGTCGAAGCAGCAGGGGATTAGAAGATGCGCGGAAGCATTCGGAAAAGACGAGAGTGTTACGGGGAAAACGTAACTGAGCGGAGAGGAAGGTGTTCAAACCGAGCGAGTTAGTCTCCTCGACCGATGCAAGAACTCTGTATCTTTATTTTTATATTTTCATCGGTACAGAAAGTTTTCCGGATGCGCTGAATTTTTGGGGATCACGAATGCAGCGATCGGGTAATACTCGTTAATCCTCCGAGTGCCGGAGTCATTTTTGACTCAACCGCCAACATGGTACATACACATATATCTGTGGTTGTCAGGAAAAACGCTGCATGTCACGATTTCAACAAATTTGCGTTTATTCATTAATTCAGCTTCGTAGCATAGGATTTACGTATTTACAGAAAAAAGTCATGAAAATAAATTCGGAAGCCTCAAGAAAATAATGCGATTTAACCGATGTCCTACGTCGAAGCATTGGCGATCAAAAGTTTAAACGGCAATACCTCGAAAGTGAAATTACGGGACACGCGGCGTTCTTCCTGACAACCACAGATATACCTGAGCGAACCTCGAGGAACCGTGAACGGGTCGGTGTGAGTCAGAAACGACCCCGATACAGGTCCCCGAGTCATCTGGTCGTCACAAGAGCCACTGAAACTTTTCCCTTCCCATTGCGTTCCGAACGACACAAATGAATGAATTCTAAAATTGCAGAAAATAAAGGTACAACTACGAGGTGCAAGTACGAAGTTCTTGAATTTTCCGACTGTGAAACTGATCAATTGAAGCATGTAACGTCTTGTAACTTGCAAGAGAGCTAAAACTGTACAAAATTGCGCGTACGTAAAAGTACAATTTAATTTCGGAAAAATTCGTCAGTTCAAAATACATCCCTAAAAATGTACATACACTGTCTATCATAACAAACTCATTTGACTTCAATATGTCTGTTTTACTCGAGCATACGCATACTACTTCAATTTACACCTCGCATAGATACGAGTTTCCGAATTTCTGCCTTTTTTTTCTACAACGGACTACAAGTGACTGTAAGGGACGCCGTGAGGCGCATGTAACATATTGTAAAGGATCGAAAATGGCGGTCGTCACCCCACAAAATTGTGACGCGTTGTAAACAAGAATCAGGGAAGTAGGTGGTTCTAGCTGGTGAATTTCTGAACGGAATGTATACATACAGAACGCGCGGGTTTGTTACAAACCGTGACCCCCACGCCCGCCTCTGTGGATCACAATGAAGCCCGTAACGACGGTATACTGGATAACAATGATTCTCTTTGACGTCTATGTTATGTTTCCGGTCGTAAAGCTGCCAGGATGGTAGAACCGCGTAAGAAGCAGTTCTAAGGCCTTCTATTGACAAGATCTCGCCGCGCCGCCGCGCAACGCCGGCTTTCTATTACCCCCATGGCTGTGCCCCGTTCTATGCGTTTGTTGGACGCGTGGCTAACGTTTGTGCGAGATAAGATTCAATTTATGAAACGACAGAGAACATTTCCCTAGCATCGGACACATAAGACCTCTTTTAAAATATTGGGTTTGGCAACTAAATGATCGCGTATTTTAAATAAGAAGTAAAATTCAAAATTTTTCCTTAAAAATATAACTTTATTCGATTAGGTATTGTCCGTTTTTGTCGATGACCTTTTGCCATCTTCCAGACAGTGTCATAATTCCATGTTCATAAAATTTCTGATTTTTGCCAGCAAAAAACTGAATTAAATGTGATTTTACATCATCGGCGTCATTAAAAATTTTACCATTTAAGGAGTTTTGCATGGAACGAAATAAATGGTAATCCGAAGGCGCAAGGTCAGGGCTATATGGTGAATGCGACAACACATCCCAACCTAGTTCCAATAATATTTGGCGAGTGACCAAAGATGCGTGGGGCTTTGCATTATCATCCTGGAAAACAACACCCTTACGATTTTCCAATTCTGGTCGATTCTTGAACCGCATCGCTCAGTTTGGCGAGTTGTTGGACGTACACGTTTTAATTAATCGTTTAATTTTGTTTTTTTTAATTGGCAAATAAATTTTGAAACTGCCTTTCTTTCAAGGCTTCGTTCCCATATACGGCACATAACTTTTTGCGTGCTTGCGATATGTTCTTGCCTTTTCGGAAATAATACAATAAAATATGTCTAAAATGCGCGTCTTGTTCTTCCATTTTTAAATTGGGATAAAAAGGAAACTAAATAAATAATCGATACAATTTTTTTACTAAATTAAAGGTGGAAGTCCAAATAACAAGAAAACAATATAGGTTAGATGCTTTGAACACGTTGACAAAACAAAAGAATGTGCAAAGACCACCTATCGACAAAATACGCAACCGCTTAGTTGCCAACCCAATATGTATACGATGTGTATTGTACGTGTCTTTTGTAGCTCTTAACTCGCATGCTATGTATTCAAAAGTATCCGGACACTTCCTTTTTCTCTACAAAACGTAGTTTAATATAAAATTGCTGTTCCATCGAGCGTATCGGAAAGACTAATGTGTCTACACGAGATATCATCAAGAGTACATGCATGTTGAGTGTTCAAAGTTTCTGTCAAACGTCTCCCAACGATAACTATGATGACATCGTGGAAAAATTTTGTTTCTCGTTGCGTGGGAAGATGGAGGTTTGGGTGAGCGTTTCCGATGGACGAAAATGCATCGTTGCAGCTTCAAATTTCGCGTTGATCTCCTTCCCCGTTCTGCCGCTCTGATGAACGTGAGAAGAACGCCGATCCGAGCCGTGCATTTTCGTTCTCACGGTTCGCCGGGAGCGTGACAGTCTTCGGGAATGATTTGTCCGTAGCCGGCGAACGCATTCCGGCGTTTATTGGCCCCAACATTCCTTGCGTTTGTCGGCCGACCATGGAGCACGTGCCGTGCGGAAAGAAAAAAAAAAAGGAAACGAGACATCAAAAGGCTCCGATCGCTGTCTCTCTTCACGCTCTCGGATTTCTGCGTACTTTCTTGGTGCACATGCTCCTCCAATAATCGTGAGAAGGCCTGCGGCCGTGGGACCTACAGGGTAATTCGCAACGTTCCCTGGCGCCATGTGATTTTCAAGTTGCGAAATTGCACGCGCAATGCTCCTCTTTCTTTGTTCAAGCTACACGTTCACCATGGTACATGGACGATTATTTGAACCTGAGCCGATATTCCTTGTTACATTCGAAGAAATCATAGTTGTTATCCAATTAACACACGATTCGAGGGGTTACGCAGTCAGTTTTAATCTGGAGCGTCATTCTATTGTAGAAAATACAGATCCAGAAAGAATATCTTTAACACTTTAGTTGCCGCGTCCCCTAGGAATAGAAGACAGAATGTTGTGTCGAAAATTAAAGTAAAATAGCAGAATGTTAATCAAGTTCATCAAATTTGGTTAAAGTCTGCGAAGAGCGATAAGATTGAATGAGTCACCCAGCATCCTACATAGTACATAAGTCTTAACTCATCATTTTCCATTTTATCGATTAAACTACTTCGATTTTGAAACTTCTCAGGTTGCCAGGTGGGTGTTGAAGGTGTGAAAAATATCCTGATTAATTCTCTGGAAGGATCGGGTACCAAGATGTCCGAGAAGAACGCTCTTTTCCTCTTATGTTTCTCTATCGAGCGCGGGAAGAACGCACAAACCACGGAACCGTCGTTCTCACGGCTCGTGGGAATCGGTCACGCAGAACACACGACTGGATCCTCTCCAGCAACGAACGATCTTTTTTCCAGACGGGACCCCGTCGGAATATTCATACAGAATCCTGTTCGCCGTGTGTCGCTTGGAAAACGGTCTCTATGGAGACTCTCTCTCTCTCCCAGCGATGAATACGGGAACGGACCTAACGAGCCTGTTTTTCTCGGGAAGCATTTTTCATCTTACAGAAAACGTGCTGCTGTGCTCTCTGTCCCTTCGTCGAGAACAGGGCGGAGAAGGGAACCGTTGGAAAGTTGTGAATACCGGGAATTTTGTTCGAGGAATTTAGTAGGTTGAGCAGCGTCAAGGAATTCGCTGAAAAAAAGGAGCCAGATGTCCTCACGGAGATTAGAGGCAAGACGGAGAGCAAGACTGTCTTCTACCTGAAGACAGCCGGAAGATAAAGGCAGCCGACGAGCGTGAGAATCGAGGTTCGAAGGGCAGCGACGTTTTCTCAGGGATACCAAGACCTCAGGAGGATCGAGGAGATCTTTCGAACAACGGGGTGGTAACTATAACCGATCATCGATGCTCTCGAATGCGTTTATCCTCCCCTTCATCTACCGAGATTACTATTTGCTCTACAGTTCTCTTCAGGGTTGCGGTAAACCTTCTTCGTCTCCATTAATTCCTCGGGAGAAATAGAAAATTTGCATTCAGTTTGTATTAATTTGATTCTACGTATATGTACCGTCTTCGAAATCAAACTTAGGAGGAGGGTGTACATTATTGGAAATTATTCTACAAGATTATGTTACCGGGGGTGACTTCTTAGTTCGCGATGGAAGTGGCTATCGCTGTCGAGGAATCTATTAAAAAATTCATAATCTTCCAAGAATTACAAAATAATCATCGGTAGACAATATGTCAACAGCCATGACAATGGGGGGGTTGATTTCACTGCGATTTTCGCTAGCAAACTAGAATATCAAATATTCTTAGGGAACAAACGAGGTCCAGAGTATTCATCAAGCAAATTCTATCGTTCGCCATCTCGCCACGCATAATCTGACGAACGAGACAAGCGACTCTCCGTTCAATTACGCCAATCTGCACCACCCCCGTCCTCTCAAACGCAACCTCCACTCCCTAAGGTCTCTCTCCGCAGAAGCTTCTTTGTATTGACTGATTCCCTAGTAACCCTGAGAAGAAACGATCTCTGCACGAAGCCGCTTTCTCACGGGGCTCGTCCTCGAATTCCCACGATGCGCCCCGTGGCATACACACACACGCCCACCCACACACACACATACACTCTCTCTCTCTTTCTTTTTTCAAGAAGAAGCTTCTTCGGGACGAAGGAGAGGAAGAGAAGAGAAGAAAAAAGGAAGGGAAGCGACAGAGCGGCGGATAAAGGACCCCGGAGAGATGGTATCCTTCGGGGACCGTGGGCCAGGATTTTTCCGGGGCCCGAAAGCCGTAAAGCAGAAATTATGACCGTGGGCATCCCCAGGCTCGGGTTTCACCGACTGTCCGCGCGCGGCAACGTGGTGGCTGTCTGGTGTGTTCTGCCTATTGCGAAATTATCGACGAGCTGGCAACGAACGCCGGCGAAATTCCACGGCCGGGTTCAAAGGTCCTGTTCGTTTATATGCGGCCCATCGGGGAAAGATAGGCGAAAAGGACGAAACGCTCGAACCCTCCCACGACCCCTGCGAGAGGCCCTCTGGTTTGTTAGACCGGGCCCGGTTTCTTCCTCGAGGCCAACCGTGAGAACGATCATCGCCCACGGTCAAATTCAACCACCAAGGTATTAGGGCCCTAGGCGATCGCAAGAACGATCCTACCGATCGCGTCTCAGGGGAAGATAAGATGGTGCCGACGCGGCGGTCGCCATTGAAGAGGTCTTGGTCGGCTACGAGACCGCAAAAATGGCGAACGCGCTGTCCCTACAAATCGGAAGATCCTGGATGAAATTTATGTCTCCGGTAGTTGTACACAGTTCAGCCTTCAGCCGTGAAAAAAATGAATTGGTCCATTGCGAAATTGTAAAGACTTATTAAAATGATTAAAAGTGTGAAATGCATTTTTACCTAATTTCGGTTCCTGAAAGACTAAGAATTGATTTGGACAATTTTTTATTCTGCAAGAAAAGTCGCAGGGGTGTTTTACCCTAATGGCCTACCAATAGATCGGAACCTTGCTAGTTTAGTTAGAATGTGATTTGAAGCGAACAATGTCATAGAAAATAAATAGTTAAAGAGTTGATGGTGATAAAAGTTACGAGTTGTACTGATTCCGATACACCCGAATGAATTTTATCCATTGAATCTCGCATGTCCCATGACATCGAACGTGTAAAAAAACTTAACTTTCGTTGTTCAAAGGATTCCTATTCGAGTCACAAGAATGCTATCTATTAGTTTATTATTTCCGGGGCGAGACTATGGAGCCGCCTTCATGCTATATTCATGAAGCAGCGGCTCATAACCATTCGAGGGACAAACCATTATTCCAATCCTATTAGAATGCATAGAAGTTCTCGCAGGGTCGTAAGGCGCCACCCCAGGGGATCAACTGAATAGAGTTCCCTAATTAGTGACCAGGGTAGTAGAGGACACGAAGAAGCTTTTCCAAATGTTGGGTGTGGTCGTGAAATGGTCCCCTAACGTCCTACTCGTTCCGATCATTTCGGCAGCCGTAAAACAATATCGGTGAACGGAGTTGGTAGGTAATTATTTCGGGTTTACAGGCGCCCGTTAACGGGAAAGAGAGGGTTCATTAGCAACTGAATTCATAACCGAAGTTTGCAGATCATTTCTATGAACCTTGGGGGTGTTAAAGACTGCTGATAGGAGTCCTGAAGGTCTGATAGCGAGACGGGGAGAAGATTTCACAGTAGCGAATCGCACGAGCTCCGATCGAATCAACCGCGTTTCTTATCCACAGCTGTTTAATGGATTATAGGAGTTTGCGATTCATAGCTGAGAATGTCATACATGATTGTTCAACAGTAATAACAAGTTTGGTCGTGAACCATGAAGAATTATATGTATACTAATTTACTAATAAGTTTTTAATAGGTAAAGTGTCAACTTAAGAAGAAATAGGATTGAATTATTGGGTTCTTTGCTTCAATTACGCTATCTGTGCAACTGGCAATTTTTCCAGGACCATATTATTCGTTAAATAGATTGGTACCAAGAAAAATAGATTTCGTAAAAAGAAAGAGTAAATATTGTCAAGCTAGCTTATGGATGAAAGGTATAATACAAACAAGCAGAATAAAATAATGGTTGAATAGAAATAGTGCTTAGGAATCCGTTGCCAGTGGTGTCGCATAGTACTGAAATTTCTAGTTCGACTGATCTACTTTGATAACAAGGAACTATGAGGATGGAGGAAGTGGAATCCTGGCACTGGGTATCCTGGCAAACAGAACACTCGTTTTCCCTCACATATTTGTTATACAGCAACAATTGACAACAGTTTACTTACAAATATAAATTATCCTACTGAAAAACATCCATCGCTATTGATCGAACTTTGAACAAAACTGTGTAATTCATCAATTTGTCTTTTATACATATAATTAAAAAATTATTGCATTATCAGATCTTTTGTGGCAATTAGTTTGTTGTAAAAAGTTGTTCCTCGATGTTAAAGCATTGTCGAACAATCGCTAACACAATTTATATTAAGTCGGATGGTCGGTGAGGGTGTTACAATGTATTAAAATAATGTTCAATATAATCTCTCTTATAATCTATTTTTAGTATAAAAGATTGAACTTTAGTGTTTAATATCTACCGCATGATCTTTAATATTTGAGTATACTTCGAGCTATTTTAAGAGAAAGGGGTGTTCACAGAGGACTAGGGGTTGTTCTGATCAGGAGGTGCACCGTAAGGGTGCAGAGGTAAAAAAATGCCATGAATGGTATTAGCTAGAATCAATATGGAAAAAGGTCTCCAACGTGACCTTTTCCACCAGAGTTTCATCCGATGCAGGAGGGTATCATAGGGCTGCCTTGTTCACGAAAACCACCTTCTCCACACGATTTTTTCTTTGGAATCCCAAATTACAATGGCCCGCTCTATCACGCTCTATGCATTCTACATATGTATACATTCGCAATCTGTGTACAAATATTTCCTCAAATTCTTGTTTTTCTTTTTAAAAAAACATACGCGTGGACATGAAGGATTAAGAAAAATGATGGGCCTTCAAATTCAAACGAAAGATACAGTTTGCAAAATAGTTACAGTGTAGAACCGTTTATGCATTTATGTATGCATTTATCTATTAATTTATATTTGCCGCTGTAAATTAATAGATTGCAGATTTTATGCATTTACGGAAGAAATGGACTGATCCGATAAAAAACTGAAAAGCCATTAGAAGGATTGATTGACGTTTATACATATTTTCCAACTGATTAAACTGATTAACCCCTTGCCCTACGATTTATTTTACGGTTTCGATGATTAGAACTTTTTCGTACATCGCGTAATTTCTTAAAAAAGGAGATAACTTACATCTATTGTATGTCTACATGTTCTCCAATAGCTGTACATTAACAAAACCAAGATAGAATTTTATTCGCGGTTGTAGGAAATAATTGACATATAGTCAGACACGATACTGCAAGGCAAGGGGTTAAAGGAGGAAACGAATTCTTACAATTGACTCGAGCAATTTTTATTTTGCTTAAATGTAAAAGCGTCGTTCTAGGATATTTTGTTCAACTGCTTAAGGATCGTAAGGGAATGATGCTTGTGGATAAAATTTCAAATTTACGAGACCATGTGCAGTGCGGTAACAACGCAATGCACCGGAGCGCAGAGTTGTTTGCGGAGACGGAATGAGAGACCGTGAGGGAAAAAATGGGGAGCGCATCGGGCATATGCGTTTAGGGTGGCGAGAGTACACACGTGTGTGACACGCATGCTAGGAAACATGTGACTCGAGGACACGCAGCCTTCCACATATGAAGCAGAGGAGCAGGAAGCTCGAAGAGGAAGCCTTTGCAGCAGCACAAAGACAACGACGACGACAACGACGACGACAACGACGACGACAACGACGACGACAACGACGACGACAACGACGACGAAGCTCATCGTTACGATACGATGCGCGATGTGTGGAAAAGGGGGACGAGTTTCGAGTAGCAGTCAAGGCTCCTGCGTCGATGCGAGGAAAGGGCCGGTTTCTAAGCTATCTCGAATTTCTAGGGAACAAGGCACCAGGATCAGGAGGAAGGATCCTGCCGCGCTCCGACGTTTAGGGTTGCTTCTACCTGACTCCTGGTGTTCCCAGTTCCATTCATCCCATCGGGAACATCGCGAAAAGACAAAAGACCTTTTCTACTTGGGCTGCTAGGTTTATTGCACATTTATTGCACATTTATTGCACATTTATTGCTTGCAATTCATTATTGCATTTTATGCATTTATGACGGGAAAGAATCGGTCAAATACAAAAAGGTAGAGGCGTCAGAGAAATTTATGCTCTTCGTTGTGGTAGTCTGCATTTATAATAATTATTTCTTCCATAGACATTCTTCGTTCATAGACATTCTTCAATTTAATCCTCGTTTTGTTTGAAAACTTTTTATTGCATAGCATGTAATTATGTATACCATTGAAAGATCTGTGCTATGCCAAATAATTACCTTTGATAGTAAAGGAAAAGACAATGCAAGACAACCTGCGAGAATGCTGAAGAAAATGAAAGAGGAAAGGGGTAAAAGAAGTCTGTCCCAAGGGGTTCAAGATGATCTAGAAAGCTACCAGGGTACCAAGGACAGCCAGGAGTTCTTCGAGGTTGAATATAATCGGTCAACGTAATCGGAAATGGGGCTGGGAAGGGACGAAATTAGAGCATGGTGTGAGAAGATTGCCATTTGACGTGGTAGGGTTGACTCGAAGGGTTAACGCGATAAATACTCGAGTCCTGAATTACTAGGATAACACGAGGAGCAAGGAGTATCCTGCGAGAAGGGTCTTCGAGTGGCCTTCTTTTCTTGCAAGTCAAAGTCAATAAACTCAGGTACTCGAGCATTAATCGACACCGTCGCAACTCGCAGCTTCATTCAAATCATAACTAATAGAGTATTCGTTTAAGAAATTAAGCTCCAGATCGAAACTTTGGAGAAAATATGACAGAAAACACGATTTGGAGACGTTCTTATTTCTTATACATCGGATTCCATTTTTACGCACGGTACAACACGAACAAAAGCTATGTGGCTTCTCGTACCAGAACGACATGAAAGCGGAGGAACGTTTCATGGTCGCCATCAAGAGAAGCTTCCCAGTTTCGCCATGGCTTTGTACTCTCCCTATGGTTGCGGTGCGGCGGTGTAAGTCGGACTAGGACACTATAGCGTTGGCGTTCACGTGCCCCAACGCCATTAAGGTAATTAACGACCTCGTCGAATGGTGTTAATTAGCTGAAGCGTAAAGGGTTAAGGGACTACGTCGAAGGTCGTACCACTTAGGAGCAAGGAGAACATAAAAGTGTAGGAGTTCGGACTCTTTTTCGATGGTGGCCATTGAAAGACCGCCACCACGCCCAGGGACCGTAACCATGGCCCTACCATAAATTTTTCAGGAAGGAGCGCATAGTTTACACGAATAATTACAATTATGTCGGCTATCGAACAACCACAACTGCGTCGCGTCCAGTTACAATATTAACCAACTTCGCAGAACAATTTTCAGCATGAGAAAATTAAAAGTATAATTAAAAATATTATCAAATTTTGTGCAAATATGTATCATAATTTTTGTGTCCTTGTACGCTTATTAATAAAAATATCTGATCACCCGAGCTTCCTAGGTAAGTAATAATAAAATAACGAAGAGAAAGAAATTTATATATATATATAGAAATGTCTTGTTAAAGGAATATTTATGTTTTTCCTAATTTTGTGAAGTTGAAAAATGTAATGATTGCAAGGTTGAATTGAATTGTATGTTTCAGATTTGAGTGCGTCTTTTGGGAAAGTATTTGAGAACCCATTGTTCTATACTTGAGAGTAAAGAAACTTATGGGAGTAATGTCCTGCTTGCAACGTCTGCCATTTGATATCTATGGTGGATCTACAGATGTGTGCCGATATGAACCAGCTACGCATAATTCGATAAATTTAGTTACCAGGCTAATATAGTTCGTGTGGAGCATGCCCTTCTCTGCTGCCTTTTATGCAAGCAAATTTATTCTAATTAAATCAAATTAGATGCACCCCTTCCCCTCGTTGCTACGTCTGTTTCTCTTTCCCTTCTTCTTTCTTTCGTCCCGCTTCCGTTCGCTGTACGCGTATCGTTGGCTTTCTCTGT
Source organism: Lasioglossum figueresi (assembly GCA_028455805.1). Taxonomy (NCBI): domain Eukaryota; kingdom Metazoa; phylum Arthropoda; class Insecta; order Hymenoptera; family Halictidae; genus Lasioglossum; species Lasioglossum figueresi. The sequence goes on from CM052190.1 coordinate 1,077,794, forward strand.
AGCTAAAGTACGCACCTGTAAGTACCTCTTATTTCAATTTCAAATTGAACCACGATTTTGCATTGAATACAGAAATAAAAATAATATTTACGCACGTTGAACTTCATGGAGTAAAAGATTGTTTACTTTATGTCGTTCATAAATAAAAATAACTCTCTTCGTTTATCACAAAATAGCCTCTGTTATAAAAATAATATTAAGACGCAAAGCAAGCCATCGTAAAGCACAATAAATATTAAAATAATTCATCGATAACGTCCCAGAACGATTTTTATCAAGTATTTTGATCGCATCGCAAAAACAGGTTTCAAACGAAAATCTTCTTGTCCACACAGTTTTCTCCGCTACGGGGACTACGGGGCTATGGTGGAGAAACGCCATAGACGTCACCATGATAGTCAGGATACCATAATTGCGGAGGAAGCGTCTTCATGGTGTCCATGGCGGAGAACTTGTTAATTTAATTTCCCTACCGAATACATAATTGCCTCAACACCTACAAACCGCTCTCCGTAACGACTTTATTACAAACATAACCGCGTATATCTAATGAAGCGGATTAACATCTTTCAAAGTATTAGGACGCTAGAAGACCCGCGTAGGTCGGAAAGAAAATTTTTCACGGCCCCGTCCGATAACCACCAAACTGTTCTCCTTTTTGGGGATAACTCCACTAGGGGACCATGAAGCCAAGAAGGCGAAAATTCGAAAGGGTCTTTACCTTTGCGAAGTTCAACGATACCCTGGGGAGCATTCTATTTTTTTTTGGTGTACTTTTATCAGGAGATCATAGGACTACAGGTTGTAGGAAGTCACGAAGGACTCGCTGCTAGACCTTATTTACCCTGTTTATTTTTTCATAGAGACCTAACCAGGATAACAGGAGCCTGGCGAAATTGAAAATACCCTGGAAAAGCAGCAGTCGACGGAAATTAATTACAGTTACTCAGAAAAATTACTGGCTTCGTTACTGGACTTCTAAATAATTTTTACTCGGTTTTCCGTTACGTTGCAGAGCGTATTTAACATTTTAACTCTATTGCGAGAACTTGTATTTCATTGTGCTTGATTGTACATAGATATTGATTTTTGTAATTGATATTGTCAATAATTTTCTAAGCTTCGCAACTTGCTTCGCAAAAAGAATTTCCACAGTTTCCATCTAGCGGGAAAGCATTTTCCTATCGGTGAGCCGGGATGGGATCCCTTTGTTCGAGGCTCGCGTTGTTTGCTTTCCTACCAGGGTTCCAGGAGTTCGCAGGAGAGTCCTGGGAGCACAGCCTGGAAATCTGGAAAATCGCGGAAAATCGGCGGGCGGAAAGTCTACGATCGGGATAGCATGAGCAGTGGAAAACGTGAAGGATTTTCCGTCGATGCCAATGCGAAGCTTCCGAGTTTCCACGGACGAGAATTTTCTTTTTCCCCATGTCGCGTCGAGGAAAACTCGCGCAGGATTATTAACTTTTAGAAGAACAATGCTTCTAAGGTGTTGTTTGTGGAATGGTGTACAAGTTTATGGTTATTCTGTTTATTTTCCAATCGGGGAAACATAGCGTGGACATATCTACTACGCATTTCCAGCAGACAGCTTTCAGAAAATCGAAGGTGCTATTTCCCGGAACAGGGAAACAGGAGCGGGCAGGAATTTTTGGATTATTGAATTTTCCAGTGAGAAAAGCAAAACGTTAGGAAATGTTGTTCCTGAAACGAGAGGCTTATGCGTATGTTTAACGTTAAGTTGATTTTGACGGATAGAATTTTCAGTAAAAATATCAGAGTGTCTTTTTCCATAGTGTTCAACGTTCAACGTCAGTGAAAATTGACGATGATTAAGAAAAGTATGAGTATCCAATCTGTTATTTATCAATGATTTGTGAAAACTGTTTAATCGTTTAATCATAATTTTACTAAAGATCTTGATCAATTTTTGCAGCAAGGTCAATTCTCATTTGACTTTTTCTAGGTCGATGTTGTAGTTGTAGGAGGATTATATGGCGGACGTGTAATAAAATTTTACTTTCGGTCAGCAAATTAACGGAGCCTCGACGTTTATAGACCGCTATAGCGTCGGTCCTTAATCTTTCCATTCAGATGCCGGTCGTTCCAGCGAACCCTCGGCAAACTTAATTGTCTCCGACTGAATGGGGACCAATGAAACGTTAAGGAAGGATCGAGGGGAAATTCAGAGGGAAGTGACCGGTTAATGGGCACGCCAATTATGTCTTAACTTCGCTATTGGGACCGCAGTAAACTGCTGGAGGTGGATTTTTCCTACTAAGCCTCCGGCAGAATACTCTCGTAATTAACTTGTCAAATTTTAATGAAGTCTAGAATGGGACGATAAAAAAATACCTTGCACCGGTACAATCGTTTCTAGCACAGAGAGATTCTAAACGAAAACGTTCCAGAGCGCAAAAGATCAATTGAATGTTAACTAAATGGTAACGTGCAATGATTCTGGCAAAATTAGGAGAGAGTTCGGAGATGGAATAAAAAATCGATAGGAAAAGTATTACACGCCGAATGCAGTCATTTTCATGACAATGAACATTCGAAACAATTACAGACAGTTCTTGTCCAATAAGAAGGATCATTGATGTAATTCTTGGTCCAATAAAATGTAGACAATCTTCGAAAAGAAAATTGATATTTGCAAAAAAAAAAAGGAAATTTGTATACAAACAAGTATAAGTATAAATAAACGCTCGAGGAATAATTTTCAGTAGTTGTAAATCTTCCAGAATATTTTCGACTAAGAAAGTTCGAAGAAGCCTAGACTTTCTGCGTGCATGAAAGGAGAAGAAGAAAAATTGTCCGTGGCACAGAGTAAGGAGAAGAAAACGCTTTTCCTTTCGCAGGAAAGTGAAAGGGTTTCTAGAAGGACAAGTTATTAGGATTCTATGACGCTTCTAAGCTTCGACCACTCTTTCTAACTATCAAGATCCACCGACGAGTTTGATGACACTTGAGTAGGCTCGTAGAAGGAACCCAGAGATTCGAGGAAGTGCTAACCGTAGGATATTAAGCTGAATTAATTACGCCTTTTAACGTCTCCCCGGAGGCAATTAGGACTCCCACGTAATTGAACGAAGTGGAAGAAACGAACTTCAAACGGTACGAATACCAGAGGATCAGAACGATGAGAAATTAGGGAGTGGGACAGACGGCCTTAGAAAAAAGTGAAAGCGAATTAGCGGTCCCTTAGATACCAAGGACGTAGGAAATTCAAGAAGCTTGCTAAAGAATTTTTCGAATTGGTCACGTGGTTGCTCGCACCTGGGAAATAAATTTTAGGAAACGGGGCATTGAGAAACGTCGCGTGGTGTCGCGTCGTGGAACAACATTAACTGGAAACGTTACTGTAACGCTGTCGATGTGAACACCAATAAAAGGAACCTTCGTTAACGACGTCGGACAGACTAGGCAGCTAGGAGAGCTAGAAAGTGAAGTCGAAATCGTCGAAATTCGTTGACAATGATTTATTTCGAAGGCAGGAGGCCGGTCACGGCGCACGTAAAAGCCCATGGGGCCAATTAACATGCACACAGTGGCCAGGGGAACAGAAAGCTTCTGAAGCTGCATTTCTGAAGGAACTTCTGAAGAAAAGTTTAGCCTTTTTTCCTTCGGTAATAGAAATTCAAGAATCTCGTTCCACGTTGCGTTTATCTTGTTGTTTAATGTCAATGAAAACCATATACGCTCCACGTCAATTGTAGGGATCAATGAAAATTGTATTTCTTCTTCCCCTTAATCATCGAAATTTCGTGTCTCTAAACATTCTGTAAAATATTGATTTTCAACGTGCACCCGATGAAACGAATCAATTTGTTTTGAAATGTCAACTAGTTTTTGTATATGATTTATTGTACTTTTAAATATCAATTGGTCCTCTGTGTACGTACGGCGAAGGATTTTATAATTATTTTATAAGGAATCGCTTCAAGATGGATAATAGAATTTTTAAAATGTGCTTGTACGGACGTGTAGTCGTTTCGCATACGAAAAGGCAAGTAAGTAGAGGGACTATTCGCTTCGAAACGAAGCTATTGCAGAGTTAGGAAGATCATGCTGATGATAATCCCATAGATTTGTCCGTGGTAGAAAGTGAAAGCTAATTATCGTGTCCTCGGGAAGCAGGGCGCCAGAAATATCATAGAGGTATCTTCCAAAAGTGTCTTTGACCCTGCCTTCAAGGGCCCACGTATCGTTCGTTGAAATTCTTCAGGGGTTTCTATATACCATTTCAATACAGTGCTTCTCTTGCAATTAAGTATCAATGAAGTTACTTCGAAAATTTTTAACCAACAGAATTGATCTGTTTGAAACCGTGATTAAAAGACTTTGAGAATTAGCTTCTGTTTAATTAGCTCCTGTTTCTTGCAATGATGCAGAAAATTTTAATTTTTCACAAAGATCCGCGTCTAACAATAAAGATTGCATTATAACTGCACACGCAATAAATGCATAAAATCGACGATCTTTCGATCGGTGTCCCGTTAAAATGGCCAGATCGTTGGTAACGAACCTTCCAGTAATCTTCTCAAACGATTATTCAATTGTTAATGCTCGAACAATAGTAACAACGTTACTCTGCCGTGATTAATTCGATTATTTTCACGGTAGATTACAGTTTTCAATCATCTTCGAGGTCCATAATTAATTTCCCACGGTAACAACGGCCGCCTAAACGAGAATGCAGGCGATCGATGCGTCTATGAAAACAGTGGGAACACATGGGATCGTTCGATCGGTGAATGGGTCTTACTTCTCACGGTTATGGGACTCGCTATGGGAACAGAGCTTATAAAAGGGACCGAGAGTCTCTTTTACGGCCAGTCTGCTCGCAGCAGTCGACGACGCTTTCGTGGCTCTTCGTTATTCTTCCGACGAATAAGATTATTTCAAAATTGATACTAGTGCATGCTGAACGTGCATAGAGATTCGGTCAGAGAAAATTAGACTTATTGGTTTGTGTTTGAACATTAGAGTTCACCAACGCGTAAAAGAATTTTGCAAAATCACTCACCGGACGGATGGTTCGATAGCAAGTTGTAATCGTCGACCTGTAACGTGCTGTTTGGCCCTACTCTCGTGAACCTAACGACGTGGTACTGGTTATCGTTGACCTTGACGCTAACCTCACCGATCAGGTGGTTGTTCGTGCCCATGTTGTAAACAGCGACCACGTTGCCCTTCACCTGAAAATGGTTTAGCATTTTTTATAGCTGCAGTGATGAGTGTGATTTTTTTGTCTTGAAGCAATTGTATCGATAAAATGTAAATATTTAGAATCTACAGTGTTTGTTCTCGCGTAGTAGTGAGTCAATATTTTGTAAACTGCAAGTTTCTACACTGTAGAGTTATGGCAGAGTGGTATTTCATTTGCATTACCTTCAAATTAATTCCTATAGCGATTCTTTGACTTTTATCGATCTATTGCTTGGATTTTATAAAGATAAAATAGGTATTTGTTAAAAATACACTCAGGCATACGTAGAACATTGTTGATCGAATCGTAATTTTAGTTGCAAATGCATTTTTAGTGCATGATGAAACAAAATGTGTAAAATTACAGATCCATGTCTACAATTTCTTATAAATTTTAATTTAGAGACTCTAATAATGTATCTTTGCTATGTTTCTTAATTAATTGATCAATCGTGGTAATACAAATTGAAAATATTCTCTATTTAGAATGAATTGTTGCTTATTGGTCTGTTAAATGTATTCTAGTATCATGTTTATACGGACATTGTTAGTCACTCATATTATTCTTCTTCTTTGCAATAATAATAATAATAATTTGTGATATTCGCATACTATGACGACAATATTTTATATTGCTACAACGATCTTAATTTTCATTCATTCGACATAATGTTGTTTTAATGTAACAATGTAAAAGTTATTGTGGTTCATTCAATTTATGGAATACAATTTATAATGTATTCTTATATTATTCTGTTTATGTTTACTCGGACTTTGTAATTTTTCACGTAGAAATTGATTACTTAGTTTATAATTCATAAAATCTATAATTACAGTAAAGTGAGGAGGTTCCTATCGCTTTTAATTAAAATTTCATGCATTCAATTCTCTATTCAGACTTAAAGATTAATTTAACGGACGATAAATGTATTCCATTAATCAAAAAATTACAATAAATCTTAACTTTTCAGATTCGATCTCATCAAGCACATTATTTTGGTTTTATGTGGTCCTTATGGGTATTGTTAAATCGAGTAATCAAATCGTCTCGTCGATCTTAATCTAGCGTTTTCATTTTGGAATTCAATCACGATTAGAGCTTTAAATCTGCCATTAGCTTTCTTTGTTCGCGATCACACAAATATTTACACTCTAATACAATGATTTTTCTTCTCTTTGGTATGCAGACTGTGCCGACGAACATTTCTCTCTTAATTTTCTGTATTCTCGACTAGTTTTTGGTAATGTTGATAAAATATGTAACATGCTAAGCTACGATGTTAATTTTTAACAAACATATTTTTCTCTCGTTTTCTTCTCTTAATTTCCATCACATTAAACATTATCGCTTAACATATTACATATAGGTATATACAATTCTACATAGTTTTCTCCTCATACTCCTTAAAAATAATAAAAAATACTATTTTTGGAATATTTATTCCATAAAAATCGATTCGATTAATATTGCCAATATTCATCGGTTCCAAATATTAACAATATATGTTTTACAATGTTAAATCTTTCAAAATTATTCATCTTTTCGTTCGCCATCCTCTTTTTCGCTACTTTCTGTCCATCAACGCTATAACTATCCTCCAATATTTTACGCTCATGTGTTCTGTTTTAATTATTATATCATTTCCTAAGCAATGCGAATTTTTACAAAATGATATACACGAGATTGTAGGTTGCGAAAAAAAATTCGCACTATTATAAGATGAGCAAATAACCAATTCTCTAATCAATCAACTACAATTTAGACTTTCATCTGTTACTAACAATTTCGATCTCGACGAAATCGTTGGTGGAAGCAGATTCGATCTTGAGCAGCACAGCATCGTTCACGCTGGTAACGAATCCGAAGGCCACCGTATCCCTCTTCATTTTCGGTCTTCGATCCGGAGGGAATGTGTACGTGATAATTCCTTTGCCGGCTCCAAATTCATAAGCTATCGCCTCTGCAACATATTAAACATTCCAATTGCTATGGGCCACAGTCATTTATCAAAAGATATTATTATTATACATTCCATCGCTCGCATGACAGAATATTTAATAGATTCCTAGATCATTCAATTCTATCAGAAATGTAAAAACACAATTTTTGTCAGAATTGATCGTCATTTATGCTCTTTCGAATACAAGGATTAATTAGCTTCGATCTGCAAAATTCTTGGACGTCGTACGCTCGCATACGGTCAGTTAGATCAATTTTTATCCCGTCCAGTTCTCCAGCGATCCCCATAGAAAGAGTTATCGTGTCGACAACGGTCTCCGCTCGCAATGTTAGTCAAATAAACGTTTGTCAGTGGGTCACTGTTAGCTAGCAGTTTTCTCGCGTTCATCGGTACCGCTCGTTTCGCTGCGAACGCAACGCAGTCTTGTTTATACAGACAACGTGCAAACTGTCATCGTTGACAAATATTGAATAGCCGAGACAGAGAGGGAGAGGTTTCCCTGATGTTGTAAACGTCGTCGACGTCGTCTACGAAATGCATTTCTCTTTACCGTCGTTGCACGTCGGCCCGGTGAAGCTAGTCATGTCGCAGTCGCAGGTGTAGCTGTTCCATTGTTGCACGCAGGTGCCGTGGTTCGAGCACAGGTCATGCGTACACTTTTTCCCAGAGTGCAGACTGCTGTACATGTTGCAACCGGATTCCACCAGAGAACTGGGGACCACAGCATCCACTATCAGGTTGATGCTCTCACCGCTGAGATCCAAGGACGCCAGACATCCCTCGAAACCATGGTTGCTGACGATCTGCTTCGGCAGTTGGTTGTACTGAGGTTTATCCACTCCGCCTGCAACGATGCAATTGCAACATTAGACAAGTGTCTTCGTTGAAAGGAATTTTCTTAAAGGACTAGCCTTTTTTAACTGCGGAATTTAATTTGAAAAATCCCCCACAGAGTGCGGAATTAAAATCAACCAATGACGAGTATACACGTCGAACGCAGGGCAATGTGTCCTATTATAAATTTTACGAAAAACAAGGAAGGATTACATTTTTATTTGATAAAAAATTAATTCTTCAATAGATTATTGTTATTGTGTATACACGTCGAACGCCGTTAACTGGTTGAGAAGCAATTATTTTATACAAATTTCCCACCTGAATTGCAACAAACTGGGGTGAATACGAAATGTATTTTCTTTTTTAATATGTTCAATCGGTTGATAATAATACAGTTGAGACGTTAAATGTCTTCGTTGACAGATTGATTGATTAATTTTTACGCGAAATATCAATTTTCTGAAGCAATTGCAACAATCAGGAACCAAATATAAATCTCTCCCTTTCGTAGAGAGATAATTGATCGTTCTAAAATAATATGTTAATAATTTCGAAAGTGATATTGAGAATGTCTACATTCTAGAGCAGTTCATGTAGAGCATCTTAACATTTGCGGTCACTTCGCGTTATGTTATTACGCGACGTTACGGCCTCGAGTTACACTGTCGCTGGTAGAGAAAAATCATCGAACGGAATCGAGGCAGGATGGACGCGGCAATGAAGGAAACTGGACCTTGGTCGGCTGAATGACAGCGTCAGAAAATATTGCTCGATTCGGAACCGCAGCAGGATTCGTTTTTTCGGAGTCCGTGCACGCGCATGCGGTAGAACGTAGCGTGGGATGCAGGCTCGAGCCTCGAAATCGTTCTCGCTAGCAACTGAAACGGCGAACCAGGAGCGGTTTGAATTTATGGCAGCGAGAAGCAATGCGATCAGTCGAACGTGCGGTCGTCTCGGATCGGCGAACTCGTATGACAGAATTTCGAATATGGACAACGCCACCCACAGCTGCCATTTTTCCGACACTACAGTCCGCGTATTTGCCCGATCTAGCTGCCCGTTATCGAAGCTTTCTTCGAGGCAGGCTTTCCACTTGTATTTGGTTCGAAGGGTCTAATGATTATGTTAAATGATTACTTGACAGGAACGATGCATCTACGAAGATTAACAAGTGTATTCAATTCTAGTATTCGCGAATAAATCAAGTTTTCAAGTCATACCGAGTTTTGTCCCGCTTTTCAGTAAAAAACCGACCGCCGGTGAAGCAGGTATCCGAGTTATTTATACGGCCATGTATTTGATCGATGATTTCATTGCTGCGTTATTACGTGACGGTCGTCGATTCTTAGCTACCGATATTATCTCCGCGCCCGATGTATCGGCGGAATCGATGTCCGCTGCCGAACGATTTATTATTACCGGATTCCCGGGATTCCTCGTAATTCACGAAGTAATATTTCACTTTCCAGGAGTATTAATACCTTTTCTGTTACCTGGCGTCTCGATAATATTCCGGAGGGCGCGATATATTTACCGAAAATAATTATTGGGCGGGGCGTTAGGCGTGTTTCCATCGAGAGATGATCACTCACGAGAATGACAGGGTACGGAAAGAAATTCTCTTTGATCAAGCACTAAATTGCGGATTTTTATGCGCTTGGATAATACAGAGAAATTTAAGAAAACAATAAGATTTTTTTTAACGAGGCACAATGTTTCGTAGCGCTTCTATTTGAGGGATGATCTCTCATAAAAATAACAAGCTACAAAAGGAAACGAATGTCTATGAAAAGACCATCATTTTATACATGTATAGGTAGTACGAAGAAGACTCTCTTTCTCTTTACAAGACGTTCATTTAATTTCAAGTCTAATAAAATATTCGATAAAAATTCGCTCCTCGGTTGCAGTCTTTAATTAATCAATTGTCACATTCATATTTAAGCAACGGCCTTCGATCGAGTTACTATTTAAATCATTTCTACTTCTGAAATCGTTAGTTATTGACACAACTCTTGTATTTTAATGCGATTCCTTCCGAACTTTTCTTTATCTTCTATGAAATTATTAGAGACAACGAGTATGGCAGAGAAGAGTATGGCAAGGGGTTAACTGGGAATAATTTGTAGACGATGTACTAACCGATATACAATATCCCGTCGAGATCGAGATTCTCGTTGCTACCCTGGCTGATGAAAACAGTAACATAATCGTCGACAGCCAGCGTGTGCTTCTTGGGCGCTGGCCTGCCGATGCTGACAGCGTGCCATTTGCCATCGTTCAACCGCGATCTCGAGTTATCCTTGAACCTGACAGGTCCGTCGCCTAAATCGAACACATACTGAATGTGTCCGTTCACTAACTCCACGGCGATGAAGTCTCGTTCACGTCCAGAGTTGAACAGGATCAGACCGTTTGCTTCCCTCGTCTTAAACTGAAACACAACAATCGAATGAATACGATAAACACCAATCGCTCTAGCATATAATTTGAGCATAGTCTAAGGAATTATGAAATAATCATCGGTAGATGAACGTGATTCACGAATCAAATAAAAACCGAATTGATTAATTGTTCGATTATCCATCATCCTGTGTAACTGTCGCTCAACAGAGACCAGAGTAGAGGTTCTCGGCAGCTAAAATCGATAGACAAATGGGTAGCGGAAGTGTCATGGTGTGTGCCGGTATTGGATATCGGGGAAAAACTGACATAAATTTTCTATCAGGCCGTGTAAACAGCACAAAATATCTTGAATTAATAGACGATCGGTTAAATAACCACCCGACTCGTATCGCAGGCAGTACGTTTATTTTTCAACAGGATAATGCTGCGATACATACCGCAAGATGCGTTAAAACTTATTTTAGTTCTAAAAATGTGACGTGCTTCGAGAGCACCCGACCTTAATATTATTGAAAATATATGGGCAGAACTTTCAAGAAACGTTTACGAGAATGGAAAACAATACAAAGATGTAACGGAATTAAAACAAAGTATTGTTACAAATTGGAGTATTTTAAGACAAAAACGTATTAAAAAATTGTTTAAATCAATTCCTAATCGCTTGGTAGATGTTATACCTAATTTCTTTCGTGTACAAGATACAAACTTGCAATTCTATATGGATACTTCGAAGGACGTATCTAATAAACAGAGCGTGTAATATGTACATATATCGTATTGTGTTATATGAAATATACAAATACATAAAATGTCCTATCATTTCGTCCGGTACTGTATGTGCTACGGCGAGGATCGCGTTTGATTGCAAAAACCGATCGAGTTTTTACAGTGTACGGAATCGGGGGCGGCCTGATGAAAGACACCGGGCCAAATGGAGAAATCCGTCAATTACGGGGGCCGCGTAATTACGAAGGTGATGACCGGGAGAAGCTAGTCTGCCACGTGGTGCGGAAGAACGAAGAACGATTGGATTTTCCCGTAGAACAGCCGTGACAAGTACTACGATTAATCCAGAGTTTGCGCGTTGCACTTTGTGTCATCGTGTATGTGTATGTATGCTTGCACGCGCGCGCGTGCGTGCGCGTGGACGTGTTGGATAGGGTTTAATTGGGGTAACCTTTTGCGGGAAACGCGTCACCGTTGACATTCCATTTCTTTTGCGGCCTGCACGCGGACACCGGAAATCTGGACCGTCACAATGATATATTTGATCGCGGACAGTCGACCCCGATGCAAACGAACTACTAACCAACACCCTCTGCCAATTTTATTTCATTTTTGATCTTTTGAAAGAGGTAGCTGTTTGTCTTGCGAGGTTTAATGGGATTTTCGTCCTCTTTGAAATATTCGAGCACTTCTGATTGGATTTGACTGTGTCTTCAGGAAAATCTACCGTAACTAAATATAATTAGGAATTTTGTGTATTTATTGCAATTCTGATCTTATGAAAGTCGTCGAGCCACGCATCTGGGAAAGTTTAATGGGATTTTATTCTTTTTTGATACAACATGGAAGTTCTGGTTCAGATTGACTGTGAATTTTGATATTTAATAAGGACAGCATGTTTTGGAAGGTTTAACGTGTCTCGTATAAATCGGACTAAATCTGAAACGGTATAAATGTAAATCGAGGAACACTTTCATTAATGTTAACTCGAGAATGCATCAAAATGAACTGGAATTAGGTTAATGGATTTGAAGAGGGAGTAGAGAATGATTCGAACAGAGCACTTACCTGGAAATAGATGTCCGTTTCGACGTACGCTTTCAGTACAGGTAATCCGACGAACGTGTGCTGCGACTTGAAGGTCACGGGATAGTGAACCGGATGGTTCCGCTTGCCGAATTTTCCGGTGACCCTGATGATCGGTGTGACGCCTTGATGGGAAGTTTGATGATTTCCGGAGCTCCTCGCTATCTCGAGATAAGGATAACCGTTGAACCAGATCTGCTGCAGTTGGCCAACGAAATGAGGAATTCCCTCTCCTGCGTGCAGGTAACCGCCCACGTGAAGAGTGCGAAACTCTAGGATCCCTTGTTTGCCAAGCTGGGTCTCAGCTGTACAACAAGAACAACACAATTTATTCAAACTGTCGATTTTACTCGGTCCTACAATTATTATTTGTTCTTGATAGTATTCTTTATAGTGTGGATGAAACGTCGACGCAGTAAAACTTGCATACGCGGTATAAATATAACAGTCGACATCGGAGAAAGAAAAATGTAAATAAAACGGGTTCTTATATATATCTTGTTCTTCTTTGATTTATTTAATTGTCTTATTTTTCAGTTAAAACAAATATAAGCTCCACGAGTATAAATTACAACAAAGTTTGAGAGCTATAGTTAATATAATTAGTAAACAAAATTGTTTAAATTAATTAGCAGTCGAGGAACACTGTCCTTTGAAGTAAATTTCATATTTAAACACTTGAAATAGTAGGGAGTCGTTGGCAACAAAATTGAAAAATAATTCGAAGTGCAGAGGGTTAAAATGACCAAGTGTACGTAGACTAATATCACAGACGCATTTAAAACAACCCCTAAAAATGGTCACGAGGTGCCACAGCGTTCTCTTCGCGTTAGTTTAGCTCCTATAAGGCGTAGTCTAAGCAAAACTTCCAAGTTCGCATTTCAATTTACGATAGCCACCTGCTCTCTCCAAGGATCCGTAAACCGGGGATGTTGCAGGGGCCACCAAATAAGAATAAATGCGATTAAGACGTGCGTCGTTAATAAGAATTGTCCCGCAGCGAATACTACTGTACTTGGGAAACTCGGCCGTGGCCTCGCTCGCGGAAGTTACAGGAAAACTATTTTAATTATTAGCCGGTCCGAGATTGTCCCCTATCCAAAGCCAAAGCGGACAATGGAGACTCGATATCGGCGCATTGTTCCCTGCGCGGGCGCGAGCGAGAATCTTACACCGGACCGACGCTATTAAGCTTAATTGCCCCCCAAGCACAATGTAATAAACTTTGAAAATAAGTAACGTCCCGCGGCGGCAACTATCGACAGGTGTCGCTAATAAATGTACCAAGTTCCCTTTTAAAGTTACAGCTGGAACAACGGGGGGCGCTGCTAGCACGAGATATCTCCTACCCACGGTTTGCCACGAAATTTTACGACACGCTCGATTTACGGGCCATTAAAAACAGTTTCCATAGGTTGTTGTACACGCAACCTGAAAGACGTCCGCGACGTTTCTCCGGCTGCTCGTTAACACCGGAAAGTTTTAATATGTGCGAGGGAGCGATTGGTTTCCGAGACTGCGAACCGTTTTTGCAATTTGTAGCCCTGGTTTATCGTTTTCCGCGCGAGAGGTTACCGTCTGCCTCTGTTTATCGTTTCATTTTTAATGATTTTTAATGTTTCATATGTTCGCGACACTTTCCCGATTGAAACGAGTCCAAACACGATACAGTTTTCATGGTATTCGCTTGTTTAATCCACGATTTATCGGTTATCCGAATTAATCCGTGGAACATTCGAATTATAGAGTAGTTTCCTAGTGCTGGAAGTATCATCTATTAATCTATTGATTTAAGAGGTTCAACTAAATCGTGGATTACACAAGTAAATACAATCCGAATCATTTCGTGTTTGGTTTCGTTTCGGCCAGAAAAATGTCGGGAATGTGTTGGCAAATTAAAAAAGAAAATTGAAGATAAAATAATTGTGTCAGATCTCTTTCACAAATATATGAGACATAATGTCTATAGATAATTGAGGCGTCCAAATACCGTAATTCGTATACCAAACTTCGCGGGGCGTACCTTCCGTTTCGCTTGCTCGCGACGATATTCGGGGTTCTGACGAGGTTATGTGGGTAACCGCGTCTAGTTGAAAGTAAAATTCGCGCGTTCAGGAAACAACACACTTAAGATGTATTTGAAAACTTAACAAGATATTGTACAATGTTCGAGGTAAAGTACTATCGTTACAAGCGATTTTTAGATCTATCGAGTTCGAGCGATTTGTTAGAACTAACTTTTGGTGTGGCGTCATGCATAAGGTAAACTCGGGTCTATCCTTATTGGCTATCTAAAACTGTATGGGATAACAAAGTGATTTTCTATTGGCGAGAGGGTGGTGCATTTTGGTTGTCGGAGTAGGGGCATTCTAGTAAATCTGTGTTTAGGGTATGCAATAAATTAGGTTCGACGATACGGAAAGACGATGTGGAAACTAAAACTATTTGTTTGCATAAGATTCCCCTATCAATGGGTTCGCTCATGAGGTCTTTGGAGACGGTGTCCGGTGACACCCAAATTGTTCTGGGGCCGTCGCGTCGCGTCGCGTCGAGTGTTTCCAGCTCTTAGAGCCGACCGTTTCTAAATAAATACATATAAATCTCACGTTCGGTCTGATTAGAGACCGAACAATAATCTCTCTTACGGTTAAAGCAGGTAACATCCGAAATACTGAAATTTGACATAGTTCCGAGCGAAGTTCGTCACGGAGGAGAATTGTGAATTATTGAAATTTGTCCAGTATTAATGTTCGCCTGTAGTTTCCGTCACTTGGAGGTTTCGGCTTCGGCGCGGCGCATTTCTTCGCTCGGAAGTTTCGAATGTCCGGCAGGAAATCAATTCGATTCTCGAGCAATTTCGCGAGTTGCTCCAGTTTCAATTCGATCAAACGATAAGCATTCGCGAAGTTATAATCAAATTCTCACCGCGTTACGGATGTAACGGGACCGATGCGATCGGGAAGCGGACGGGGTAGGTAAGCTGAATTTGCCAGCGGTGCATGTAACTTCGGGACTGTGCACCCCGGGAAACTTCGCGTAACGGTTCGACAAAATTGCTGGCTGATCGTGATTAAAGGCCTCGTGTGTACGAGCACGAGAGCGAGAGCGTGAGCGTGTCTTCGCGGAGGGATCAGTCTCGGTGGCACTCTTCCCCCCGATTTGATCAGCATCTGCGGTCCAACGAATACCAACCGGATCGTTGTTTGATGTCAATTTACGATTCAATTAAACGCCGTTTGATTGGCTCACGATCGGCTCTATCGGTCGTTAGTCAAGACGGCCCTTAACAGATCACTACCAGCTGCCTGGCATTGTAATTTCGAACATGAGCTATGCCCTGTTTGCCACTTGTCAACACATTTCGCTCGAAATCACCTACCGTTGTTGTTATGCTTCCCTCTTTTCAAACGCGATTGCTGTTACTCGATATCGGATTAAATAATATTGTTATTGGACGGTCATACCAGGATAAGGGTCGCGATATTTTTTAAACAATTTTTGACACGTTTTCAATTGTTTTTAGTAATTGATTTTATTCGATGCTGGTCCGTTAACACATTTATACCTGAAACTAATTCGGTCAGAATTTTATGGAATGGATAAGAATAGATGTAATTAAGGATTTCTAAAAATCTTCGACCAGTTCTGGTGCAACGAACCATTTTTATAAAATTCTTTGCACCTTCTACTTCGAGCCAAGCAAAATCAGCGATGCTTGAGCGAGCACGCTAGTCAATTTTGTTTAACGAACAGTACCTAACTGCATTAATAGATTGAAGACAAAGATCAGTAATTTCGTGAGCCGTTGGATAGATCGAGAGAGTTCGCCAGGGAGAATTCCGACCGGTGTTGGTTATTTGCAGACAGTATGGAGGTTAGACGTGCGGAGGCAGCCTAGCACCTTCGGAAATATCTTCGCCAGTCGGTGCTTCTTGCAATAAGAACAGAAGGACGTCGTGCACTCAACCGGGCAGTAGTAATTATCGTGCGATCGATGCCGCCGACGAGCATCGAAGCGAGGACCGTGTGGAGCTTGTGGCGATACTAGGGCGGTCAAGCAATTTAGGGTATTGCCACGTAACTCAATATTGCTGGCACTCGCCATCCATTTAATAGGCTGATCTGGAGAGTGGACCAGCAGGTTTGGGTGTCTCACTTTATTGAGAAGGCAGCGGACGCTCTGGCAGTGGACGTGCTCCTACTTGACAATGGCCGTGCTCGCTGTTTCGGGCAATATTTTCCAAACTGAGCCCGTACTCGCCGCTCACCGTGTGCCACCGCCTCGAATTTTATCGTGATCAGTTTCACCGATAGTTTATACACTTCGATACTCCCAACGTTTTCCCATTATTTCATTGTCTTGCCACTGCTGCGTGCATGGCAATGCATCCGACGAGACGCGGCAAATTGAAATTTCTTTAGTGGTCAAACCACACAAATTCGCGAAGTAGGAATTTCTTTAAAAATTTGATCCAGTACATTTGCGAAATAAATGTATCAATGTCATCTGTGATGTACATAGAAATTAAACAAATTATGTCGAAGATTTTCAGTCGACATAAAAGAATCTAGATAGCTTTCTTTAATTGTTAGGGATAGCAACATATCCATAGAACAAGATCCCGACATGGACGCGCGTCTTAAGGTCCCGAACAATGAAATTCTGAACCAGGGAATCAATTAACCGCGTCATTCAAGCAACTCCGAGCGGTCTTTGTACTTTTGAAAACGACTTTTCCTTTACCGTCCGCACGGAACTATTTACAACCGACGAATTCAGATCAATATTTCACGACCCATTACTCACAGGCCCCGGTAATTCCTCAACATTCCCGTTTCCCCGGTTTTCAACAATCCACGCTCGAACTCTTCGCAACTTGCGCGCAATTCACCGGCCCCGCGCGAAACTAATTTTCCAAAAATATAATCGTGCCGCCGCTCCTCGACCGAATTCCGGCTATTTAAATTTGACCGAATTCATCAGAATTCCTTCTGCGAAGTTCATCGGGGCCGCCTCGCTGATCCGTAGATCGCACGGTCCAAAAGCTCATCCCCCGAACCCACCCCTCCAAACACACACTCCAAATCCACCCTCACGTAGTGTTTCGTCTCCATAATTTTTATAATTGCTTATTCTCCATTGTTCCAGAATTTACAGCGTTTATCGAGAAACTCTTTAGATTGCCATACAAAATTTATTTAGAAAGAAGTTACTGCTAAAGATCGAACACTTCACGTTCAACAACTTAAAATTACTTATCCACGTGACGGATAATTGAACTAATTGAGAATTTCTTTGCAAGCTTTCCAGAAATCACAAATTGTGCGATATCTCTCGAAATCGCTCGTTCCTGGAGCTCGAAAAAAAAATGGAATAATGAGTAATCATTCCCACGTTCTCTGTGAAAAACTTCTCTCGTATTGACTGACGGAAAGTGTCCATGAAAAATCGCATAATATCGGCGCTGCAACGATGTAACTGCGATTGGCGGTCAAGTTGGCACACTTGTGAATATATGCGTCGGCGTTACATCGCGGGGATGTTTGCGGGGTTGTGCAGGGGGTTTGCACGTGAAATGCAATTACGCATGGGCGTAGCGTGGCAGGGACGCACGGCGCGGAGCGGCGCGGCATTGGTTATCGGTTATAGGCAGCGATACACAGGCGTCCTAGATACACTTCAATGCATTACGGCCGGGTTTACAAGAGATTGGACGCGGCGCATTGAAACTTTATGCTCACTCTGTACGGACCGATTGGATTTTCCGAGCTGGCAGACCATGCCCGATAAGCGGTAATAGACTGAGATCGCGGCGAACGGTTTTGAATCGGTTTTAATGGCCTAAAAGTATCCGATCGGCCGAACCCTTGGCCAGCCATTGTAACGATTATTCAGATATTCCACCTGCGGAATATTTACAGCTCTGTCTGGACCCCTCTCGCACCGATTTCGCCGGTGTAACATTCGTTTCGGAACAGCATTCTCATTTATGGCCTTTCAAGCGAACGAACATTTCTGTGGTTGCAAGGAAAAACGCCGCCTGGCACAATTTCAAAAAATTTTAGTTTATGCATTAATTGAGCTTCGCAGTCTAGAATTTACGTATTTACTAGAACAAAAAGGTCATGAAAACAAATTCGAAAGGCTCGGACAATAATGCAATTTAACCAATGTTCTATTCCAATATTCTCGAACCAATATTCTCGAAAGTGAAACTTTTACTAGCGCATTCGTTAAGAAAACCCATTGTCGACCGTGAAGTCGACTCTCGGCTCTAAATTCCAGCCGACTTATGGATCTCCAGGTGGAAAACGCACTGTCTATCGGTAGCGGGTTCTCCAGGAATGCACCTAGCAGCGAGTGCAGCGAGTGCTCGTGCGAGAAGGTGCATTCCTGGTGCAGGATCGATCGTCGAAAGAAGGGGCGACTCGGCGCAGTTCTCCGAGAATTCCTGACGACGCGTCGTCGAAACTTCCCAGCCATTTTTATTTCGCTCGCGACGAAGCGAAGCGACGATGGTCCTCCGCCCCCACGTACTCCGGGTTGCGAAAACGCGCAACCCCCCAGGCAACGGCGAAGTGCGCACCCGTGTCCTTTTTCATAAATAATCGGCCCCGGAAGCGGCACGACAGGAAGCTCGGCGCCGTTTTTCCGACGGAATTTGACATCTCCTCAATACGGACGTTCGCGGAGAACGCTGCCGGAATTATTCAGATTCGACTCAAGGATCTTCCTCCAACGCTTTCGGTCGCTTTCAAGCAGGGAAAATGTCTCTCGCGATGCCAGACCCCCTGATTAAATAGAGAGAAACGTTCTCTCTTCTTTTCCTCCTCGTTTTCTACGGAAAATTTCTTTCTGGCCCCTGTTGACTTTTCAATGCCACGTCAAGCACAAGGGTTTCGGTTTCTTTTCTTTTCCAGAAAAGTTCTGAGAATTGTTCTAAAGTACATTTATGCAAAATAGGAATGTATTTCTCCGTTTTACGAAATTGTAAGCGAAATTGTAATTGTATCGATACTCTTGAATTCTTTCAATCATTTCATCATTTGAAGTAACACTCGCCCATTTTTGCCATAATTCCATAAAATCCGCAGTTTAGCAGTAATATATTTAAGTATTTTCTTATTTCCTTTACCTTTGACAGTGTAACATTATGCCGAAGCGAATTTATACCAGAAATTGTGTGTACATCGAGTTCTGCTACAGACGAGAAAATCGCATGAAAATTCCCTGGAATTGCATCGATGATGGTCCGCATATTGAATTAAACTAAAACATCCTCTCCCCTCCTCCCCGGGAGTTTCAAACGAGAATTATTATTATTACCAGCCGCGTTAAAGTGAAAAGCTAGCGCGCAGAAATTAGAATGATAGCGGATCAGCCGAAATGGTAGCGATGCCTGACATTTAGCGTTGAACACGCGTGTCGGTCATATTTCGAGTTTTATAAAGTGATCGCTTCGAGTGTACCAAATCGAGTTGAACAATAACAAATGTCTGGTCCGATAGAATGATGTTCTACGATCTAATGGAATGCTGTAATCAGCCGTCATCAAAATTGAAACAGTTCCGGTGAGAATGGCGGATTGCAACGCCGGAAGTTTTGTCGAAAACAACACTTTCCGTATCTTTTGTGTAGTTTGCAGCAAAGCGTTTGTTGCACCGTGATGCACAACGCTCCAAGCGAGAAATATGGCCGAGGAACAACGTAATCTCAGAGTTTCGGACACTATCAGCTTAAAGTTCGGGACCACCTGAAGCGCGATCCCTCTTTGCGGCGGAAATGCTACTGCTGAACGAGGACATGGGGCTTGGCTGATGGGTTCTCATAAGCCGTTGTCTCGGACATGGTCAGAGAAAAATTCTATGGTGCTTCCTAGCTCTTTTGAACCGAGAGAAGCTTCGCTGTTGGTAGAATGTACCGATTAAAGGAAGATGGTGGAGTATTTTTCTTGCGAGATCATCTTTGGCGGTGGTTTATGCTTCGGTTTTCCTGGTTCGGGATTTAGGCTAACAAGCTCGGTGGGTTTAAGTTAGGGGATGCTGTATAAAGTTCAGTGTCATCGATCGTATAGGATTAATTTTCTCAGAATGTTTTTCGGGGGTTTTTCGGGAAACTGTGACGGTGCACTTCAATTTTTTTTTAGCGTCCAATCAGGTTTATTCGTGATTATGGTTTTTCTCTATTGGTCTTATCTTGAGTGCTGTGCTTGTGAATTTTCGAGGATATATTCGTAGAGAATGATTCTGTTTTATATTCTTCTATAATACAGGATGTCCGACTTTGTATTTAATACTAAAACTGTGCGCTACCTCGCAAAAATGAGAAAGCTGAATTTATACAGTGTTTTAATGAAAACGCTGTAAGTACCGATAACACATTTTCCATAAATGTATTAAAAAGTGTATCTACAACTTGGTTTTCATTAGATTTTCTCAAACCTTCACGAAACAATGTTGGCTTCCATTAACTACAAAGCTTGTCCTCAGATTTTATGCAAATCCTTAATCGAAATTCCCTGCAGCTATTCGAAGAAGAAAAGTTAGAAAGAAGATTGCATTTCACCTACAGAATTTTAATGCACTCAAAATACAATATTTAACGACATTCATAAATTTTTCAACAACACACCCTCTGCTTTAAATTGCATACACTCGTGACTAACTTCTTAAGCAGAGCGTAAAATACGCCAACTCCGTGTTCCTTTTTCTCAGAATCTACTGCGGCTATCAACTTCAAATTTTTCAATCGTCCAGTACCACAGCAGATGTACATTTCGGTCGAAGGAAATCTTGTTATATCGAATAGAAAAATTTATACGTACAAGCCTATCGATGCGAGGATAATATATTAGTAGACAATAATTTTTGGCGAATCGTCGGATTCCGATGAGGGTCCCGCAAAAATCGAAATGAAGTTCGTTCTCTGCGAAGTTTCCCGAAGAACTCCGGGAGCATTTTCCTGTCGTCGTTCACAAGCCCCGCAATTTTCTTCGATCGAGGATCGTCCGACCGCGCGGGCGCTCGAGTAAATTACATATTTCCGGGGAACGGGGCCTGGGGTCGCGGGTCGCGGGATGAAATCACAAATTCTAAATGCACCCGCTGGGAGTGCAGGCTGTGACGCGGTTGTTTGCATTCAGGCGGCGATCCTTTGAATCGGGATTCTGTTATGAATGCTAATTGAAGATTTTCCAGGACAACTCGCCGTGGGTGTTTCAGGCGGTCGTCGATGTGCCGACACGTATGTCGCATGGAAATAGAACCGAGCGAATCCTGCCCGTTCGAACTCATCAATTCCCTGACGAACTTCGCTTTTTTCGACTACTTGTCATCCTGCTTCGACGACCAAATGCAAAGATGACGGAATACAGCCTCCGCAACTAAGAAGTCCGACTAAAACAAGGAAAATTTATCGCTGCGACGATCGAGTAACATAAAACTTTAAACGATATTTTCAAATATCTGTTTCTTCAAATTTCAAGATTCGATATAGAACTTAAAATCGTGATTGAAAATTTGTTAAAGAAAAATTATTTAATTGTTAGTTACACCCATTATATAAATATTTATATTTTTATGAGAATACAGAACAAATACAGAAGAATTTATGGGGATCAGTGTAAAATAAAATAATTTAATCTCAAGCCTAATGCTTTCATCGGAGTGTATAATGTAGCAACATAGTCATTAAACTCTACTAAAATTTATAGTACATCTTGTTTTAGATTTTAGAGAATGCTGTCCCCTATAAATTCATAAAAGCTGCTAATCAAGCTGTAGGGTCTATATAAAATTATATAAAATTTTTAAAACCTCCAAGAATTATGCTCTGCGTGAAATTAACTTTTTACCAACCATGTCGTCAAGCATAGACATGAAAATGCAACGGCACTGGAATATGCAATTCCGGATCTAAGAAATACGACGACAAGAAAGATAAAAGAGAACCAAAAGAAAACGCAGAATTTCCATGGAAGAATCTTGAAATGTCAAGAAAAATATCATGTTTCCTATCATATTGCTGTTGTGATAAACGTTAGACGTTCTTGCGAACGTGGATCTTTGTAGATGAATTTATACAGGATGGACTTAAATAAAAAATTTAATCTCTTTGCTAAAACTTCCGCCAGAGTGTACAATGAGGCAACGTTCTTGTTAAACTCTGCTAAAATTTATAGTGGGGGTTTATTTTAGAGAAGGTTGCCGGATATGAATTCATAATACATTTTTTGAAAACCCAAAACATTATATATTGTGTAAAATTAACTTTAAACGAATCACGTGTCGTCTGTACGACTGTTTCATTTGCAACATGTGTAGTACTCATTTTAATGTTAACACATGTGTACGTTTAGTAGATCTGTATAGATACAAATGACTGAATTCAATTTATTATTATTATTTATTTATCGCTTTAAGCCAAATAAAGTTTCGGTTAAATTTAATTAGAGTTATTCGATTTATTCAAGATCGAATCTGCATTTTTATTTTTAGCTGAAATTACGAAAAGCGTGGGTAAATCCCAATGCATGACATTTCCAGTAAAAATGCCTGAAAAAGCTTGTTTTTCGGGGAAAAATGCGATCGATTCGATTGTTTATCGCGTTACAAAGGCCACGCAGCTTTCAAAATTTGAGTGCATCGTTTCTCCTTGACGTTTCATCGGAATTTCATTCGAACGCAACTACGAATGCAACGCTAATGCACCGAACGCAAAGTGCTCGTGAAGTTACTATCGAGCCTGTCGATAATTTATAAACGCCCGGTTTAATACTTTCGGCGTGCTGTCAAACCTGCAAATTATTATCGAATACGTCGGCTATCTGGTGCCATTCCCGTTGTTCGTTCTCGCAAACATTTTTCCGCGAGAGTTTCCGCCGCATTTCCCGGCAACCGTTTGAATAATTAAAGAAAATCGTAGAAGTTTCGCAAGATGAACGCGGCGTAGACCGAGGCTGGGTGCCTGCACGAAATTAAAAAATTTCTTCGGCGATTTTTCACGCAACTTTTGCACACCGCCCATTGTCCACGCTGCTGATGCGGTATGCAAATTGGTGCTCGACAAATTACTTTGCACGGTTGTGGTTCCCGTTTCCTAAGCGTTCCGCCGCCGCGCAGGTTTTCTTAATTAAGTTTGTAAGTGACCTAATACCGGAGACAATTTTAAAATAATAGAAATCTACTGCGCACACACGAAGGAATTTTTTCATGAGCAAAACTATTTCATTTCTGTACTTCTATCCGTTGATGTTGCGATTGTTAGTATTCTGTGAATGCGAGTAAAGCGAATATTGTAGAACATTTTAAGTATTATATTGTTTTGTGTATGAAAGAAATTAATTGGCATTTTGAGTGGATAAATTGTGATTTGCAGCGGAGCACGAGCGAAGGG
Source organism: Lasioglossum figueresi (assembly GCA_028455805.1). Taxonomy (NCBI): domain Eukaryota; kingdom Metazoa; phylum Arthropoda; class Insecta; order Hymenoptera; family Halictidae; genus Lasioglossum; species Lasioglossum figueresi. The sequence goes on from CM052190.1 coordinate 1,101,413, forward strand.
CGAAGAGGGTTAATAAAGGAAGAACGAGGGTTTCTTCGAGAGATCTCGCTCGCTTCAAGTTTGACGTTGAGCGAGTTACCGTCTGCATAAAATTCGCGAGCGTTCCACGTCAATTCCGTCCCTTCTTATGGCTGTTCTCAGGACTTCTTTTTTTTGTAAAAAAGCTCGCCCTCTGTGTTTTACGCGTCTCCGAGCTTCTCGGGGAACACTCGAGGCATCTAATTTTTTAACGTAAGAGGAAAAGGGGGACACGTCACGCGACGACGATTACCGTTGGAGTCGTCGCCCGACGTCATTACAGTCGGATGAAACATCCGTCCTTATGTTCCGTTCCGCTCCTCCATTTCCCGTGGAAAATGTAGAATTCGCGGAATACAAACGTTTGCGGAGGAAATTATTTCGGCTCGTGGAACGACTAATGGCCCCGACCGCGACCGGTTGAATTAATATTTCTCGAGGGGATATTATTCAAGCTAACATGGTCACGCACGATTGATACCGGCCCGTTTGCCACGCTGTTACTACAATTTTTAATTAATACCGCGGTAAGGATACACTTCGCTCGAATATTGTTTCTTTTTTGTTTTTTTAAACCGGTCGATCTCCTCCTTTGGTTTTACGTAATTACTAAACTGCGGATCTTTATGCGTTTGTAGGAAAATTGAGCAGACGAAGCTCAAAATTGTAGGAAAATTTTGTACGGTTTCTAATTCTTGAAATCGACGCAGACGATATTTATTATCCATAAAGATCCGCAGTCTGGTAATTACTACAATGCGATTTTTACCATGAACATTTTCCTCGATAGATAGCATCGTTAGTTTAGTAATTTCGCGGTAAATCCTGAATTCCGACGCGCCTATGGCGCGTGAGGTGTACGAATACTTTAGTCCGGGATCTGTACACGACTAACGAAAATAATGGCGATATTAATTTGCCCGGTTCATTGTTTTCTTTAAAACGTACCCCGGTGCATCGGTTCCGTTCGTGCCCAGGGGCTCCAGCTCGGAAACCGCTCCGCGCAATATCGTATTTCAAAATCCCTGTTTAGCATAAATATCCGGGCAACAGCCGAGGCGAGCACAGGCAATTCCGGTAGGAATTCCGCGTACAGAATGCGAGGAGATGGAAGGACAATACGTTGCTAGCGGAAGGAATACGAAAGAAATCGGGGAAGATAAAAACTGGAAAGTAAATCCAGGGGACACCGGAACCGGTGCGCGGAGGAACGTTAAAAAGAATCAGCGAGGGAAGCACAGTTTTATTTAGACTTCCTATCGGAATATTGTTATCGCAACAAGAAACCGGGTGTTTTGCTCGGGAAATGAAATACGAGCCTGGTCTTGTCGCGCGACTTCGCAAATCCGACTAATCAAACCGAGAATCATCGTTGCATAAAATGCAAGACGCATCAAGCGTTTTTCAGAAATAATGGAACTGTCAGTTTTACGTTTGAAGTTGCTGGTTAGTCCAGAATCGTTTCCAGGAACATTCACGAGTATAATCGAGCACCTACTGCATCGTATTCGAGGAAAACCGATGCGACCATCTCGAGTATATCCAGTCTCGAAAAATTGTGCGTCCGAATGGCTAGAGAATAGAGGAAGATATCGGCGCGACCGAAGCCGAGAAAGGATTCATTTCGCATCGACGACTCTTCGACAGATCTTCGCGGCTCTACATTATGCTCTCGATCTGTTTCGTAAAGACTATTCGAGGAGCCAATCTCGTGGGACAGCGCAAAAGTTTCGCTCAAATGGCGCGACGCGACGACGCGGGGATCTGATTTAATAAGCTCTCCTTTCCCCCGTTTCTACGGTTGTTGCTCAGCTAACTCCACCTCCGGTATTCCCCCGTTTAATTGCATACACGAGGCATTAATTATAATTGCTGTTAATTAAAACGGACACGGAGCACCAGGCTTCGGCGTTTCCGCGATGTATTGTTTTCGCCGACCGACTTATTCGAATGTTCCTGATAATCAGTTTCAATTATCTGCCGATGAAAAGTTGCAGACGATGGAACGGAAACACCGAAAACGAATTAATTAGTGGAGATATCGGATGTGTTATAGAACTCTTCGTTGATCCGATCCGTTTCGAGTCACTCGAGGCTCTGCTCACATTGAAATTGCGTAAACACGCGTAAAGCATTGCCGTTGAGATTTTATTTTAGAGCAAATTATCATATAGTTTAGCCAATAAAATACTTCTTTTAAAAAACGAGAAAAAGAAATTCCCAAGTGGCTCTAATTTCCTGCTGCAGGTGCAGGTCATCTTTATTTTGCATAAAAATCCGCAGGCTAATTAATAAAATGGAGCGACACGAAGATGGCCTACAGCTAAGAGACAGCTTGACCAACGAATTTTCTTCGCGCGAGGTGTTCCGGCTGTTTAAGGACGAAACGATCGTCCTGACAGCTTGTAAAAGCGCGAATTCTTTCGCTCTAGGAGCCGAGCGTTCTTTATCGCTTCGGGAACTAATCGGATTGCCTCTCATTGATGGTAATAGGTACCCGGCACGAAACGCAGCTACAATACCGCTGCTATTTACCCTATGCAATCGTCGTCGACGCAGCAGCGTTTCGAAACCAATCAACTGTTTTACGTCTGGCACCGACACACAATTTACTCGGTTCCAACGCTCCTTACCTTACCACCCTTCATCCTTCCACCTGCGCACCATTAAAGCCTGTCGTTTCATTTGCATCGGTAGACCTTGTAACGGAATACCGGAAACTCTAGGGGCGAGTTCCCGTGTTCGAACGCTATACGTACCGCATCGAATATTAGTTTTAATATGGCGGTTGCTACTGCCGCCGCGCCGCGTTTCCATATTTTTCCCAACCGAGAGCGAAACGTTTCTTTTTCGACAATAAACGCGCCGCCCTATTTCCCCCACTTGGTAAGAAGGGGAACTCTTTGTTTAATTGCGACGCCGCGTCGCGCCGCGCCGGTTGTTTCAATGAAATATCCCTTTGTTCGGCTGCGCGAAAATCTGCCCGGAAATTCTACCCGCGGCAATGTCTTGGCGAAATTGTTTTCGAACATTTTTGCTGTGACAAATTAATTTTTCGGTCGGCCACGTGCCACTTAAACAGAGAACTTCTTCGTTTTGTGCGAAACGTAAAATAAACGAATTGTAAAATATATTCAAACGCGATAGAAGATTTTTTTGAAAATTTGTGGTGCAGCATCGACGGCGTCATTCGAGCAGGCATGGTGAAAGAAAAATGACACCGGACGCTAGAAAAATGACAAAAGAAACGAAAGACGGGGGAAAATTGTTCACGAGCTGGATTCTATCCGTCGAGCGGAAAATCGTCATGATTTTTTAACGCGTTTCCGGCTGTTCCAGGGTCGAGGTTCGGTCGAACAACGTACTTTAAAGAATATGTCGCTCGCGAGGGCAAATTGTACGTCCGATGCAGCTGCAAAATAGTTGATTGGTTTCGGAATGCCGCTGTCGGAGTTAGCAGCGCGCAAGAGACTGAGCGCGGCGCGGCAGCCCTCTCCCGCGCCCGTTCCAGATTGCTTTTGTTCGTACGTTTCATTTATAAGTTTTCATTCGGAAGTTTCAGAGAAAGTTGGTCCTCCTATTAGGGCGTAATACACGGAAGACCTGTGGCTTTTATTTTCGGGCGAATCTGCTCTTTTGTTTTTCGCCGGAAATCGTGTCATTAGAATGCCGATCGCGTCGGCACGACCGGAAACGTTCTACAATAACGTTTTCGAACCAAAATTACACGATTTCAATGTCTTTAAGATTTTCATAAATGTTCTCTTCTCGGTGCTTCCTGGAATCTGAATGGACATCAATCGAATCAGACACAAATTAAAATAATTCCGATTGCGATGAGAGAAAAGGTTATCTTTGAACAGGATAAAATTATTGTAGTCGGTAAAGATAATACGTAGTTTCAACACACATTTTTGTGTCTCGAATAATCATTCAAGAAAGTAGAAATCCACGGCAATTTTGTCATTTAGAATTCGAATGAATACTTCACAGGTGACAACCTAATATTGCAGATTGTATTGCAGATTCGAGTTCAGCGTGGGACTCGACGATTGTGCAGATCCGCGACGCATCGATACGCACGTGCGTCCGATTATTACGAGGCACGAATCTACGAATAGAAATATTTCTGGCTGCCATTTCGAACGGTTCTACCCGTTGCTCGCATTCGAACGCGAAACGAGAGCCCCTTTTTGTATTCGTATCTCGTTAGAGAACGTAAAGCGCGAACAAGATCAGCGGTGTGCAGAGAAACGCGCCAGGCTGGACAAGAGGAGCCTGATGCCAATTGTCGCTCGCCTAGCCTCGTCATAATGCCCATTGAGACGCAAATTTACCGAAATTCACCGGCTGTCCGCATTTCGCGAACAGACTTTTCCATTTTCGATAAGTGTTCCTCGGGACTGTCATTCTCGCAATTTATTTTTCTTTACGCGAACCGTCCCCTTTTCGAGCCGATTTTCACGGGAAAATCGGTTTAACGTGCTGTTTGGAATATCAAGTTAACATTCGCGTCATCCCCCCCAAATCGTTCTACAAAAGATCCTTGTGCAGGATTTCTACCTATTTGATTTTAAACTTTAATTCCATAAATTCAATTCCTTGATTTTCATTCAAATGGAATAATTTATTTACAATTCGACTAAACGACTTGAATGTTCTTGGATGAGCTACATTATTATTCCACTTATTATTCCACTGCGTTAATAAGGCAGATTTTTGTGATTTGAGAGTGCGAATGTGATTGCCACTCGAAATATTGAAACGGAAACAATTACAAATCTGTTAAATAACAAGGGTAAGTAACGCGTCGGTTAAAGCTCTCTTACTAAATAAAGGCTTAAAGTATGTCGCCACTTACTTTGAACGGTGGGCTCGTTATCGATATGAAACCTCAGAGTGTTCGCCCGTCTGGAAAATTTCAGTGTGTGCCACATGTCATCGTTCAAACCTTGGCCAGCCATGAGAACCTGCAACAGAAATTGTTATATTCATTATACACAATTATAATCTCTAATAAACTTGTTACTTTTCATCCTCGGCTGTTAAAGGGAATATGGCGACTGTTCTGATCGACTGTATACGACCGATTCGGTATGCGAACGTTTGAACAAAGCTCTAGCAATTCCATTGTTTACGTTATTTATTTTCGAGTGTTTGCATTAACGAAAGAGGCTTAAAACGCTGGTTATGGCTCAGTTTGTGTACGATACGTTCGTCTAGAAACGAGATATATTACGCGTTCCAGGATGGATCCGCTCTTCGTCGAGTCAAACGCCGAGGAAAATGCCGCGGCGCGGCGCGCAACGAAAGCGTCTCGAGCGGAAACGCGCCGATTGAATTACGTCGCATGGATGCAATAATGGATACTTAAGCGCGAGCAATTAGCGGGAACCGGCCGCTACCAGTGCTTGCCATTAGGGAAACACAACGAGGCCAGTTTCGGGGGTTTAACGAAGACACGGGCTGCCTACGAACGGAAGTTACGAGAGATCGGTGGGTCGCGCGTTGCGTCGCACAGTGGGTCGGATCGAACAATTTAGATATTAACGCTCGACCAAAAAGTCGACTTTTCGAAATTGAAAACTAATCTGTGCGTATCGCTTTGTAAGCGTCTATAGACCTCGAAAATGAAGAAATTTATGAAATCGAATAAATATTTTAGTTACTATGATCACTTAAACAACGTTTAATGTTCCCAATCCCGTTATTAAGTGGTTGAAATTATAAATGTAGAATATTTAATCATATTTCTAAGAAGTATGATTTCCAATGAAACGTTCACCGTGATTTTCTAGCGGTTGGAGCGCAGGACGATCTTGATGCATCTGCAGTTAACCGTCCTGGAAGTACGGCCATCGATAAACTAACAATGGCGGACGAGCCTCGTTTGGTTAAACCACTATAAATCTATGGAACTCGTCACTATCTGGTAACTGGTTTCACCTGCGGGATCACGAGTGATATTCATTTATCACGTGGCACCCGACACACGTTTGTCATCCAACGTCACCTTTGCACCACCGCCATAACTCGCGTGCACGTGGAAGAGTATACGTTTTATTATTTTCGATCGACCAGCTCTCAATCGCGTCATCGAAATCTAAACGTTGGGTTGGAACAAGCGTCTTTGCAAACAATGGACGCACACTTACGAGGAGTACGAAAAGTTCGACAAAATGGCTACATATAAAACTAAACCAACCACCTGTAAAACCACGAACCCAGGTGCCACTCGCGTCGACAAACGTTTCTCTCTCCGACAACGAAGGTAAACCAACAGGACAACGTAGTTGTCTCTATCAAAGTTCCTCTCGTTATCAGCGAGAAGGAATGAACAGGACAACGTAGGGCGCCTAATAAAACGCCAACACGTATGTAGGAGAACCAAACCAACCGTCCCCGAAATCATCAACCCAGATCAAACACGGACGCGTCGAGCAGAAGTTCCTCTCTCATTGCCAGCGACAAAAAAAAAGGAAAAGGAAAAAGAAAAATCACGCTTCCTTTGTAGTCGATTCCGATGAAACGAGTAGATCCGACGGCGGTGGATCTCGATCGCTCGGCTGGGTTGCTTTGAATACCGGTTAGCTCGCGTGGAAATCGGACGGTAGCGATCGTGTGAGAAAACGTTGTAGAGGATAGAGGATTGGGCTCTCCCTCCATCTATCTATCTCTCTCTCTCTCTCTCTCTTGGATGCGCGGGGGTGTGTGCCACGGCAGAAAGAGCACTCTCGCCGAGGTGAAATTACACAGAAAGTCTATCAGTAGGCGGATATTACGGTTCCCCCCCTGGGGAACTTTATCGCCGGCTCACGCTCGGATAATCGCGCGTCCCTGCCAGGCCGCCTAGCTGCGAATCAATCTGGCAATTAAGGGACGTTTTGTCGCGGTGCTTGAGCTCGATCGGGTTTTATCGAATTCATCGGAGGGAGAGAGGGAGGGGGTGGAGCACAGCGCAGGAAATCGCAGCTGCATAGCTGCGTTCAATCGTGGCCTGGTGCGACGCGACGCGATGCGACACGATGTGCCGTGCCGCGGCATAGCATGGCGTGTGATAGCATTATTGATTTCAGACGACCGCGCGCGTCTTTTTGCCAGGCTCGAACGATAAGCTGTTTGCTGGAGCGGCGTGTTATGGACGGTGCTGATCGAACGAGAACCTCCCCCCATTGCTGATGAAACAGCTGCAACGACATTGCTACACTTTTATTCCCGAGTTTAGTAGCTGGGCACAATTCTTGCGAATTATTGGCCCGCGCTGCCAATGTTTAGCACGTGTACTTGCTGCGTCGAAGAAGCCGAAGGACATAATTTTGTTGGATTCCGGTGAGAATTGTGCAAAGCACGTTTAACAAACGAGAGTTTATTGGAAACGTTCGATGACCGATCATCTCGATTAAATAATTCTCATTTACACCAATTTTATATAGGGCGAGTCTCGTAACACGACGACTTCGAATAAGTAAGTAATTAAAAGAGTAAGCTATTTGTTGTACGAAAAAATTTTTCAAAAAATTATTGCATGGTTTCTAGGGGGACATACCGTGTACCCTATATTTTTACTCGAATTCGGCTAAAGCACCAAGTTATAAATAATATAATATAAAATATAAAGAAGTATCATACGAAATAGAGTTTGAAATTAATAATGGCAAGTCCTCAATAATTGCGAGCCGTGGAAGCGATCACGAGCAAAGCACGAGCGTACAGTTTTTGATTTACAGCGTTTCGATAGACTCCGCACCGGTAATTTGCGTTTAATTATAACGCTGTGTGCACAGAAAATACTAGCACCCTGTCGATGACATTGCGATTAATCAATAAAGCAGGTCATGAAATCGAGTTTAATACGATTACTCGAGTCTCGCTGAAGGACTTAATTAAATGAGATTCGACCGAAATTAACATTACGCGCGGCGCGATTCGTCAAAAAACGCGGGACAAAGTTTAGGCGTGTCTCGTCTACAGCATACCGTGTACTATATCTAAAACCTAATCGCGGAACACATGAAAAATCGAGTTCTCATTCTTTCGAAGGAAACGTTGCGCGCCACGAGAGTCCGTCCATGTTGCACAGAGCGCTATGCCTGTACACGCGTGTAAATATTATTGTTGAAACAAATCGAACTGTACGTATTGTCTCTATTTACATTTTAAATATTTGCTAGTCCACCGTTGCTACGTGTCCCGCTCATAGAAATTGAAAATGTCCACGGGAAAAAAAGTTCTCGACGAAAGCACGAATATAAAACGAATTTCCTCGGCGGCGTTCAAAATGTTTGTTCCGTTAATTAATAACTGTGCGTCGATTGTAGAGTCCGGCCTGCTCAGAAACAACAATTCGTTTCTCCGGTAGACGACTGCACCGATTTTATCGAAACGGCCCACCGTGCGTCGTTCTCAAAATAAAGCTGCAGAGTAGCGACGGTGTAAAGGGTCGCGTTAAAAAAATAGCCATTATCAGATCGCGCAAATTTGAGCCGTCATACTTTCCCGTCTTTGCCCAGAGCAAATTTGCGGACCGAGCCAATTACCGGAACGTTCCTGTACATCCCCGTAGAAAAGCGTACCGCGGCGCAGCTCGGCGTAGCGCAAACATATTATACGCGAGCCCTTGCGTAACAATAAAGCTGTGCAGGTGAGTTCGCGCAATGCTTCGCGCTATCAGAGAGCTGGAGGAGAGCGAGAGGGATGGAAATGGAGAAGGAGAGAAAGAGAGACTTCCGGCGCTCCATTCGAGCGGGAATCGTCGTTGGGCCGAGAGGAAACGCGCCGATAGCTCGATGATCGGGTCTTTCACGAGCGAGCGGCCAAACGTGTCCTCGGTCTTATCGCGTTCATTCTCGAATTGCTTCTGGGCTTCGTCGAAGGAATCGTCGTCCTCGACGTCGACGAGTAGGTGGAACGATCTCGGTTTACTAGGGGAGAGAGAAAAAATCGAGAACGAAAGAAAGAACGCGACGCGTCGGCTGGCTGCTCTCGCTGGTTGCTCGTTGCTCGTTGCTCGTTGCTCGATTCTCTCCTATCTCCTTTCCCTCTCTTTATCTCTCTCTCTCTCTCTCCCTCCGTGGAGAAGGAGGAAACAAATGCGCCGTTTCCTCGCGGGAAGAATTATTTCCGAGGTCTCGGGGCATTACTGCCGCTCCGTTTGTTCTCGACGGATAAAACGTCGGGCCGCGGCGAAAGAAAATAAATAGAGATGATGCTCGCGACGATGAAAATAGAGAGCGTGAAAAAAGAGAGTGACTCCGACCGGCCTGATGGGGCGCAGGTCCTGCCGGAAGCCCGAGTCCTCCCCGGAAATTGATCAGAGGATCGTAAATATTTGACCAGCCCCGGCAAACTTTAATTAAAATTCGCTATTTAAATATTCCACCCGGGCCCACGAAGAAATTTTCCACGCAGATCGGGTTTGAAACGGCGCGACCGAGTCGTAGATCGCCCAGACTGTAACGAGGCAAATATCTACGATCGTCGAAGGTGGATCTACAACATGGTATGTATCATGTGGGTAATCGTTTTTTTTTTCGACGGTTTCTCCCTACGTGATTTTTTTACGTCGTCGGTACACGTTGTTTTGAAAACCGAGATTAATTTGATTCCACGGTGAATAACACGGGACGCTGACCCCTCTCCGATCCGGTCCGCTCGGAATTGATCGAAGAATCGTAAATATTTGTCGAGTACGTGAAATATTTTAATCGAAATGCTCTATCAAGGTCTTCGGGATTATCCCGCGGAAAGTATCGACGGCGCGCGAGATTTTCTTCATTTTTTTTCGGTTTTCTCGTTTTTCGTTTTCCGACCAGGAATTTCAAGTGTTTTCTATCGGGATCGATTGTTTCCGTGAGATGAAACGGTCGTTGCCGATGACTGTATTATACGAAAGTTTTTTCCATCGGCAGAATGAAGTGGAGCGCGACGTTTCAATGACGTCGGGACTCGTAACGATTCGAAACCTCTCTATCAGCGATGAATTGTTTTACTTGTCGTATAAATAAATTTGTTAAATATCAATCATCGCGCGAGCGTGCTTAAAATGTATTTGAATCTGTTCCGGACGCGTGAAAATGTACAGTGATTTCGAAGTCGGTGAGTTGAGAGATTGTTGGCAATTTGTGCCAATCGTGTACAGATATAATAAATCGTTAGAACTTAATAAATTAATTATTGGTGGATGTCTAATAGTTTTTACAGTAATATAATTTAGTCTAGTAAATAATGATGTACGAGCGAGTGTAGAAATTCATTTATAAGACCGTATCGAATTAAAATTGTGAAAAGTATAATGTATTGTTTATTTGGTTAAGAACTGGCGAGCGGAAGCAATAATTGGAATAATTTGTGACTTTAATATCGAAAGAAGCTGTATCGTAGAAATTTTCGAGATCACATCCTATATTCCGAGCATTTTATCGGCGAGCAAAGCGCAGGTGTGTATGTGTAACTAATTTTGCAATCACGATGCTTCCAGTCGACCGCCCGATAAATCGCTGAGCGATTTCGAGGGTGGAGTGGTGATTCGCTCATTGGTCGGTGCATAATGCAAATTCGTTAACTCTATCCCAGCCTCTCTCGCTTTATATTCCTTCATCTCCTAATTACACTTTTCGTTTGCCCGCGGAATCCCAATAACAATGGAATACCCATTCTTTCTTTGCAATTCTTCATTCTCTTACCCAGAACTAGTTTAGAACAATTGATGGTAACTAATACACTAAACTGTCGATAACAATATCAATTATTACCAGTGACACCAATGTGTAAATTTTTGTATATTTTGCAAATTACATACAAAGGTTTCTAAAGTGTCCCAATATTTCTGGAATATTGACTGAAACGGAGGAATTACAGGATTACGGAAACAGTAGCAGAATTTATTCTGCCGATCTTGGCGTTCAGGATAATCGTGTGAAAGTATTTCACCGAATTCATTGCCACCCACTCTGTGTGTGTGTGTGTGTGCTGTGCTGTGTGTGTCCAGTACTCCAACAATCTATATTGCAAAAGTCGGTGGGTAATTTTGCGCGCCGTTAATTAATTCGACCCGTTTAATTGGCACACAGCATTCACCCACTGACCTAGATTTCATTTCCACCTGTTTACCAATAGGGTCGCTGCGAATCTATTTGCACGTGCACCGAGACGGCGCGACGTGTATACGTATGTATATGTATATTCATGTGTAGAATTCAATTGATTCGATTCATAAGGTGTACCGCGAAACTATTTCCCCCTTCGTTTCTATGCTTGTAAATACTATACTAAACTCTTCTTTCAAGGGTTTCATCAATTTCTGTTTTATAAATCCAAATCGATCAAAACGTTTCGTAATTCATACTAATAGTACATAGATTTACATTAATAGATATTGGAATTCGCAAATATACTTCTGAATAAAGAATAGTTAACTCGCTCAAGAACGAATGGAGGATATTATATCGACGGTTAATGAACACGGTTACAGACGATTCCATTTTCGCGGGAACTAATTAAAAGGTTCATTACCATATCAATTATTCCGTTTAATTATCGAAACTGTGTAGAGACCGAGATTGAAACATAAACGTAAATTACAGCTTCGCCTAATCGCAAAGCGGTTGTAGTCTGCGATTCTGTTTCCACTCGAAATAGCTTTGCTTGCAGCTAGGTTACGCGGATTCTGTCTACGTCTCTGGCAAAAATACAATAATTGAAGAAACCATATTGGAACTGTATCATTTACGGAATTGGAAGACGTTACACGCAAAAGGAAAAGTCCGAGTTCCAAACAGAACTAAAGCAAGAAACTCACTTTTCTCACTGTTCTCACTATTATTTGAACGAAAATAAAATAGTATAATATAATTTTCAACTAACTCGCCCAGTCAAATTAAAATTGCATACCGTGAGTTCTAACTTGTTAAGTAGCAACTATGAAATTATATGAAACGCGAAATTCATGTTTTCCTCAGAAAAGTTTGATTATCTCAAGGAACGAACAGGGGTCGAGTGACGAGTGTATCGAGTCGCTTACAGTAACGTGAAATGATTATGTTCCACTTTTACAATTAGAACGCAGGAATTGTCAGAGACCCTTCCACGGGAAACAAACCGTGTAACTCGTAAGCATTCGAGATTATGCAGGAAGCAATGTTGATCCGCTATAGAGAAAAGCAGCTCGTATTCGTGGTTTCGGTTTGCGTAACGATGAAGTGTGGGTGTGTAACGAAACGTAGCGCGTACCTACGTGAGATCTCGGTAAAATGAACCAAAGAGGCAGTCTGTATTGATTAAATAATGACTGCTGAGCGCTTCAACTTTGCATCGACCGCTTTCGAAACTGGCTGTGTATATGCCAAACTAAGTAGTTTGAAGATACGAGGCAAGCAACTATCGTTTTCTGTCTACGTACGTAATTAGACTGCGCGGTTTCTTATGTAAAATAGAAATTTGCCGAGTGTGTGCAGGATTCCATGAAAGCGTATTTTTTCTCGTGATCATTTCAATCGGACATTCGTTGGAATTTTTCCAATATTTTCACAGCTTCTTTACCGACACGTTCGAGCAACAAGTTGTTGTTGAAGATCTTGCCCTGTTAATTTTCTTACAATATTCGTCAGATATATAATCGCCAGATTATCTTCAATCCGTTCAGATCAATGAAGAAGAAAAGAACTTTTGCATGGTTTGATTTTTTAAATGGGACCGTACAGTGTACACAGGTACGTGCCCACCCTCCATCGCTGAAAAGAATGTGTAAAAAAATATTTAAAAAATCGATTTAAGCTCCATTCAGGACGAGTCGTATTCTGTGTACAAATACATTATTATACGTATGTATGTTATAAGCAGTCATAGTTCAACGAGGACACGTCGTACGATTTTATTGGAGAATTTTACGTCCGTGTTCTGGAGAGAGGGGCACGTAGGAGCCGGCTATGTTAAATAAAAATTCGTCGCCTGTAACAATAATTTCCGTAGCGGAGCCGGTTGTAAGGTGGAATATTGAAACGTCGTCGTGGCGTCGACGTATTACGCGAATATTATTCGTCGATCGAAGTACTATACACAGAGAAAAGGAAAGAGAGAGGGAAAGAGAGAGGGAAAGAGAGAGAGAGAGAGAAAGAGAGGGACAGAACGTGAACGTTTCGCTCGTCTCCGACGAGAGCACTTTCCGTTGAAGAACCGGAATCCCAAAGATCCGCCATGAATTACAACCACGGGACTCCATCGGTTGCCACTATTTCCGTTCGATTTGAATTTTTACAGGCAATTTATTCCATCCCGCTGGAACCAGCCTCGCAGGATCGATGAATTATGATTGTTGCGCAAGGTCGCACAGAATTTCATGCGTTATCACGCCGCGCCTGCGGCGGCGGCCCGGGAACGGCCCAGGTTAATGCTCTTTACGTTTACGATTAGCCACAGACAACACGCTGGTAATCCGAGCGGAAAAAGTGTTGATCCTGGAATTATTTTGGCGATAGGATTACCGCTTTTCCGCTCGACCTTGTTACACGTTCGTTATTTAAATATTTCACGGGTACCGGTGTTTCGCGAATCACGGACGCCCGCGCTCGGTTTAAAATCGCGTCGCAATTGCGCCACGGGTTCGTTTCATTATTTAAACGCCCTCATAGAATGCTGTTTTCCTGAATTTTTTACCGTTTCATGCGAAATATGTTTCTTCTCAGCCTTCAGCAGAATGAAATTCAATTTTTCCTTATTAAAATCTTGACACATTACCGACCGGTGATTATTGCATAATTTTGAAAAATTTCTGGTACATGGCTAAACACTTTTTTTATGGAACTTTCAATAGCAACAGCAATTTTCATTGGGAACTAACAAGTCACCCTCGACAACGTCATCAAATAGTTTCATTTAAGATTGCGATGTAAACGAAAATTTCTATGCTTTCTTTTGGTACAGAATAATTATTGAAAATCCTATTAATAGGCTTCAGGTAGGTAAAGTCTTAAGGCCACTGAAATGTTTTTCTGCATGTTTTCTCGAATAGACGTTTAATGCGAATTTTGGAAGTCTATGCCGGTGCACGATCGTGCCTCGAGCAGAGACCTTGCCACCTCACTCGCGCATGAGCGTTGCTGGAATACTACGCTCAACGTGCCCTGCACTTTAAATGTATACGTCTGTTAAACTCTGTAACCGTTTTTATCTCTGTATCGTTGTCCTCTGTCTAGTCAGTATCGTTCTCTATACCGAAATAAACGGATCGCCCGGCAAAAATGTTCAACGTCTGTTTTATTTGGAACTGTATTCTCACTAATTAAATTTAGTATCTTCTACCTTACCGCGGTGCCCGCTTTCAGAATTAAATTTGATCATCGTTCTCTCTCGAGTCGATGATTTTTTTAAGCCTTTTGGTGCCAAGGGATTAACTCTAGCTGTTCGATAAGGGTTGAAAAAGAATTTAATAATAGCGATGGAATATCATTAAAAATGTTGGCTCCACACATTTTCCGATATTCGGTTTCTTTTTTTCTTCACGACAGGGCTAATAGCCAAATGTTCGAAACACAATTCCATTTCATACAGAATGTGTATCCAATATTCAACAGGGATATTGGTGAGAGCTGCTGAATATTGAAATTCTGGGTATTTGAGTTTTCTTATAAAAAGAAATGAGGAATTACTTTAGTAGTAATAAATCGTATTTTAATTAAAGAGTCAACACGTTGACTGTTACGCATGTCAGCCTAAAATAACCAGTATTTTCATGAATCTCGAAAGAAGATAAGAGTGCTTTCACAGAGTAGTTTTTTTTATGTATTTGATTAAATCGTTTCATTAAAATTGCACTCACCTTTTCCTTATCCCCGATGTGGATCAGCATCTTGGCTTTGCCCATGTCCAGATAGATTTGCAATCTATCAGGACTATTTTCCAGACTCGTTGCCAAAAGCAGCCCTTGCGGCTTGGTGGTTTTGAAGCGCAGACTGAGTTCTTCGGCTTGCGTTTTCGAATCCTCTGGCATCAGCGCTGTCATCTGTTGCGTTCCGTTTAGATGCAACGTCGATGCATCTGTAATACACAAAACGGAAAATCGTAGAAAAAAATTATATGTTGCGGGGACCTAAAAAGACCTAAAATTCCTATTTCATAAAATCTGTGTCAATAGAATTCCATGCCAACTTTCATTTATAACAAATTCGGTAAGTATTTACGATTGGTAGTTCAAGCGATTAATTTACATAAGTAGTTTCCACAATCGATAAATATGGCGACTTAAGAAAATTCTCCGAGTGCGAAGAGTTAATCTTCTAGGTTTGCTATGATAAATTAATTTTACTTTATGGGGATTTGGGGAAGTTGATGTTTGGCTCTTAATCAATTAAAAAGTATATCGATAGAGTTCTTGTAGGTGAAAAATGTTATAAACAACGAGTTAACTGGTCTTCGACCGCAGAGAGGTCCATGAATATTGAATTGTTTCGAATTATTGCATCGCGAGGCAACGTGCATGAATTTCTTTGTTGAGGGGACAGTTCGATCGGCCGGAAAAATCCCTTAAAATGGAAGCCAGAAGGAAAACTTGGTCTTACCTTTTCCGCATGTAGGACCGGTGAAGGGTGTTGCGGTACAATCGCAATGGAACCTGTTCCACCCCTCGAGACAAAGGCCGCCGTGCATACAGGGCTCCGAGGGACAGTGGGGCTGGTGAGAAGGACAAGCTGGCCTGACAGCGCCTGCAAAATTGTCCAGAGAAACGAAATTACGTAGACAGTGACAAGTGTTTCCGGTTCAAGTCTTTCATCCGTTCAGGAACGGCATTCCTTCCTTTTGCAAAAATTTGTGGTCCTCCCGAGGAAAACATTTCTGTCCCCGGGAAACGGATTCCATGCATTTCATCGTTCATAATGCTATGCATAAGAGTCCGACCAAAAAGACCAGCGAATAAACTTATGGTCGCACCGCGGCACGGGTTTCGCGTGTACTCGTATATCACCTGTGAGCAGTTCAAATTGGATACAGTGTAATTTATTGTTAAATTCAATCGGTTTCCGAATTCATTTGTGACAACAAATATATTTTTTATATTAAACTCCAATAGTTTATCTAATCATTTTTCATTAAATTTATCATATATTAATATAAATTTAAAAAAATTTAAATAAATAATTTTATACATATATATAAATTTAATAAAATATACTTATAATAAAATTTAAATAACAAAAATTTATTTTTATTTTACGTCTATAACGATATCTCAAAGTAATTCTCCATCTACATAAATATAATTTTATTAATAAAATTTTTTTATATTTAGTAATTATAAAAATATAATAATTAAATAACGCTACATATAAATAATTACATATATTGTAATACCCCTAAATAATTTCTATAGAATAATTTAACAACCCGAATAGAATAATTTAAAGTTAAAATTGTTGAGGCAAACTAGTTTTAGAATCTAAATAATCGTTCGTTTTCATTTCTTCTACATGATATAAATTAACGTTGATTTTCCAATTTACACGGATGGTTTAAATTAAATTAAGTTTCATCTTGAATTTCTGTAAAGGATGCAAATTAAATAATGTTCATTTTCTAGTTTCTTTAAATGGTATGAGTTAAATAAAGATCAATTACCAATTGTGAATGACATTTAACGCTCCATTGCATTCCGTTCCCAAGCGGGGACTTCAATTTCAAATGTTCTACAGTAAATTAAGTAGACAATACTGAAGACTCTGAGCATGTTGGTTCCATGCAGTAAAGTAAAGTTTCAAGTAAAGTTCCCATACAGGAACATTCATAAAATGCAATAAATAACATTTTCTAATAAAAATTTAGAATATATATCTTGAACACACACATTTTCAAGTAGACTAACAGCCATGTATATTGTTTCAAATCGTCATAAAAATTCATGCGACAGAGGGTTAATTTAAATTTGCTCGATATTGCATTTCTAATGATAATACCGATTATTAAATAATATTTTTCGTATCGTAATTGTGCAATATGATACGATAATCTATAAAGTAGTATAATATTAGAAACAATATTCAATGTAACAAAGTCAGAGAGCGGTTGAAGTGAATTTTAAAGGAACTGTCTGTCACAAGCTGTGGTGTCCGAGTGGTTAAGGAGTCAGACTCGAAATCTGATGGGTTATACCCGCACAGGTTCGAATCCTGTCCGCAGCGAAAATCTTTTTTTTTCGTAAAAATGATTTTTTTCGGCAAATTTCACATCCTCAATCCACATACACATATTTTACATAAGAAATAATAGTTAACAATATTTAAAAAAAATGTTTACACCTTCAAATCACTGTTCCAAGTGTACGACCAAGTGACTCAGTTTTATGTTATTAATTCTTCTTTTTCAAGCTTTATCGTAATTATCGTAACATCATAATTTTTATATACATTCGCGACACTATAAATTAAACACATTTAAACAGCACTTGTGGTTAAACGCACTTCAAAATCACACTTCTTATCGTACGTTATCAGTTTGAACGCACGACCCGTTATCACACAAATTCCTTCTCAAACAATATTTTTTTCTCGATCTTTCATACAAATCCAATACACGAGAAATAAATTATTTAAGTCAGTATACACAACATATTACTATTATTCATACAATATTTTTATCACAGTTTCCGATATGAATTCGCTGCACGATAAATAAATTGTTTAAGCTATTGCCTGCTTTTTAAAGAAAAAGTTCTTAGATTCCATTGATGGTTATAATAATTTTTTATGCGACTTCAGACACATAATCTATGAATTATAGGAATACAATGGACATTTATTATATTTATTTATGTATCCTTTTCAACTATCTGCTTATGAATTTCCTTTTTCGACGCATAGACTGTACTCATTTTGAAATTACAGGTGTTGTATTACACGACCATGTAACTTTGCTTCGCGATATCGATTATTCTTTTCCAAGCTACATATGTACATCTATTGCACGGTTCTTCATATAAATTCATTACGCGGTGAATAAATTATTATAACTTAGCTCTGTGTACACGCAAATCTATCCATTGTTCGGTTGTGCGAAGCCTCCGCTTTACGCGGCCGCTTCTGTTTTCGCGTTCCATTTTAAACGTAATTGTAAACTCACGATGTACCGTGTAAATTGACATAATAAATTAATTAAGCTATTGCAGCAACGCTATATAGCAAACACAGCACATTTCATAAATGATGTAGAGACAAGAATACAGTAAACGGGAAGTTCGTGCGTTGCAGCGTGCACGTAACTCTATTAATATTTTGCGTGTTACATTACGTCGAATATTGTGCGTACTGTGATCGTCAACCAGTTATTACTATGAACACTGGAAGACATCGTCTCGTTCAGCGGACATACTAAATATTCTACAATAATACCACCAAATTAGTAGAACGTTCAAAAGAATCCATTCCGGACGAACAGAAAACGTTTACACTTTCTGTTTATATATTTTGATTTTTATATATTCGTATACATATATGTACCTTCTGTAGCCAAGTACAATGTAACAATTTTAAACCTGCAGTGTTTTAGATTTTTAGCATATTTTTACTTTGAATTTATAAATCAAACACATATATTGAGAGAAATAATTTTTGTGAAACATTAGGACGAGCCACGAATAAAAAATTTTTGTTTTAGTATTTTAAGTGTTTTAATTTTTGTTTAGTATAGCTATTCGATGTAGCAATGGATTCCATCAGAATTATAGTTTAGTCAATTACGTGTTCATTGTTATTTGAAGCGATTTGTTGCCAATTATTTTTAAGTGAGATTATCTTTAATTTTCCTAGGCGATGGTTCGGGGTTTAGGAAAATGTTGAATTGCAGTTTTTCGCTAGAAAATTGTTTCCATTCTCTTACCAGAGTCTTGTTGTTGAGCATATCCGGCTATATCGATCGGCATGCCGTCTATGACAAGCTCTCTCATGCAGCCGACATAACCCTGTCTCAGGGTACCTGTCCACAATACTGGCGGCAATGTTAGGGGTGCGAAGGGTGCGCCCACACCCCCTATATACAGCAATCCATCCAGGTCTAGTTCCGTAGAATCGCCTGGAAAATGGAAATTATGAAAATTATTCTTTTTTAATATCTGTCTTGCAAGTTTTCGAATATCTATTCGTATCTAATATCTAATAGAAGTTCTTTTGGACTTATATCATTTTAATCGTGTAATTGCTCTATTTGCAAAATTTTCAAATGCAAAAACAACATCAAAATGATCTCTGAAAATTTGCAAAATGAATTTAATGTATCCCGCGTAATTGATGTTTAACAACCCAATTTAGCTGGGTAAACGTTTTATTTACGGTACATTAAATTTAATTATATCATTGTATACTCTCTCTTTTAGCGATCGAATATAAATCGAGCGACGAACTGTGATACAGCTTTTATTAAGTAACAAACGAAATTCACCTACGAGATTGCAATTTAATGATTCTAGTAATTTGATGTGTGATCGTGCTAAACGTTTTCAATTAAAATAATTCGTTCCCTGTAAGGAACTTGTAATACGTATCCCTAGTCTGTCGAAATGATTACAATTTCAGTAGGTCTGAATGTTTTATCGAATTTGATTCGGTCCCGTTGCATGAATAATCGAATACATTGAACGGAATGTTTAATCTAATATATTAAATATTCGAAGCGATCGGCAAATAATGAATTAGCATTCCAGGATGCTAAAAAATGCTAAGAAACATATTTCAGCGTCGGCATAGCGAAAAAACCGTATCATCTATGTAATAACTTTTACGCCGTTTCCCTGAAAAGATGAGAGTTTCACCGTTCTGACCGTAGTTTCCCGTAGTAGGTACTCGACATAGATCAAATGCAGCGAAGCTTATCTATGGTTGTAACGAATACCACTCTCTCTTGTCATTCTATTTACTTCTCTTCTTCTCTTTTTCTGTCTCTCTTCCTCTCTCCCCCACGCTCTTCCGAGTCTCCTAATCGAGTTTCGTAAGCGATATCGGGACGTTTCAGTGACAAACGCAGAATGGTAGATGATAAATCGATGTCCGCGTAATTCATACGCTTACGCTTTCTTCCGCGTCTCGACCGATTCGTGACGCGTGAAATTCGTTGCCGGTCTATCATTCACCGATACACTTGATGTATTTTTAATGATCGATTATTTATAGCCGCCGGGCCTGTCGCGACTCGCATTCATCCTCCGGATAAAGTATAAAATGCGTCCTGTTTAAAAACATTCTTCGTTTATCAATTTTTAAGTAAAATGGTCGCGTCAAACGCATATCATGGCGAACGGCACCGTGCAATATCGATCGCGCAGCGCATTTCGCAACGGCGTTCGCCGATTATTTCGGCAATAATCGGCAGCATTTCCGGCGGTCTTTTATTTCCAGAAAAATTCGAGTTTCCGGCGCGGCGCGGCGGTCGCAATTGGAGTTTCAGCGGGACACTTGCCGCGAGATTGGTCCGAGTGGTAGAGTGCGCTCAAACTATCGGTAATTATTCGCCGTGGCGGCCGGCGCAGCGCGGCCGTAGAACGTTGATGAGACCCGTTATTCAACGTTAATTAAAAAGTCGCGGGACTCGCTTAAAGTCTATTATCCCCTGCGCAATTTTTTTTTCCTGCTAGAAAACTAAATTTCGCTTGAAACGGCGCGGCGCGGCGCGTTGTACGGGCCGCGAATTTTCGAACGGCGCGGCGCGGTCTCGAATTACCTTACTACCGCGTTCGGTGGGATGACGTGCCTGATGAAAATAATGGTCCCTCTTCGCGCAACCCTTTCCAGCGAGCGTGCCTAATCGTTCCCTAATCTTTTTACCGAGTACCGACCGGAACGGCGTTATTTCACGAGCCAGGGAGACCGCGTATTTCAGGGGTACGTGCACGAAGATAACAACAGAGATCCTCGAAACGTTTATTTCCGGTGCCGTGCCGCTCCCCCGCGCCGCCCTTCGAAAACGGAACCGCGATACGCGACCTAACTATTGTTGTATCTGAGACGCGTTCTCCGGCAACATTCTCGCAAATATTTCCTGCTAACTCGATCTCTAATGGTGCGCCATTTTGTTTGAATATCTGGAAAAAGAGCGCCATCGAAGTGCTCCATTTTCTCTGATTTAATTCTACAAATCCTACAAATTAAATCGTCCGTAGAAGTACCAGAAATTTGTCTACTTGTCTCGTGTCGATATTAAAGTGACAATTTTCTTCTAAGCGTCAAAGATCGTTCGCTTCGTTATTATTTTTCAAAGTTGGAACAACCCAAGCGTGAACTATCCGAAGTTAAGAAAATTATTAATTTTTCACGTTTGCATGAATACGACAGGCGCTACATGTCACGCAAACAAGGGCTTACCCGCAGAACATGGCAGGTTGACGAGATTGCACTCCGTTCTATTAATAAATGTTAAATAAGAAAATGTTTTCTTGTAGATCGAGGATGTACTACATGCGTTTCACAAAGATTCATTTCTGTAGTATTAATATATAGTTGTCTGGAGAAAAATTCATACAAATCACATATCTTCGTGCCAGTTGATCCTCCCTTAAATTTAACAAAGCAATACCTACAAACTTATCGTCAACAATATCCTGAAAAATATTTTGTTAAAAATCGCTTGATATCACAGCTATCGTTCCTCAAAATTACCAATAGTCTCAAAGAAACAAATTTACGCGAACCCTTCCTGCTCATGAATTAAACAAAACAGTCCTACAAACAGCATCAAAAGCCCAATTCCATTTTCCTCGACCATTAACGTAAAGCAACGTGGGAATATTAAAAAGTCTCCGCCGTTGAAAATTTATTCATGCCGGACCACGTTCCTGCAAACCACTAGACTTGATAAACAAAAAACAATCTCGAAAGAACGGGTTTCGCACGAAGGGACCACAGCGTTTCTTGGTGGTGAGGCAAAGAAGGAGTAGCCTGAGGAGCTAGCTCTCGCAAGATAAATCTTATTTTTCCCAAGGAGCAAGCGACGGGAGGGGTAAAATGGACGGAAGACAGCATCGGACGAACCATGGAAGCATAGAAATAGCGCGAGAGACACGGAAGCAGAAGGGGAAAAGAGATTAGAGTCGACGAACTGCGGGGATGAAGCTCTTTCGACGATGAAGAGAGCTTTTTCTTCGGAAATTGTTACCGACGACAAGAGATCTTCGAGCGTGGAAGAGGATTTCGGCAGCTGGAACACGCTTGATTTCGCGAGCGCGCTGCCATAATTTCGCAGATCAAATTTATACCGGACAACTTTATTCCACGGAGCATCGCGGAAAGTAATAGCTGGATTTTACGGGGCTCCCTTCCCGTTAATTAGATGTCTCACCTCGGGCTGGGTATGATGCACTATGCTCCGCGAAATTGCTACATTTTCCATGGTAACGGAACGCGTTTGCTCTCGGTGTCAAGATTGCGCAAATTTTGGAATTCGACGGCGAAATTGCCGAACAGAAATTGTACCGGTGTTCATGTTGCTTTGTACTATTGTACTATTGCAAACTAGAGGACCTTTATGCATTTATTATATTACGTATTCGAGTTTACGAAACACAAAAAACCGTCTACAAAAACAATAACATTTATAATTTCACTTTTTCCTACAGAGTTTACTAATCGACGAAAAAATGGGAAATTGCACGAAGATCCGCAGTCTATCAACGATATTTCATTTATTCAGATTTCATAAATCATGAAAAAATTCCTCCATAATTCGGAGATCCGCCGAATAATGAAATAAAATATCTGAAAGCGATTATTCAACCGGCAGCCATAGGTTTAGTGTTAATAGCGTCGCCATGCGCGAAACGATCGATGTTACGGTCGCGTACGGTACAATTTCCGGTCCCCGGCGGGAATCAATGATTAATCGGTCGGATTAATTTTTTTTGTCGTTCCACAGGAAAAAATACAGTTGCTCGCCGCGACTGCGACTGCGAGCAAACATTATTACAATGGCATTATCCCGGGTAATCGATCCGAACCGGTTGCGGAGCGGCAGCGCGCGAAAACTCATGGAAATTTGTACATAGTCGGAGCCGCGAAGCGAATTACAAGCTAAAGCACACCGTGTGCGGTGATAGACCGGATTGCACACTCGCATCTGGCTAGATCAACGTGTTTTCGAATAGATCCGCCGCCATTAAATCGGTGAGTTCGACTTACAGCACGCCGCGAAAGTCCACTCGTACAACCCATGAGCGGTTTCCGCGACCGGTTATTTTTTATTTCGGTTTCTTTTCCTTCCACCGGGGCGGCGCACTGTGGTCTAAAAGTCTGTTCTAGCGCGAATTAATTATTGTGCGAGGAAAAAATTGACATTTTGTGTAAAGTAAATAAAACATAATTTACAATACCGACTACTTGTTTATTAATATAATAATTAAGTCTTACAAATATAATATAAAAGATTATTATTCACTGTTGGAGTTTGTATTTGATCGAATTTTTGGTGCGTTTTACTACATTTACTTTTAACTTTTTACTACATTTTTCCTGCACACCTAATTCAGATATAATTGGATCTGAAGACAATAAAAAATAATTAACCACTTCCTACTATCCTTCCTACTTCTGTGTTCCCTTATAAATTTAAAGTCCTTGTCGCCCCTTTTAAGAAGTGTCAATTAGCGTTTCAAGGTCACCGTGACAGATTTGATCGCGGTTTCGACGATTCTTTAACGCGTTAACGGGGCTGTTTGCCTGTAGCAAAGTGTTTGCAGTTCAAGAATTTGCGCAAGCTCGAACTACCGAGGCCATACCGAGTATCGGAGTATAGAGTTTTGAGGCTGAAATTGCAGAAGGGTCGGGTTTCAAAGGCAAGTTTCACTTGCCACATTAACTGTCCGTGTAATTCGGCTGACCACGATGGGATACGCGAAAGTTTCGCCAGGGTATAGCAGGTACACGAAACCCCATGAAGCTGTAAGTTTCTTTTACCGGTCGCATCATTGATTCTTGTTAACGCGAAATTATTACTCTGCTGGCTCCCGGCGCGGCGCGGCGCGTCCTTCCGGATTCTCGTTGTTGGTTTTTTAATGAACTGTTCACAACCCTTTATCACTCTTCTTTTGCTAGTAATCTTGAGATTTTTCACTTATTTAATTCTTCGATTTTTCACTTATTTAATCCTTCGTCAGAGACGTCGAAGTACTGTCGTTTTGACAGAGATACGTGGCCTCGGAGACTGTCACGTTAATTTGACAATTCAATGCTCTAAACAATTTGATTTGGTTCAGATTCCATTTTTTAATTATTGAAGTTACGAAGGTGATTTTCTAGGAAACGATGGAGTTTCTACTTCGAACAGTTGTTATAATAAAAATTACGCGCAACATCTTGTAATTTTTATTAGAAATTTCGTGTTAGAACGTTAACATTAACACTTGTCTTTTCGTGAATTTTCTAGGTGTCTTGCAAAATCTATTTCTCCTTTCTAAAAGAATTCTAGATTTTTCTACAAAAATACGCACTGGAAAATCTCAGCAAAACAGATCGAATAAAAGGTGTACTAAAATAGTTTTACAAGCCACTTCGAGCCACGCTGTACAATATAAGAAAAGATTGGACCTACGATAGCAGAACTGTTTCAGTAAATCTGACAGAACATTGCAGCGTGCTAAACGGTAAAACTAAAACTGAACTGGTCACATTATATCGATACCCGCGTTTCGATCGTTAAAAGAAGAAGTTTCAAGATCAATTTAAAATTGAAATATCCGGGGAATTCCTGGGGAATTGCCGCCAATCTAATTCCACCGAAACACCTTTTATCGCGTCGAAATTTACCCGACGCTAACGCTCGCGCGCTAATACGAAATAATTTGTCAGACCTATAAAACGCGCGAGATATGCGTATGTTTTCGTGGAACCATAAACCTCCGGCATCGTAAAATAGACTCCGCGGATAAAAACGGTCGCTGGAAAAATTACTCGACGTTAGAATTTAACGCTATTGAACCGAACGTGCGCGCACGCCGACAGAATTCGAAAGGAAGACAGATTATAGAAAACGGGAAACCCGAGAAAGTGATTTCGGCCGGCATTATTTGTCCCCCGGTGAATGGAGAACCCGAGAGCCAGCTAGCGGCCCGGCCACCATTGAAAACTTCCGAGCTTTTATTTATTTATCGGTTTAATAAAGCCGCGAGACCCTCCAACGGTAATCTGTACCGCTCTTTTTCATTCTCTCCCTCTCTCGCTCTCTCGCTTCTTTTTCTCCAGTTGATAGCAATTCCCGAAAGTTTCTAAGCTGTTCAGTTTCGATTGACTTACGAGACTCTCACCGTACGTTCTGAATATTTTTCTGCTGCGGATATTGTCGAAACTTTTGTGCAATTATCGAGTCGACTGATTTTCACCGAAATTTCTGTCTTGATCTTCACAGTTGTAGAAATTTTTTTCTTTATGTAAAATAAAGGTCTTGCGCGTCGATCGCAACAAACAAGAGTTTAATAAATATTGATAAAATTCTTCCAATGTTTTCGCTGTTTTCGTAATTTTGTGTTTTGATCCTTTCCGATAATTGTTGAGGTATTTATGTCGACGATAGAAGCACCTCTTCCACGGTATACTACGCGGTAGTAATAAAACTACAAGAATGTATAAAAAATGCTGTAGGGGTAGATTTATTATGTTTCACACATGAAACGGTTAGCTACGGGTGCAGATAAGTGTCCCCGGGTGTGTGACTGTAAATTATGAATGGCTGGCTCCTCGACCTCTCGCGTTTTTCCTACTTCATCGTTTATGTCGCTGCGCAGCTGAATTTAGAGCGTTGTGTGGCAAGAATGTTAAGCATTGCGAATCGTCGTAAACGTGACACGCGATTCGCTCACGGGGTGGGAGAATTTTGCAACGTGTCCCTCCAGCGAACTATGCCCACGAGTCCATTTGTTCGTCCAACTTTCGTAACGATACCCCTCTCAACTGCACGGTTTAAATTTTCTGCAGGTACCAACTTATGGAGATAGTATTGTACACAATTAGACATGGAGTTTAATCTTATGCAGTTTAACCCTGAAACTGCCCTTTACTTTATATCCATAAATTCCTTAAGTCTCACTGTTTGCACCTTTAGAATTGTATTCAGAAATTATCACCTTATCGTCAACCTTAGATTCTCAGTTATAAAATGACAAATTTTAGCATGCACAGCCATGTGCATGTTGCTAATAATCACTGTCCAACACCAAATTTGTTTCGCTATAACTGTTGGGTGTCCATTATAGAGTTTTTTGCGCTGATTCCGAATCTGCCTTTAATTTTTTTTCCTACACGCACAGTTTTTGAGTAACACGACTTTTAAGAAAAAACAAATTTTTCATCTTTAACAAATATTGTGATGTTATTATAAAAGACATTGAATTGTTCTTTGCAGCAGAAGATTCTGTAGACTTCCCCGAATACAACGATATCCAATATTAATACGTTATGATTGTTTAAACATGTTTAAACAATGATTAAAGACGGAGAGACACCACTTTTGCACCCATTTTTGAGGATATTTTTCAATTTATATAAAAAAATAAGGGTCCACCGGAAAATCGATCATTATCCCCTATTATCGAATCATTATCGTGACAAAAATAGGTTTTCTTTCAAAATCATGTTTCTCAAAAACCGTGCGCGTAGGAAAAAAATCAAGGACAGATTCGGAATCAGTGTGAAAAATTCTACAAGGGACACTCAACAGTTATAGCGAAAAATAAAAAAAGTTGAAATTTGTTGGACAGTATAAAACCCCATAGGGGTTTTATAGTTTAACGCTAAACCTACCGACCACCGATGCTCTGACCGGTGACTGACTATTGACTGGGCCCACTTTTGGCGCCGCTGAATAGCACAAGGTCTTTGACAGTATCCGTCGGTGGTTTTATTATCGGAACAGTTACCGCAGGCATCGAAGTATCACTTGTTTCGTGAAATTGGTCCGCAGATATGTGAATTTGCCTACCTGGTGTGCGAAACTCGGCTGTGCCCTTGTCAACCGTGACCCAACCTTCCCTTTTGGTTCGACGGAACGCCACATTATGCCACATGCCGTCATCGACTCGTCCTTTCGATGGTTTCACTTTGACAGGACCGCTTCCAAGGTCTGCGTGAAGGTACAGGTGTCCATCGAAGATTTCGAAGGCGAACAGGTCTTGCTGCAGGTGCAAACACAATATTTTAACTAATCGTTAAAAAAAACATAGAACAACAAACTTCTATAAAGTAAATTTAATTCGTCCAGTGCTACGCGAATGCCCTGAAAGGTCACACGAAATTGGAACAACTCATTCAACGATACACGAATAGAATTTGGAGTTAACGTTCGGTTTAGGGGACTACAAATTTTGGCCTCTTTTTATATACTTACGTATTACTTGAAAATAAAATATATAAACATTCGATTCGGAGCAGGGTTTTGATCAATCTTAAACTTTTAATGTAGTTCTTTAACACTAGGTTTACGGGACCCGTCGAAATGACGGATTCTAATATTCTTAATTTGCGATTACTAAGATTGTAAAGATGTTTCCCTGATGAATTATTTACCAAATTTATTTCTTTGTGTATATATTACTGGAAAAATGGCCAAAAATTTAGATAGATACATTCTTGTTATGTTTATAAAATAATGTGAAATAGTTATTTCTAGAGCTCCGTAAACCTAGTGTTAATAAAGTTCTTCAACGAAATTCATGATATTTTTAATATATTTTAATAACAGTGTTTTCAAGTTCCCGGAGGACCTAAAGAGCGAGAAGTTTGTTTTACGCGAAGCTAAAGTGTAAACAAAAATTGACAGTAATCCTGGCGGTGATCTAATACGGTTACCGTAATTTATAATAGTGTACATCATTCTACGCGTTATACGAGATAGAATCGCCTGCTGCAGACGCAAACACAATCCAGAGAAGCATTTACTCATGGGATTCCGTTAATGAGGAACTCGCACGAACTACCGTTTGCAACAAGTCCGCGCGCTGTGCCATGCCGTCGCGTCGTTTCACCGGGTTTTCGCAACTTTTCGATTTATTTCGCGCCGTTTCGTGCCGCACGGCCTTGATTATTCGCGATTTTAATGCTCGCCTGCTGTACGTTGAAATATAATTGTGGGAATTACGCGGCGGTTATTGTTAAATCGAGATAACCGTGCGCGCGGAACGGAGAGAGAGAACTGGAAGACGAAAAGCGAGCAGCGAAAATGCATTTCGAGCTCGTCACCGTGGCGCAACTGTGTTCCAAAAATTGCCACAAACTTGCAGAGTACGGTGCCGTACAGTTTCACAAAAGTAATTAGAGATTTTCTATGACCAATAAAAATTCATATCCGCTTGTCAGCAAGATCAATGGTGAATTTTTGTGCTTTTATAATATTTGTAACATACGGTACACTAACGCTTGAAAATAGTATTTACGCTGGCATAATAATTTTTATATTTTGTTTTCAGTAATTGAGAACCATATTGGTTGATGGAAAGATTTTTTTGGTCGTGATGTACATTGCGAGTGTACAATGTATAAAATATATACAGAAATTAAGTTATTTGAAGAAATTTTTATATTATACGATATAAAACGTGTTCGTAAAATTAGTTCGTCGCGATCGACATGATGTCTGGCAAGATTTTTTTGGTCGTGATGTACATTGCGTGTGTACAACGTATAAAATATATACAGAAATTCAATTATTTGAAGAAATTTTGATATTATACGATATAAAACGTGTTCGTAAAATTAGTTCGTCGCGATCGACATGATGTCTGGCAATCCCTAACAATGCCTCAAAAACCATACAGAGGACAGGATCTTTGAGAAAAAAAAAATTATACATCACTTACTCTGGTGTGCGCACCGCTACGACTATACATGATCAATCCATTAGGCTCGTTCGTTCTAATTTTGAAGGACATGCTGCCCTCCGTGGCCGACTTCCAAGGCGGCAGGACCTGAAACAAATTGGACAGACATCTCTTAGTGCGTCGCTCCTACCCCTCGCCGTTGCGTCAGAACGAAAAAGAAAAGGAAACAGAAACAAACCAGACGGAGAACTATTTAAGAAACACTGTCCAGAAAACAAGACAGACGAACAAAGAAAAAAAACGGGGAAGGAAGGACGAAATCCCTCGACGTCCTGGAGAAGAATGGCGGATCCAGGGCAGCGGCGCTGGCGAAGGCCGTCGTGTTCCGAATCCAAAATCGTCTGCTCCCCATCGCTTCCGAGGAGAGAGAGAGAGAGAAAGAGGTCCATTCATCATGCACGATAGCTTAAATAATCACGTGTCTCGTGTTCGTGAAATTTTTACTTCAATTTTGAAGCGGAGGCGCGGCGGCACCCGAGTCTCCTGCAGCGGACGCGAGCCGAGTGATTTACCGTTCGCGCTCGCCGTTTCGGGATCGAGGAGTGCAGAAACCGACGGTAAATCCTGTCCCTCGCCTTGCCGTTCCCGATCTCACCTTTGTGTCAATAACCCGCGATCAATTATACAGATCATATACGTATCTATGCATTAAATTATGTAGTAAAGTCATGTATTGTTCGATACCGTTCATTAACCCCTTGCCGTATTTTAACGAGTCACGTTCGTTACGCAGTTTTGAAACAAACCCTAATAAAAATGAATCTTACGCCTTTCTTTTTACATGAAATGAAATTTCGTTCGTTCTTTTTTCTCTATTCTACATTTTTGGGGATAAAGACATTTTAATTGCTGTAACCGTAAAGAAAATGATACGGCAAGGGGTTAAATTACGGGCTCCAATATTTCTAATCTACGACAATTGAGATTTTAAGATGCATCTACGAAGAATTATATATCTCCTTCGGTGTATGTATTATATAAAAAATTGGCAAAAATTTAACATTCTTTTAATTTTTTAAAGAAATGTAAAATGGTCAGTTCCGTGCTGTGTAAAGCTAACGACAAAAATCGAGAATAAAATTTGATTGTCTTCCACGACTGGAAAAATCGTTTCCGATGAATGCGTTACCGACACAAGGGTCGAAGAAAATGAAAGGGACGCCATTGACAGGACGGACAGCATTGACGAAACGTGTTTGCGTACGGCGAACATCGTTCGGCGATTTTTCCGAGGTTTATATTTACTTCGTTTATTTACTTTCGGACGTTACACGCCTGCCGCTGCGGAGCGTTCTTTCGTGTCCCGGCGTACAGAAGTCGTTCCGGACGGGAAATGTTGAGCTGCGGTGTCAGAGCGGGGCCGAACGGAACTTTACTCCGGCGATTGTGTGGAAACTTTGATAAAGTCGGCGCGCAACGGACGGAATCTGGATAAGAAACTCTCGAAAGATCTACCAGAAGAATTTCAGTTTTCGAAGTTGATGCTGGGGAATCGAGAGGAGCGGCGATTGTAAATTGATCGTGACATCTTGTTTCGCTTTGAGCAATTCTGAGAGAGCAACTTTTCGTGAGGATGGGGCTGTACTCTTGCGATGGATTGTACTTGGTGGTTTTTTGGGAATGTGTGGAAAATGTACAGTGTTCGATGTCTCCGCTCGTCTGAAGGAATAGATGAAAAATTTCAGTGTACAACATTGTGTTTTTGCGATAGATCGTAGTCGTTTTGATCGGTTTAATGAAGTTGTGAAAAATGTACAGTGTCGAATGTGTCCTTTCGCATAGGGGAATAAATAAATGGTTCATTTAAGAGTGTACGAGGTAATGTTTTTGTAAAGTTGCGGAAACTGTACAGTGTCGAATGTCTTGCTTGTCACGGAGAAAGAGAAACAGCAACTTCTAGAGTGGATGAGATTTTTACATGTACCGCGTTCAAATGTTCGACAGTTTCGATTCAAAATTACTCTGTCGGTTTTTCACAGTAAAATCATTCTTCCGAAGGTGTTCGTAGAATAAAAAAAGATGGTACAGCAGCCAAGATTCTGCTTTAATTCTTCCAATATTTTGTGACTTTTCATGTCACGATTCTACCTTGGAACTTCTAATTGATTTGAATAGAAACACTAGTTTTTGCACGCGAGTCAAAACCGTCACCGCGTCTCGTTGACGGATCGTTGATCGCGCGGACCGTAATCGTCGCGTTCCCGTTTTCCGTTCTGCAGCTGACGTTTCCGAATGAAAAGAAGAAAATAATATTTTTATCCGTTCTCTCTTGGACACATCGAAAGGAATTATCGGGCATCTGTTTCACCGATAAAAACGGCGGGAACACGCGAGACTAGCTTTTACAGTGTCGTTCGGGGCGTCTCGTGGATGCCAGAAAAAAGAAACGAAAAATGCCGGGAAGAAACGAGCGACCGCGGGAGGGCCCCCATTTTGTTTGATGTGAATTCATAGCGGTTAGGCGTGCGCTGCATTATTCAGTGTGCCGTGCCTGACCTTATAACGCGCGGCTCCAGTTTAAATACGACCAGGCTACTTTCAACTATCGGAAGCGTGCTACCGTGGTAACTTTTTCCAGAATATTGAATATTTCTCCTATCTTTTAGATAAATTATTATTTATTTATTAGTTGCCGCGAGCTACCCGTAAGTGCCCCTAGCTCGTTATTATATCGGCTTGCTGTTCCATTAAAAAATAATAGCGATTCCAACGTTGCAGAGATTATTTGGTCTATATTGCTCGTTCATTATTATGTAGATTTACCGATTAAAAAAATCATTCAGCGTAGATTTGATCATTCCCAAGTACGTTTGTCTTCGAAAGAAAATTTCGCGTGTTCTTTAACCAGACATTCATCGTCTGCACGATCCGTGCTCGATAAACTTGGCCCCCTAGCACACTGTCTGCTCAAGAACGATACTTGTAACAAGAACCATAAATGAATCTTAATGCATTCCTATGAGACCATTAAATGCTAAGTCGTGAAACTTCTAGTTTGTGTTTCGACTTTTTCGTCCCTGGTTTATTCGTTACTCTCGTAGACCACACAATGGCCAAACTTTCCTCGAAACTATGAGAATTTTTAGTACAGAAGCGTGGGAAATATTTTATAATAAATTATCACGGTCTGTCAAAAATATTCTACAGTCCGCACAGCGTATTTTAGAGAACCAAGTGGTATAAGCTTGAATTGGTCAGACAGGTGCACCGAGAACTCGATTGCGAGACTGTCGGGAACCAAACTGCAAATATTTATACAAATTTACATATTTTTGCAAGCTTTCCAACGAACTACCCTGGTCCTTGTGTATAAATCAATAATATAAACATTATACCATCGTTGCTTCATTGTTAACGCGACCACTCACATACGTGTGACGTTGGTAGAGAACGTGTTAATATCAGTGGAACATTAACCCCTTGCCTTACGATTTATTTTACGATTTCAGTGATCGAAACATTTTTTTGTAATTCTTAATTTCCTAAAAATAGGAGAAACTTTATGTCTATTGTACGCCTATATGTTCCCCAACAGCTGTACATTGACAAAACCAAAATAGAATTTTATTTCGATTTAAAGGGAATTAATAGCATACATACATATATTCGTTAGACTCTGTTCAGAATCTTCGTCGCGAGTCTGACACGATATTGCAAGGCAAGGGGTCAATGAAACAAAATTGCGAAGAATTCTCAATTCCTCTCTCCCCAAACACCCGCAACGATGCCCACCCGTAATACTCAACGATACGCATTCAAAATTTTCATGCTTACGAATCCCTTTTGTCTCGGAACCGATTGTCTTCGAAAGTATCTTTGGAGATCCTCTAATCCCAGATTTAAAGCGGCTTCGCTCGGTTATCGTTCGGGAACGCTGTAATTGCGGTTCCATGACAACGGAGCCAATTTCCGTGACGAAGAGTCACGTCGAGAACTCACGGTTAACGAGCCTCATTATTTATTCTTCCCGGCTTCGTTTCCCCTTGAATTCGCCACCTCTTTTCCGACGGCAACTGACACCAACTTGGCGGCCGGGCCGGGCGGACGCTTCATATTCGTCGAAACAACTCGCTGCGTTTCCGCGTCGAGTCGAGTCGAGTCGAGTCGAGTCTCTCTCTCGCATTCTGTGTTTGATATATGTGTGCACGTTACGCTCGCCGCGCTTCGAAATCAGCTCCAGGCTGTTGTACAGTTTCCCAAGGACGCCTCCGATATATTTCCGAAATTCAATCTACCCCGTGACGCTTTTTATTCTGTGTAAATATTAATGATTCGAACTACGCGCGCGAATTTCATGCCCCCGAATAAATATTTATTCTAGCTGTAGTCGGTTATAAATATTAACTAGCGCTGGCTCTACTTGCGCTTGTTGTTCGGAACACTAAATCATTTTTTCGTGAGATTCGTTTCACCGGGAGCGATTTTAATCGACTCGTTGGTGCCTGCCTCTGAAAGCATTAATTTTTTTATCTTTTTTTTTAATTTCCAGCTTAATGTATTCGCTGTCAAAATTTCGCAGCTCAAAGTTGAACACCGACAATGCGTGTGTTATTAACAGACTTTACGTAAAATAAAAATATTCTACCCGAATTGCAACCAACTGGAGTGAAATAGAAATTGATTTTCTTTCGTGATATTAAATCTACTCATTTTTGTTACGAATGCATAAAATCCGCTGTCTATTTATTAATATTCGAAGATGTTCGTACAGGTTATCGTAAACCGGTTAGATTTTTCGTGTGGTTGCCAGAGGGGTTGCTTCTGCTAATCGTTAGGGGATGGAATCACGTATGACGATCTTCTCCGTGTCTGTATAATTTCATTACGTTCACGTGAGACCCGACGAACGAAATTCTAGCGAAAATCGCGGCTCGCACGAAAAGGAAAATGGCCGGAGGGAAGGCCCGACATGTTACGGCGAAGGGAAGTGTTCGTCCGTCGCGAACGATTAAGCCGCGAAAACATTGAAACGATTAAAAGCCCGGAAACCGGCAAGGTAAACACTACGGAAACCGAGGGAACCCCGACTTAAGTATTCCAGTCCCGAACGGGAAGCGGGCAGTGTTTGCCGGTTCATCCATTAATCGACGAAAGAAATCGATCGCCGAGTCTCCGACCACCCGGAAACATCGTCTGCGAAAGAAAATTACTGTACTTCCGTTTCGCTTAGAATTTACGACGCGATTCCACGATGCTAGATCATGCTTTCCAAGAATTTCGTGCTGTATCTGTTATTTGGGCCGTTGCGTTGCGGAAAATTATTGTCTGATTTGTAATTGAGAAATTGCCGTCTGGTATTGCTTTTAATCATTTTTTAAAGGAAATTTGTAACTATGGGTATGTACTCTGCTCGACAAGACATTTTTTTACGATTATTAACAACTTTTAAAGATTAAAAATTTGTGGGAAAAGCAGCAAAGTGGATCATTTATGTACGAACAATAGTAGAGAGAGAATCACGAGTACGAACTATACACATTTGGAGAAACAAAATGTTTGCAATTTGCCAGTTTCGCATTTCCCAATTGCAGCGATCCCGTCAGCAAAGCTTCGCGAAAACTTCGATTCACAGAGAACTCGCAGACGAGCATTTCAGTTTCGAAATCTTAATACCCTTATCTCGCCAGGCCTCTTAAAAAGCAAGGGTTTTGGTTGGGAACGAGGGTTTATCGTATTCTGCGTTTCGAAACCGACGGGAGGGATTAGTTCGGGAAACCATGGATTAGTAAATAATTTATTTCACGAAGTAATTTAACTTTTCTAATTGATCGTCTCTCTATTCTCCGTCCTTTCCGTCCGTAATTTCGTCGAATGACCGAGGGTCTACGAACGGTGCCACCCCTTTGCGGATAGAGAGCGTTAGACTACAGTGGAAAGTCGAAGGACGAAGAGTGGAATAAGTTCGCTAGCAATTTTACTGTAAACTTCTTTCGCGTCGAAGTAGCCTTATAATATATCTTTTCGATTTTCTGTTTAAAAATTCCGATCAACCCCCGTTCATCGAAAGATAGAACAAGAACGCATGTTCATAGCCAAAAATTTTTAATTACGATTCAAGATGAAAATTTCAATTTCATCGTATACATATTTTAGGAAGATGTTTCTGAAAACTTGTCTTATCTTGTCTTATCTTGTTTCTTATCTTGTTCGTGAAAGGTTCGCTGAACTTTCTTGAATATTTCGCTATTCCAAATTTGAATCGTTCAAAGATTTATTACGTTCGATTAAAGTTTTGAAGACCGATCAAATCGATAGAAAGCGGTATCCTTTCGATTGATCCAGAAAATGTTTAGCGAAACGATAGGAGGATTTTTATGAGTTTTAACAACGTTCTACTTTCCTTTTCGATTCGAATTATTGTTCAGGCTATACATAATACAGAATAATTTATTTCGCGGATACGGCACGAAAATTGAAAGCTGCCATGCATGATTACACTTTAATTCAACTTCGAACCGCAAGCATTATTCCGTAAATAGTTTCCGCGTCCCAATTTCACAAGAAAATTCCGCAAAAGCCGCGTACCGTGACCGTTAATATTAATATCAATTATCCCTTCACCAGTGCCTATATTAGTCTATTAATTTATTATGAATTTGAAACTCTTGACTCGTGTACCGGCCGGAAAATCGTGTCGGTCGAACGAAAATACTGTTTCAATTTCAATTAATGCAACAAAAGGGACCGTGGAACGAAACCTTTTCGATTCACTATTTTTCTTCTAATTCGCCAAGGTAAGCAATTAATAAGCGTTCCAAGGGAGATAACGAGCTCGTTACGAGACCCGGCGAAGTATTCGTTAACGATAGGAACTGACTCGTTCCGAGGAATTCACGGTTGCTCGCGTTATCCTTCATTCTTTTCCTTGGCCGCTCTCCTGTAACACTTCTTGATACTCGAGCTCCTTATACGCGAGGAATATTAGATCTGTCGCGTCGAAAGCCTTCGCCACTTTGCCATAAACGCTTCATCGTCAAAAATGCTGAATTTTCGTGGAAAAATAACTGAGAAAACCCTAGACTCGCATAAAATTATGTAATCTCATTTTTTAATAATTCCGGATAAACGTTGAATTCTTGAAAAATCTGCTAACTAACATTTTATGTTACGAAGCGAAGAATTTCTAGACTAATATATCTTGACCGCGGATGTTTGCGCAACATCAAAATTGCCTCCTGTTCTGTACATTAACAAATTACAGGAGCTACACAGACATTTCTTTCATAATCGTTTGGAAACTACAGGATAGTATTTTGAAATTCTTTAAACGATGTTTCGTATTTTGCATTCGATGTACCTATTTTTGTCATCGTTGCATAAAATCCGCATTTTTCGGCGAAACAAGGTGATTTGAATCAAAGAGCAACAATAGGTAAAACATTTTGGTCAAGGAGAAAATGCTGGATTCAGCATAATTTGTCCGAGATGATTCGATAAGAATAATTCGTTCCGAAAGGGTTAGAGTGCAATTCCACCGCGTTTTCGATCGGCAAAGCAGTTTCGCGGGCGGGAGAGAGTGATTGAATGAAAATAGCGTCGCGTCGATGGGAAGTATAAACTCCTGTACACGAGATACGTGGTTCACGAGAATCGTATTACGAGGAGAGCGGACTTGTAAGAGGAGAGAGGAAAGTTTTTCAGATCGTAGACTCTCGACGACCGGAAGAAACAGGGCCGCCCCTGATTTCCTTTCGATTTTACGGGGCTTCGGAGTTTTAACCGGGACGCTTCGCGTCGGCTACTTTACAATGCTGAGTTCACGTGTCTGGGCATCTTCGAGTGTACTCTGAATGCAGACGGCCACCCCGTCTCGCAAAAGGCGTAACCCGATTTAAAGGGAGCAGTTATGATTTTATCTGGAGCACTGCCGCCGCGTCGCGTCACCTCGCCACCGTTCAAAACCTTCTTACGAGTCCCTTCGCGAATTTTACGAGCTATAAAACGGTATATCGCCTCACAGGATTAATGCGCGTGCCCATCTTTTCGCCGTAAATCTTCGCCAAACTGAAACTGGCCCGACGAAAAACTTTTTGGCACTTTTCGAACTGCTGAATCGAATTAGGTTCGTCCTCTTCCGAGACGTACTTTGTACCAGGTACCCCGAAACTACAGTGGCCGAAATTTCTATAAAGTCATCTTCGTGTTCATAGATGTTTGAAAAATATCACCATTTTTGTTGATTTATCGTATCTGGTCTTGTGCCTTGCTGACACTCGAACAGAGGGACTACGAACTCTAAACCGCTATGTTCGCTTTTTACGTTTGTCTTGATTTTTTTTCTGCGTGATGCAGAACACAGATGCGAAGTTTCTATAAAGTCACTTAGCGTTTCTCTGGATTCTGAGCAGAGAACTACGATCGCAATAAATGTTATACCTATGTATTGAAATCGGTGTGTACGCTTTCTCTATGTGATCCCGAAATGCTACCAAATACAAATTGTTCATTGATATGGTATAATAATAAGAATTCGTTACAAAACACAGTGATTTTATAGAAATTTCGGCGTGTGTATTTGCCAATTATTTTTTGGACAGAGCGTCGCGAAATTGATTTCAATTAATTTGAGCATCCTATTGTAGCGTCCCTTTGCATGTTGCAAAGGGCACGAGTTTCTTTCGATTTCGTGCAGCTTATTCTGTGTCAGGTGGTCGGTGGGTTTTCCAGTTTTAAGGAGCCATGCAATTTCGCGATTTTTCCCGCGATTACAAAGATTGTCCTGTTAAAACGAGGTCGATGAAGCGGCGATAAGAGTTCCCATTGTGCCTGGATTCGTGGGTCACCTACATCACCCGACAGCATTTGCATATCTGGGGATGTAGAAATTTTAATGTACATTTTAATGTAAATACCACAGGGAGAATTTTCTGGGGGCGGTTTTCTCTTGATAAGACTCCGCGATTAAACGATCATTTACATATCTCGACGGTGTATCACCGCGTCCCGGCCGTTCGGAGGCATTCATTTTGTGAAATTGACGTTCGGCTGTGAGCTTGAGAGTCGTTTAATTAAAATTTTCGCGGTGATTTTCTAAGTTTTACTCGAACGCTCGCGAGGCAAACAATTTTTCTCGACGTTTGCGCGTTCGACGTTTGAAATCGCTGGCACGTGAATTTCGCGAAATTCTTTCACCGAAGTGACTCGAGAATGTTCCGAGAATATTTTCAGTTCGCAAGATACTGCGAGAATAGCGTGATACGCGATGAAGTAGTGTCGTTGATACAAGTGTTGATGCTCATCGTTGAGCAGCGATATACCTTATCCTTGGATATTTTCCAGAAATCGTACAACTGTTAAAACCACTGTTGAAACGTGCTATAAAGGTCCAACGTAAAAATCACTCGTCTGCATCCAGAATAACTCTTCTTGTTTAAACAAGACAGCATCAACACCGGTGCAACTTCAGGAATTTTAAACGAAGAATTATTACTTTCTGCGCAGTTTAAAATTGAGGATTTATTAGCGAAATTTCAAGCTGCGGAGTGTCCCGCGTTTTCAGGCCACACAAAAGAAAAACTGGAAAACCGCAGCGTTGAGGGAACGGAAGAGCAGACATCGTGGAAAAGCAGCTACGAAAACGGCAGCTTGTTTATGCACTTAAATACAGTTATAAACATCTCATTAAAACAGTCAGGGTCGGCTCTGCAGTCGCTCGGGACCCGAGCGAAACTTTTAAAATACCGCTTCCTCGGGATTATACTTAACTGAATTTTCCCGTGATTCGCCGACGGACTCGGTAATTGTTTGCAATACCGTTTGTTTCCTCGAGCCACCGAGCGCCAAGCGGTCTGAGTTTTAATAGTCGCGACTTCGTCCCACGTTCCCTCACGTTCGACGGAATTGCGCTCGATATTGTGCCTCGGTGATTCGAAAATGTTCGAACGAGACGGAACATCTATTATATTCGCTGGTTAATCTCGGACTAAATTTCTCGTAAAGATACTAAATAGTTGCAGAAACGGTCATTCTACGATCGATCGGGAAACCAGTCGACGCAGAAACTATTTCGTACGCTAATCCACAAAAATGTAAGCCAACAAAATGAACCTATCCCTCATGAAAATTTGGCAACGTTCAACGGGATATCTCTGCCGAATTTTTATAAGCGCCTCATATTTTCCTAAATATTCTTCCAACGATCGGTATTCTAGAATTTTCAATCTATTGTCCACCAGTCCGACTTTCGTAGAAACGCTGCACGTTCCGAAAATATGCATTTATAGACACAAAAAATTTAGAATTGTTACATTCACCAGTTCCCCTTGGCAAAATTTCTGAAAGCCAGTGATCGACTGGTTACGCGCGATGCACCATTTTTCGCAACCCAAAAAACTTGAAAATCATAGGTTCAACAGTTTCCGTTAAAAAAAAATATTTGAAGATCAGCCGAAGTTTTTCAACGGTATTCGCAAACTCGTACATTTCGAGGCTGATGCGTTTAATAAAAATTGCTGAAAGTTGCCAGAGATTTTTATCGTCGGTTTACCGTCAATGTTTAGAGAAGAAGATTAAATCTTCTACGGAATGGTGGCTCGTTCCGCGGATGCTTTTAAGGAAACACCGTTTTAGTATCGCCTTGTAGGTGCACCGGTGTTGCCGTGCGCCGAAATTTCTCCTATAATTTCGTATATTATATCGGTCGCGTCGTTACCGAGCGTTTGTTAAATATTCATGTAACGTTTCCAGCGAATACCCATCGAGCAATCTATACGGGGGATTCTGGGACGTTCGCCGCTCGAATATCCGTGCGACATTATAGGGAAAACATGTCTCGCGATTTGCGCACGAGTTGCACGTAGCGTGTTGGTAGTATTATAGTTAGTCGTCATTATTGCGCGAACGGAAATGGTATCTTTTGCCTAAGACGTTCCCATCCTGATGGGAAATTCCGCAGGGAACACCGTGGAACCCTATCCAGACAATCGTTATATCGCTACACTCCAACATCTGAACCTTCTGTTAACCGAACGAACTTTCTAACGTAGTGTTCGATCCTGCGAACTCTAATCATAGCAATTGGATTCGGCAAGTTTGAATATTTTGAGTGCCTACAGTCATCTGTCTCTTATTTTTTTCAAATTCGTCCCTTGGCTACAAAGTGACACGATGGTAGAAAATCATTTTGACGAAGAATCGAACGATTATCAAACCCAAGCATTTCCACAAAATCAGAGTAATTTAATTGGCGGAAGCGAAAGGAGAAAGTTTAAATTTATCACAGTGGGTGCTGTAGGTAGATCATTTTTATTACGCATAAAGATTTGGATCAAGGATATAATTACTGTGACATGTTAAGGACATCTGAGACTCGATCAATTTTCCTGACGCGGTTCG
Source organism: Lasioglossum figueresi (assembly GCA_028455805.1). Classification (NCBI taxonomy): domain Eukaryota; kingdom Metazoa; phylum Arthropoda; class Insecta; order Hymenoptera; family Halictidae; genus Lasioglossum; species Lasioglossum figueresi. Next base: position 1,141,590 of record CM052190.1, read on the forward strand.
ATCTCCCGAAAGCTCGCCTCAATAACGAATCGAATCTCGAGCACAGCTCTGACTTGCTGTGACGTTTGCTCCAGAATCTCCGTTGCTAATTCGCACTGACATCTTTCACGATCCAATATACATCCTATCTAACCTAATCCCACAGTTCTTCGAGTTGGAAACGGTTAATCTGTCGATGCGTTTTCCTCTGGTGAAATCTCCAAATCCGGCAGTGGAATAAACTGATTTAACTATCCAATTAATCATACCTTCAAAAATTTAGTCGAGCCTATTTACCGTGGTCCGAACAATTTCCGCAAACATCGAAAATGTGACGCCACAAATATGAGTCGTATTCAAGGATTTAAAAAAAAGAAACAACTGAAGGTATCGGTCCGAAAATTGACAGGCTCGTCGGAATGTGTACCAGAAGCATACAGTATTTTTCCTGCACGAAACTATTGAACCCAATCCAAAGTTAGGTGTACATTGGTCTGGAGTAATCGATGGAGAGTTCAAACGAAAATGCTGTGGCGACGTTTGGCCGGTCCCAAAGCGGAAAGGGTATCGATAAAAACCGATCGAACCGGAAGAGCACTTCGGCGAAGGAAAGCCAACGTTTCCGGGCAGGAAACTTTGAATAGAGATTAATTTCTTCGGCTATGAAAGACGCCGCGCCGCGCCGCGCCGTCGGGGGTCTGACAGTAACCGATTCGCTAAGGGATCGCGGGGAATGCGGTTTTGGCTCCTCGGAAACCGTCGCGTCGCGTCGGGTAGAACGGGTAGAACGCGGGTATGCACACTCGACTAGAAGCGGGTTGTCCAACCTAACCTTGGCTTCCAGCACGTACCGTCCCTTGCGTTCCCTTTCCTAACAACGTAACCAACTTACGACCCGGGCCAGCATCGCTTGAATCTCCCACGAGTTGCGCAACTACCTGGCCACGTCGCGTCGTCGTCTCAAGTGAAACTGATCTCGACCTATGCAGCTTCTGTCTATGTTGCAGGGCCGAGGATGCACTAATCGATACGCTGCTGTTCCGTTTCTTACGAGTCCCCGATGCAATTATTATTTGAATACAGTGAATACAGTGCCGGACAAAATAATAAGACATTCGATGTATTTGTATATTTCATATGTCATATAACACAATAGGATATATGTACATATCGCACGCCCTGTATATTAGATATGTCCTTCAAAGTATCCATGTAGAATCGCAAGTTTGTCTCTTGTACACGAAAGAGATTTTCATGAACTAAAATTGCAATCGGAATGAAGCCCAACCGAAGAAAAATCTGTTACAACAGATACTTGTTTATTTTTAATTTAATGTTCCTTCGCTTCTATATTTGTCAGAGAAATATTTGCCATAATTCCACTGATATCTCATTCCCATGTGTATCTCATGTACACCTTTTCCAGTAACGTAAAAACGATTTATCGACGATGACAAAAGTTTCAGATGATATTCAAGTAATTAACTGCGTGGGATGAAGCACCGAGAGGCTGCAATAAATTCCATCGGTTATCTAACCTTTTCAAAGGTCCGCGAAAGGGCAGACGATGACTCCCCCTTCGAGTCCTCCACAATGCAAACCTTTGTGTAGATTTCAATGTGTTCGCCGGTACCCATGCGTTCGCCGAAAGCTGTCGAAGGAAAGTTCGCCCCCGAGTTGTGTAGAACCACGAGTTGCCCCTTGCAACTTGCAAGTTTGAAGCACGATGCGCAACGTTAGAAGTCGATGCGCGAGACCGCAAGGAACTATGTCACGGCCCATAACCTGCTCTTTTGTTAAAAGTGTTCTGCCCGTGGCGAACGAAATGTATCTTCCTCCTCTGACATACACGAATTCGCTTTAATGCCGACCGATGGCTGGTTATCTTAAGAGAAAAGATCAATGTCGACCTTTTCCTAATTATTTCAACAATGTCGAATTTATTCAATTCTCGAGCGACGAAGAAAGGTATCCGTAAATTCTCTGCATTTAAGCTGGAGATTACAAATAGAATTCAAATATATAATTATAAAAAAGGTATAGTTAAAAATTCCACTAGAAATTATTCGAAAATTTTCTTTATCCAAGCACCTATTAATAGAAAAATTGTGAAAAATCTAAACAAGTTCGGTCTTGTTATTTTTATAAAACAATGTATATCCGACACGTTTTGTACCCGGTACGGTTAGCGTTAATAATCTTTCGTATTATAATAAGATGGAGAAGTAAATGAATGTATTAACCATGAAAAATCTGTTTTATACTCGAGGTTATTCTGGCCGGCAGTTAATTTCATAATAACACAATGATGGTTATAACAAACATAAAAGATCTCGCCCCTTTCATAAAGTAAATGGTTCATAAATAACTTATGAGAGAAGTACTCACCGCGAACACGCTGATAATACCTTATTCCTGTACTATTCCTGGCATGTGCTAAACGGAGAACCCGCGTATATCAACCATATTTTCGAGAAGTACAGTCAGTAACAGAACAGTGTCAATTAAATTGTAATCAATCGTCCCAGATTACACTGTAGACTATTTTTAAAGTATCGTAAAGCATTCGTCGAAGCACTGTTTAAACTAGTTGCCCAAATTCAATTTTAAATTAAACTATCTCTTAAAAACTTTTATTATTTCTTCGACTACTATGATTCATTGTCACCATAGAATCACTATTTTTCTACAAACAATATATTTATACTTCTATCGTCGATGACAATGCGAAATCAAGTATTTCAAGTCGTTAAATATATACTTACCGATCGTCTTATTTATGAAAAATTAAACTCAATAGTAATTATTCATTGTGCTCGAAGACCGCGCGAATTAATGTAATATAAACATAAATAAACTTTAGTTAAACATGCCACTGTATTTCTATCGTTTCGGTGTGTTTAAAGTATGTTTGAAAAATTGATTCTGAACATTTTGCTAGAACGTGCACGAGGAGATTCAATTTTCGAAAATAAGTGAAAGAAAACGAATAACATTTTTTACGATCGACGCTTCGTTTTCGAGAAAATCGAGTTTGAACATTCAGTGGGTACGTGGCTGACGCGGCTGATCATGGCGAACCAATTCTACTTGTTGCGAATACTAGGCCACGCGGGTTCGTCGAACTTCCATCCCATTTTTTCTCTAGAAACATAGCGTCGTACAGTCAAACAACATATCATATCAATCAACACAAACGCATAGAATCTTCAATCAACAGTACCGAACAAAATGATAGGACATTCGATGTATTTGTATATTTCGTATAACGCAATACGATATATGTACATATTACACGCCCTGTATATTAAATATGTCCTTCAAAGTATCCATATAGAATTGCAAGTTCGTATCTTGTACACGAAAGAAATTAGAGAAAATAATGTAGACACGTATCGATTTTAGTCGAAGAAAATGATAGAACATTATTAAAAAATACAATTGTTCGAACAGAAATATTTTGTCGAATTCCAAATTAATGTTTGGTAAAACCATCTTTTCGCTGTATAACATCTACCAAGCGATTAGGAATCGATTTAAACAATTTTTTAATACGTTTTTGTCTTAAAAGACTCGAATTTGTAACAATACTTTGTTTAAATTCCGTTACATCTTTGTGTATTGTTTTCCATTCTCGTAAACGTTTCTTGAAAGTTCTGCCCATATATTTTCAATAATATTAAGGTCGGGTGAACTCGAGGCGTGTCATATTTTTAGAACTAAAATAAGTTTTAACGCATCTTGCGGTATGTATCGCAGCGTTATCCTGTTGAAAAATAAACGTACCGCCTGCGATACGAGTCGCGTGGTTATTTAACCGATCGTCTATTAATTCAAGATATTTTGCGCTGTTTACACGGCCTGATAAAAAATTGATATCAGTTTTTCCCCGATGTCCGATACCGGCCCACACCATGACACTTCCGCCACCCATTTGTCGACGGCTTAAACATTGTTCTTCTTTCCTTAGATCGAGGAAATAGTAGTTCCAGCCATCAGGACCGTCCAAATTAAATTACTTTTCATCGCTAAATATCACATTTCTCCACTTCTTTTTCCACAAAACATGATCGCGAGCAAACTTTAAACGAGCTTCTTCATGTTGCTCGCTTAGAGGAGGTTTTCTTTTTAAGTTCTTTTCGTTTAATTTGTTTACCGCTTTGGAGAATACGTCGCACAGTTCTTAAATTAGCTGAAACACCTGCTTCTTCTGCGATTTTTCTTGCAGTTCCCTTATAATTAGAAGCTACGCGTAATATGGCCCGTCTGTCGCGTTCTGTTGTAGCACGAGGTCTGCCAGTACTTTTAATTTTTCCGTATATTTTCGGATTTTTTAAGAAGTTATACGCAACGTGACGGCTTCTATTTAATAACTTCGCAATTTTCGTGATAATTTGATTTTGTGACCGCGATAACAAAATTCGGTCGGTTTCGCTTTTGTCTAATTGTTTTCCTCGACCCATTTTAACTTTAATGGCACAAATGTTGTAGACAAACGAAAGATTTGCTCGTCTACTTCTCGTCAATGCTGATAGATTACTGCCAGAGTATGTTTACACTTTTTCCTCTAATTTCTTTTGCGTACAAGATACAAACTTGCAAATTCTATATGGACAGTTTGAAGGACATGTCTAATATACAGGCCGCGTAATATGTACATATATCCTATTGTGTTATATGAAGTATACAAATACATCAAATGCCTATCATTTTGTTCGGCACTGTAGTCGTCACCGCTGCGCTCCCGTCCCCGCATCCTTCAGCGCTTCGACACCTCCCCGGCGAGTTTCCCCAGTATCTCGGGTAACTTCCGGTGGTTTATCGCGAAGGTAAAACGAGAAAATTGAAACAAAAGAACCCAGCTAATTAGCGATCTCGTCGGAAAACGTATTTTCGCGGTAGTCGGCAACGAAGAAGATGGCCGGGGATCGTTCTCGTACTGCCAGCTGCCGGCGAGCGGAAGGCATCGTCGGGTTCGTTGCACCCCGGAAGTTGGCACGCCGCGCCGGTAGCCGAGTAATCGAGAAATATATATTCAAAGTTATTTCGTGTTTTCTTACCCAGAGCCCCACCGTGCCGCAGCTGCGCAAGAGTTACGATATTGGTGTCGCGGTTAGGCGAGGCGGCGGTACACCTCGAGAGCTCCGTAGACGAGAATTTAGAGAGAGCTTATTCGCGAGGTGAGAGAAACAAAAGGGATGGCGTACGTCTCTGTTACTTGTGTACGTATGCGTGTGCGACCGTGTATGTATAAAACCACGTGTGTGTATATATAAAACCCCGTGTGTGTGTATGTGTATATATATATATATATTTGTACGTATACTGAAAATCCGAAATGTGTAGGTGGTCGCCGCGTGTACATATGGTGAAACGATAGTGAGACGAGAGCTGAACTGATCCTGTTAGCGGATACGCTGGCCTGGAAGTCCAAAATTTTCTTTGATGTTCTCGCGCTGGTCGCCGATGCACGGATAACCTTATGCACTCCTCCCTTTGCCGGAAAACTATGATGACACAGAGACGCTTTGCTTTTTTTCTTTTTCTTTTTTTGTCCACCCGCGTCGGGCACAGAGCCTTGTCCTCGTGAAAATGATTTTAATGCGAGCCCCAACGGGACCACTGGATCTGTGAACAAGGTCCTAGGTAGCTGTGTTTGATCGCTCGACCGTGGAAGTTGCATGTTCGGCGGATGTGCGACCGTGAAAATGTGTGCGACGAGAATTGCCTGTGTTTTACAGTTCTGGAGCCTGTTCCCTGAGAGATGGCTGATTTTGATGCGTTTCGAGCTGTTCGGCGAGGTAGAGGATGTATCGTGAGCATTTGTATGAAAGGCGAGCAGGACTTTGTCCTTTGTTTGCGATATTTGTGCAGATTTTGTCGTGAATTTATTTTAGCTGGTACTTGAGAGAGCGTGTGGCTTCTAATTAGACTATTTTTTTTTACTGTACAATGAGGAAGTTCTTTGTTCTGACGCAATGTCCAACAAATTTTTATTTGGTACAATGAACCGATTTAGCTGCGTATACGGAAAACAGTTAGATACCAGCTTGGAAAATTGATACAAGTATATACGCTGATTCTTTTGTACATTCGGTGTTTTTTCGATGTTTTGCGTACTTCGGGATTAAAAAACTTCTGACAATTATGCTTCTTTATTATATCGTTTCAGTAAACATGTTCAAATTTGCTCGTTCCCTATCTGTACAGTGATCCCGTACGATAGCCTACCGTAAAATCTCACTTTGATTATATGAAATTATACTTTACGTAATCAATAAATTTACTAATCCTTGTGCGACCGAGAATTTTATGAAATATCGATAACATTTTCTTCAAGAAAAAAGAAACTATGCACTGTACTTTTATTGCTTCTTTGTAGCTGTAGGAACTACGTAAGCGAACAGAACGTCGTCCATATGGCCAAAAGGTATTCGAATTCAAAGTATATCCTTTAGTACTTGGTACGCGAATTTCAAAAAATGAAAACCAGAAAATTCTGGTCATCTGATATTCCTATCTACCATTACAATCGACTAAAAATACTGTGGATTTTTGTACAAATTTTTGCATCAATCGCAAGGGGGAGAAGCCTAAATAAATGTATTTCTTTCGCCAGCAAGTTTAAAACATTGGAAAGAATTTCTATTCAAATCTATAAAGTATCTGAACAAATAGTAATTTAAGAATTTCGACAAAGCGATTAAGGGATAATTTAATATCGTTTAAAGGATTGAGTAGCGAGTGTAATGCAATTGGTATTCGAACGTCTCTGTTTCAGCATCGTTTTCAAGAGCAAATATAAAGATCGTCGTTAATGAAGAAGAGCCGTCGCGATGACGGGCCGCGTGTTTGCGTCGCGTTCCATGAGAACGCAGCCGTTTTCGTCCTGAAAGAACAATTAGACGTAGATTTTGTTGCGACAACATGCAGGCGGTGCGATTCGTTCCGTTCCTCTTTCCTCATGCATTTCAGTGCTCGAGCTAAAGGCAATTGTCAGACGTTCATTAGTCGCTCATTCCACGAGGCACAGAAGATGATTCGATGAAATGAGTTTCTAACCGATTGGGATTCGATGTTCCCTTTTTCCCTCCGCCCCTACCCCACGTAACTCCGCGAACACACCGTCGTCAACACGACGCGGTTAATTAATTAACATGAAACCATCTTTCCCGCGAGCAATCGACTCGTCTCAAAGGCAGATCTTTCTCGATCGTTTCACGATCGTATTCAGATCTTCAGAAAAAAACGTTTTTTTCGTGACATATATGGCTTTTTTTTTACTTTTTTTTTAATCTTTAGAGTTATATCGATTGGAAAATTTGGAAATTTTCTTCGTGGTTTTGAGAAGAAGACGATTTTTGATCTGCGGTGATATCGACTCGCGAGAATCTAAAGAGCACGACGAGCATTCCGATGATTATAGAGATGACATTGATGATTGTGTCGAGATGAGTGACAGTGATGACAATACCGAGAGGAGCGAAGATTATTGCGTGCATGTGCAGTGACCAGTGGTGTACCTATAGAGGCTAGCTTTAAGATCGTGAGCAAGATCCCCACGCGTGAACTATATACAAATCGTGACAGACTTCCTAACCATTCACAAGAAAGCTGGCGGAGAAACGTGGGAAAATCGGCACTGTGATGTCGCTAAGTTATGTTGTAATTCGTTCTTGATCACGCTATTATTTGAAGTCGGAAGAAACTCTTTCTCGCGTCGACGATTCGAAAGTTGGCTCCAGAAATGATCGAAGCATCGTAAACGGGAAACATTTAACAGAAATAATAAAAATACCGACTTCTATGTAGACGTTCCATCGTTCTAGTTTTTACTTCAAATTCTGACTTGAAAGTATAGGACGCTTTAAAAATGAATTCTTCTGCTACAATAGTCTACGTTATGTAATTTGAACTTGTCCATTTGAAATTTCAACTTGAAAATATCAGACGATTTAAAAATTGATCCGTTTATTTTATCACACGTATATATCGTTCGAAATTATCGGAATGTTTTCATATTCCGCACCATCCTTTCGAAATCCGATTCTAATGGAAAAATGAAAATCGACTCGGAAGTTCCGCCCCATAACTCCGCGCGGTAATGCAGGACAATTACCGGATCGGCGAGCGTGAAAAAAGGAGGCACTAGAGAGGAGAGAAGATCCTTCCCACGAAATCCCATCAGGCTGGGTAACAGCGTGGGGGTGGACGACGGCTCGTCCTGTTTGATCATTCAAACCATCGATGAGCGGGGGCGGATCGCGTCGCGTAATCGAAAACTGGATGGCAGTTCGAGAACTCATCTCGAAACTTTTCGCCGCGGTGCCGATTTTCCCTCGTTCCCGTCGCGCCTCGCGCGTATCTTTCGACAAAGATAAAGAAAAGAAATCAAAAGAGGAACAGAAAGGGATAGATAGAGAGAGAGAGATAGAGATAGAGAGAGAGAGAGAGAGAGATGGAGAGAGAAAGAGAGAGAGAGAAAAGTAGAGAGAACAGAAAAAAAGTAAAAAGTCGGAGAGAGAGAGAGAGAGAGAGAGAGAGAGAGAGAGAGAGAGAGAGAGAGAGAAAGAGCAGGGTAAGTGAGTGGTTCGAGAAGAAAAGTTGGTGCTCTGGTGATCGCTCCTCGCTAAAAAGCTAAGTTTCGCGTGAAAGTTAGCCAATTATATATATATAAACTATATATATATATATATAAATATATTCTATATATATAAACTGTGCACACACACAACACGTGACATACATATTATATATATAGAATAATTATACAAGTGCGATAATCAAGTGGCCGGGCCAATCAGCGAGAAAGAGAGCAACGTTTAAAAACGGGCACGAGCTCTCTGTTGCGCTTCATTCAATCGCTCGCAAATTTCTTGCTATTTTCCATTTTCAATTTTATTCTTTAGTTTTCTTTTTTTGTTGGCTCGTTCTTTTGAAAGCTTTTTTTTTATACTGAAGGCTTACCAAGTGGGACTCTGGGCTGGTGAAGGAAACCACGGCGCCGTGTAGTCGCCTCGCGTTTATAGTCGCAGCAGCCTTCGAAACAACCGTTGTGTGGGTCCAATAGCGTGTGTCGGCCCGATTTTCGACCACGATCACGAGCACGAGGCCGCGCAATAGACAGCAACATTGAGAACTTGATTTTAGAAATTTTATCTTCAAATCACCATTCTCGCGAGGGTCGTCCGATCGACGAGCTACTTTTCTTCCCGTCGCGTGTCGCGTCGTGTCTCGGTATTTCTATATTCTTTTTTTTTTGTTCGACTATCGTCCGTTTCTATCAGCTAGTCTGATTCTGCTTTCTTTTTTTCCTTTTTTTTTGCCGTCCGGTCTCTGGAATATTGTTGCTTCCGCTTTTCGCTTCGGGGGTACAAGCTTTGGTTAGAGAGGGTGGGATCTGCGAGTCGGCGCGATTAAAAGAATGTTAGAGGTATAGTCAATGAGAAAGGGGTGCTGAGAGTTTTGTTACGTGGAGAACACGGTCGCGGAGGGAACGCTTTACTTTGCGATATGTCTGATGCTTGCCTGTAAAAAATGGTTGATTAGTTATCCTCGTATGGGCCGGCACCTGCTCTCCGGGAAACTGAAAATCCTAGAAAACAGTGATTAGGTCTTACAGGCTCAAGGTTACGGTCAGAAAAATTATTTCGTATCTCAACTACAGTAAAGTTCTTGACGTATGATTATTTTCATGTCGGTTCTCTCAATATTTCCATAAACAGAACACAAATTTGGACAAGAAATTTGATAAAATATTCACAAAGATCGTATGTACGTGATATGAAAAATGGTTTTGAGGTTGTACCATACCTTGTTGGTAAAATAATGCCAGTAAATCGATGCTTACTTAATTGAAGTAATTACTCGTGGTTATTTCGATTGTCGGAATACACTTGATTATCCTAAAATTTCGATAAACAGAGATTTTTGACAAACGATATCGAATACTATTCATTAGAGATTGTAGAGGATGTTAAAAATATATTTATTTAATTTCGAAAATATAGTTTTGTATTTTTTGATGCAATAATGCGAAGGCAATCTTATTTAGACTATAATTTAACTATGACGCGTCATCTGTATCGTCGAGAATTGTTCAACTACCCCGCACTGTTGCGTGGAACAGTTAGCATCGGAGACTAATTTGAGAACGTTTCGAACCTGACTATTGTTCTTGGAATTATAATCGGCAATGGAACCGAGAAGACAGAGAGAGAGAGAGAGAGAGAGAGAGAGAGATAGAGAGAAAGAGAGAGAGGAATTTGACGATCCCGCGATGTCTCGAATTTATTAGTGCGATTATTTCCATGCGCGAGTACCGGTTTGATTATCGACCGACATTCACGCTGCTCTACATGGTGCGCGATGTCTGACATATGTATGTCGAGTGACGAATAAATTATCGTGAGTTTATGGTAGCGGACCAATCGTATTACTCTCTGGTGGACGCTGGGTCATTAAATTTGCCACAAACGTTGTTTCTTAATGAACGGTGTCACGAAATTCCTTAACACTCTGATCTCATCGTTCTATTGTAATTGTCCTCCGTATTTTTCGTTTGTAAACTTAATTACAATAAAAGACTAACGATTCTCATTTAAAACATCAACACGCCACAGCAGCACACGAATCGCATACTAAATCGAATCGCATTTTATTCGTCGATGTAAAAAAATCCCGTCGCGCTAACTGGAAGCAACTTGTGCAGTAATTACTGCCGCGAAGCGTTACAACATTATCATGTTAATACAACGACGACAATTTTAATGCTCATTGTGCTGCACGTATGCATATTATAATGCAGCATTGCACCCGTGATTACATTAACCGCCGACGCTACATGTCGGCTCGAAAAATATTGACTAAATATATTTTGCACAACGCTGCCGCTGATCGATAAATTAAAGTAATATACTTCGGAGAGATTGCACTTCATTATACGAGATGACAGGAAATTATCGCTTACCCGATAGATAATTTAGAACGTCTGAAAATAATCCTCTTTCACGAATGAACGAAATAGTCTTCCAAAAGGCTCGACTCGTGCTCGAAAATCATTATATGTAGAGAAGCGCCTGTCCATGAATTTGAATGTACACTTTTCATTTTGCCAATCAAAATTGTTTTCGCCCGTTCTAAAATTCGCGCTCGCATAAATCAAAAGAACGGCGTATCGCGAATACAGAGAACACAGAGAAAGATCAATGTTCGTCAATCGTCGACGAGACCGGGGTCGGTCCGGGGCCGGGGCCGGGGCCAGACCGGGGCCGGGCGATAAATCAAAAGGCTGGGTCGCATTAAAACGCCGCGATACGACGAATATATTGGCGGTCGGGCAGCGGGGCGCATTATACGCCTCGGAATCGAATTACCGCGTAAAATAATACACGGACCCCCGGTAACGAATCGATGTGATCGATAATTTGCGAATTTCGTGCGTGCATACCGGGTTCCGCGAGAGTCGGCAACTCGGTCCTCGACAATGGAACCGAATCATAAACCCAGTATCCCGGCGCCGGCATTAAAGTGAATTAATGTTTCGACGAGATTGCTCCGTAATGTAAGCGCCCCACACTCTCGCGAGCGCTTCTGCCCGCTCGGCAGGAATTAACTAGCGGATCAAAAAATAATAGTGACGAGGTCCGCGGATTCCGATCAGGATAACGAAGCAGTTCGGGGACAGAGAAAAACGATAGTTAATTTAGAGCCCCAGCTCCGACGATCGAATCGACTGTTCTGCTCCGAAAACAGCATATTCGAGCATCACGAATTTTAACTTATTTCGTACCGATGTTTACGGTTCGGCAAATAAATAATGTGTATTTTGTGATTTATTTGACACGTAGGATATCGATCCTGGCGAAATTACGTGTTTTAGGAAACTTATTTGTTAGCGTAGGAGGAAAATTGATTTCGGGCACGGTATAGTTTATTAATATTTTCGAAATGTATCAGAATATCGGTTTATAAATAATGTCTGAAATTGCACGTTTTATGAAAGCTAGAATAACAGGGAAATTGTTTCAAGTTATGAATTTTATCAGCATTTTCAAAATGTACTGTGACATTGATTTTTCGGGTGAAATAGGAATGTTATGAAAACAAGTATTATATAAGAGAAAAATTCGTATGGAAGAGTATTCAATTTATTAACACTCTCCAAATGCACCGCGACGTCAACGCTCGGCATGAAATAGAATTCCATGGAAACTGGTTCGAGAGAAAAATGGATTTCAACCGCTATAAAATTTATTATTGATTTCCAAACGCATTCTAACGTCGGATCTCGAAGCGAAGTACAATTTTTACGAATAATTTACGATATTAAACATTTTTCTCAACCCCAGGAAAAATCCATATCCATACAAATTCATCTAAAATATCTACTCTAACCAAAAAATTAAGTAAACGGCCGAATGAACTGTTGGTCAAGGTCACGGCAGAGTAAATAAAAAATAAACAAACGCTCACAATAAAATATATACAAGAGCAACAGAGGGATGAGCGTGAAAATAGTGAAAAAAACATGTATTCGTGCACGCAGCAGTGGTTGGTCGTTTTATTAGACTATAATAGACGTTTTTTTTCTGTCCGGACAATATAAATGGCGATAATGCATGGGATTCACGGTCGTTTTTATCGTATCCAGAACGCTAGAATTTATTATCTACCGTGGACCACACCAGTGAAAATCCATTTTCACGTACCTATTTAACGGAAAACGCTCGCGGCGCTGTTAATCATTTTATTCGATTGACTTGTTATCTATTCCGATTTGGTCCTCGTTTCACGCAATATCCATCAAAACTAATACATTAATCTGAATTGTTTGAAAAATTCAATTTCAAGGATATCGAAGTTTTCGATGAACGTACCGATATTTTTCTAAATATGAAATACTTATAGTTCACCTAGCTTCGTTACCGAAATATTTGTTATTAAAACATAGATTATTGACAAATAACAGCCAAACCTTCGAATAATAGTATTTTTAACCAGGCTTCTAATTTTCCTATCGATAACCGAAATATCCGAAATAATGTCAAGTATAATGTGTCTCGTTTCAGTAATCACCAGTTTCAAGTCCTGCCCAAAACTATTCTCGATGTTTCATGCATCCAGCCTAATTTTCCGTTCAATCGAGACTCATCGTTTGCAAAGTTTCGCATACATCGAAATTCTATTTCACCATCCGCTGGATTACCCGGAGTGGCTCCCGGCAAGCATAGAGGAAGCCGTGTAAGAAATTTCTGTTGATTCTGTAGTCCTCTTCGAGCAATAAGGTCCCATTGCGAATGAATTAGCGTCATCAAGATAGCGAAGTCACTTCAGAGAGAATTCCAGCGACCAATTTAGCTGGCTACATTGTCGAGCAGGTTCCCGGCGAATAAATCCTCCGAGATTCTCTTTCGGATAACTTTCACTTGGTCTTTTAGAAGATTTCATACGATACTTCTGTTAGATAAGTTTAACTAGGTAAGTCGTCGAAACGACCCTGCTATTCTATTCCGTGAAAGAGATAGCGGCCCTTCAATTTTGAACCATTAAAAATTACGTCATCGACGTAACTGCCTGGATCACGATAGCAACGGTTATAGCATTTTCTAGAGATACTTCTAAGATTTTCCCACAAAAATATTGCAGGGATTATAAAAAGGACTAACGTTTTATATAAAATGCGTCGACTTTATAAATCAAGCATCCGGAAATAAATTGCAGTGTTTACAAAACAATTGTTTCCCACTTCTCTGATTTCAATTCGTATTTAACGTGGACGTGTCATAGGGCAATAAAATAAATATTTTTAGCGAAATCCGAGCCGAATTGAAATTAAATATTTGAGAGAAGCTTCTGTTTGTTTATCGTGGCGCGCTGCAAATACCAATAAAAATTGGGAATGCGCTTGATAAAAAGTTGGACGATCGGGGGATAATTACGAGAATTTTGTTTGAGAGCGGTGACATATGTTTGCGTACATCTGCTGATGCAAAATAACTATTTGCTGCTGCATTTGATAAACGAAAAATCAACAGACAGGGAATCTAACTCTGCGCACATCCGCGTAACTCTTTGATGAAATGAAAGTACAATATTTTCTCGCAACTGTAAGTTCCTTTAATAATCGAGGATAAAAGCTTCCTCGCCGTGTTTCAGGCGCTAGAAACCACGAGCTCTTGTAGACCGATCCAAATCTTGCAAGATTCCTGGCAAAAATTGCAAAGTTCGATGAAGCGGGGATGCTGGAAAAGTACAACAGCGAGGCAGACGCTTGCAAGTTTCTTAGCAAGCGCCGTGTTCGTGCATCTTCTTGAGGTATTAAGGACCCCGTCATAAATATGAAAGTGCACGCATCCAGCTTGAACATCCACAAAACTTTCCTCCGACACCTGTGTAACTTCATTACGCGGGCCCCCATCAATTCTCCCACGGAATTAGCGAATTTCTTCTTCGGGCTAATTCTATCGAGAAAATAAAAATCGGCATCGCATCAGAAACTTCATAATTTACCCAATAATTCGGTCGCGACAAAATTTTTGTTTATTTAATCGTCTATATTTATCGTCTATATTTATCGTCTATATTAACAGTTCAGAGTTCGTAATTATAAATGTACAATTTAATCATTCAATTCTGAAATTATAGATAAGACAGAATGGATTGACTTAAAATGTACAACTATTTCAGAAACTCGTATGAAGATTCAGAACACATATAGATTGTTGCTTAAAAGGTATCATCGTTATTAGGTTATTATTTCAGTAATTTATTCTATTTCGCCGATTCGCCGAATATCAAATTGGTGTGAACTATATTTAGTTTGAACGATTAACGACATGCCAAAACTGATCCGGTTCAATTCAGATTTGAATGCAAATGGTTGGTTTGGAACAGGACCCCTTAAAAATAGGAAAAGCGAATATGTATCGGAATAGCAAGGAGTTTAACGCCGCTGGACGTCTCGCAGCATAATGTAACTGTAACTTAACCTTTCGTATTCATCAAAAGTTTCGCGCCACGCCTCGTTATAAGGCTGTCGGGTCAGAATTCGGCGTTAATGAAAGTGTCGTTACTGCCTCGCAATAATGGCCAGGCCTTATTGCGAAAGTTGTCTCATCAACGAATTTCGGTTTCGGTATAACTGCGCGCGGTATCAATTCATGGAAGAAACGAGAATTATTTCCGTCCCTGTTTCAACGATCTGCAAGCCCGGCTCGCAAAAACGATTCGTACGTCTCGATTAAAATCATACGAGCGTGCAATGTACATACATTCTCGTTCGGAAATCGTTTGACATCTCGGTAAAGGCAAAATGATAAAATGGTTATAAAACTCCACAAATATTGAAGTACACAAATTAATTTAAATTTACAGTCTGCGAAACTCCTCTGGGCTGCGAACTATTTTTAAAGTTCAAAATAATCACTGGACAGCGGATTTGAATGGAAAATTATTTCCATGAAAACTGTTTTCCATTGATCCATTAATTTTTTTCTAATTAATAATCAATTTATTCTTGATAGTTATTTTGTATTTGTATTTCACAGATTAAAAATATTTGCTCGCGTAAATCCTTTCTCGATTTTCGTTGTAACATGTCTTCCATTTTTTGTACTTGTATTCAATGTTATCGTTCGTCGAGGGTTTTAACGCAAGCTTAGCAGAAACCTGCAATCTCTCAAAATATTTTATTCGAGGGTTTTCGTAAACAATTTTCCCCGCAGATTTATTAGGAAGAGATGCACCAGATAATTAGTACAGGGGAATAAAATTTTTTTCAAAATCGCGGTGATACTCGTGGAAAGTTGATGTTAATGATAAGTTTACGTTGTACGGGACCGATGCTATAGTTGCGCCGTGGATTTACAGTTGAAGATTGAAAGGGTCGGATAAAATAAATTGTGACTTTATCGCCTTTCTGCTCGGCGGGTTCAACGTTTCGAAGCGGAAATGAGGAGCGGGATCGCTGTTAATCCGGCCGCGATCCACGCTGTCAAATTATCAAATAATTTCGAGCGATGCATCGTTGCGCAATCGGCGTAGACACGGGCGCGGGCGTCAGGCGAAATTCTAGCCGCATTTCGGGTTAGATTTAGAATTATTTCGCCGTCGCGACATTTTCACCAAGTTTCTCGAGACGTCACGTAAGCTGCGCGGGACAACTCGAAGCGTCCCTGATTTCGTGACTGATTGTGACATGGTTATGCGAAATGCGTGCGCGGAAATGTGAATAGAAATATGCATATTGCATGCCGCGGCCTCGGCCCAACCCTCCATGCCCCCTGTACCCCACCCCCATCGAGGAATTCTAATTGTGCTGAATTTTATCGGTAACCGGCGAATATTTTAGACACATGTCGGCGTAATTCGTTTAAACGTTTAATCGAACGCTTAGCACGCCGAGGAATTAGGCTTGCGAAGATGAATGGTGGAAAATAGTCCATCTTTCGATTGTAATTCAAATAATCGCGCAAAAGCAAACTTTAGGAAACGAATACTGCAAATGTATACGAATGTTTATTTTAGAAGTACAGAAACTTATTTATTAGACAGCTGACTTTATGCGTACAATATTCTCGTTTCTCTTTTTGTTGATTTTTAAGGAATCGATATATCGAGATTTTTAATAAAATTCAACGAGGTTTGTGTCTACCTTGCTTATCGCAATGCAATAAAATTCCTAACAGTTCAAACTAGACGTTCATCGACTTTCATCTTCCATAAATAAGCCCATGAAAATGTACGCTCTGCATAAACAACGACAGTCTCCGTAATACTGTTAACTGATAAGTGAACTGCGCATCTTTATGAAAATAGAAATTTTTATGCGGTTATTCGTGTAAGCTGGAATCAAAGATATCTTCGTACACTCAACAACTACCCAGTAGATTCACATTAAAATAAAAAGCTTATTAACGCTAAGAACGACACGTACTTCGATGAAGATATTTATTTAACAATTTCAATATTAAATGATCAACGGCGTTGACATTAAAATACCATCGAACGTTTACCTGCGGTAAACATTAAAACATCGTACGAAATGCATGAAATCTGTAGGATACCGATAAGAAATGTAGTCCATATTTATTTATGACGTCGGAGAAAACAGCCAGCGATAAAAATAATAATATTCTTGGAAGAAATATCGAGATCGTTGTAAAATCCGAAGCGCAGACAGCAACGACAAGAGTGCTCGAGGCAGAACAGCCCGTAAAAATGGCGAACGAGATCGAAATAATGGCAGGCGTTTGCCGCCATTCTTTCTATAATATTTCGTTGTGGGCGTGTGTCGCAGGCTCGGCCGACATTCTCGTTCGTTACGTAACAGCTGCAGCCTGATAATGAATGTGAAATACAGGTGCACCGAGTTACGAGGTTGTTATTGCCGGCCTCGGAGAGAGTGTCCGACGGAGTCCTTCACGCGAGGCTGCAGGAAAGATGGCCGCGAGCAAAGAGGAACGACACGGAATAACGTATCGGTCGACGCGACGATATGATCGATGTTCCACTTCCCATTAAAGAGAACACGAATTTCTACTCTTTCGAGGAGGCAGGGCTGCAGGGGTCTGCTGCTGCAACTTCAACGACGGTAGAACTAAGTTAAAAGTTAAAATATATAAGAGTAAACGATGACAGGCTATAAATTTTCTCGGTCCGATCTACTAGGTCTTTAGAGCACCATTTCTATTTCCGTATTATCCTTTCCCTTCAATTTCTTGATTATTGCATAATTTTGAAAAATCTATGGCACACGGCTAAACACTTTTTAATGGAACCTTCAATGGCAACAGCAATTTTCATTGTGAACTGCCGAATCGCCCTCGATAACGTCGTCTGATAGTTCCATTTAAGATTTCAATGCAAAAGAAAATATCTATGCTTTCTTTTGGTACAGCACAATTATTGAAAATCCTATTAACAGGCTTCCGGTAGGTGAAGTGTTAATTAGGTTCTAATTTCTTCGATATCGATTAATTTTGAATAGAGATGCCTGGGAGTCTCTGGAGGATCATAGGATCTCTGGATGTTCGTAGCGAGGAATTCCGAGTGCAGGTCGCGTTGCTCGAAAGGGTTACCCTTCATACTATACTTATACTATACGTACATTTCGTCGCGCTTCTCACTTCCGTTCCCTTTTCCGCGATGTTTCCGCGCGGTCAAGAAGAAATCTCAGCCAGACGGAAAACACACAGCCCCCGGCAAATAAAATACTGCCGACGAGGTACGAACAGTATCTTCAGAATGAATCTGCAGACACGGAATACAACGCGCTCTGCCCCGTTATATACACGCGAGGGGTGTCGGGAAACAATAGGGAGAAAAAAGCGCTGCCACTGCGATCCGCTACCAAGGCATACAATTTTTTCTTTGGCTTTTACTGCCTTCCTTATCAAGGACGCAAAACTCGAGTTCTTTGTGCCATGCGTGGAACAGAGATCGTTTTCTGCCGCGTTGGCGAGGTTGAATCATCAGACACCTTTTCGAAATTCATTTGAACGCACCTGTCCACGAATTTGTAGAATTCAATTTTGTCAAATTTAATGTTGGCAGAAGCGATGCATGCACGCAAGTTAATAAATAACGTAACACCCGTTTAACGTAATGTTTGTCGTCGAGGTTGATTATATCTTATCGTTTGATCCTTCGTAACGTCGTGTGTTCGCATTTAATGTCCCATTTATATTAATGAAATATGTATGTTAGCTTCATTCGCTGCGCCAATTCTGTCGGATTGGGTCACAATATCCCAGTTTAACAAGTTCAATGGAAGACCGGGAAATGTTCGAACAGAATTTTTGGAAATTGTATCTGTAGAAGTCGGACACACAACGGTGAACAGGTCTGACTGTTGACACGACCGGACCGTTCCGCTTCCATTTTTGCGGATTTTCAGAGGATACACTTTCGCGTCGCTACAAACGCTACGGATTAAACGTACAGCTAAATTTATTGCTCCGTTAAACAACGAATAAACCGAGGCTTTTATTGAATTTTTTGCGTCACTCTTTTTAGACCGCGTGCAGATAAATTCAAATTACAAAGGACACGAGATTTACGTTGCACAGATATCTCTTAGTTTACGCTGACGTTTCGACTCCGGTCTACACGATAAATCAACATTTTCGGGAGTGAATTAACCAATAGAAAAATTAAAGGTGACGATTTTGAAGCAGAGAAACCATGCTTATTTTAAGACTTTATCTATGGAAAAATATTTTTTTTCAAATGTTTAAAGAGTTTTTAAAGAGACCGAAGAGACACGGTGGGCCGTGGAAGGCGAGAAAATACGGAATTAGAGTCGGATCTTTTCCGCTTCGGTGTCCTCCATTCGTTCAAACTTAAAGGAATATTGGCCAGTCGCGTGGCACTCGGAATTACGTCCTCTTCGCTTTGCGAAGCCAGCAATCAGGATCCGTCATAAGACTCAAACGTGTTCGTGCTCTTAATTAACGCAACCGACTTCTTTATACATTCGCACTGTTTCCCTTAATTAACTGGCGTACCTTCCAACTTAAGACGCGAGGTTAATTTCCCGGAATAAAATTCTAGAATAAAATTCTAGAATATAGTTCGCCCTCGAATTTATTTATATTCTTCTTCTCCTGTTCGCGTAATTATGCTCCCCGGCTGTAACGAATGCATGTCTCGCGCCGACGACAACGCGTTCAATTACCGTCGTAAACGTTCCTCCATTGTTCGACGAACAAACAAATTTCGTTTCGAAGGTATTCTGTCGGTTGATGCGTAGTTAATTCGAATAATAGTGGTCTCAGCCGTATTTTGCAGCTTGCCGTATTTTCACGAGCCAGACTCGCGATGAAGATTTCTAACAAAGTCTAACAAATACGAATGTCGCGCGTTTAATGTTAAGAATTAAACTAAACGTAGCCGTACAAAAAATATACATATTCTTTTCCCTTCTACGACATTTTGTTGTGCATAAACACGCTTCAATAGCTGTAACTGTAAAGAAAATGGCGCGGCAAGGTGTTAAATACAGATCGACAACGAGCCCGAGTGTACAAACAAATACGAAGACGAAAAATGAAATTGTGGAGCGTCGACAGGTCATATCGAACAGAAGACGAATTAACGCGATACGCGAATCGATGCGAAACAACCGAGTCAAAAATCGTGTCGCGAGGGGGGTCATCGTATATCTTGATTAATTTCTGAATACGACCAGCCGGTAATCCCGCAGAAACCGTCGAAACAGCAACTCGAACGCGGGAGAACACGGCTATAAATGCGAGCGTGGCACGCTTAATTATTATAAATCACCGGAAAGGATCACCCGTCGCCGCGGCCACCACCGCTAACGATTTTTTTTAAAATTCGCCAGCCTGTAACCGCCACCTTAATGGAAATTATCGATCATTCCTGGATCGATGCATCCATCTTTCCCGAACAGAAATGTTTGCCGTTTCGCTCGGTAGCCACCGTGAACGACCAAATACTCGCATTCTTCGCTTCAATATTTATTAGGATTTATACGAGTCGAGCTAGAAAGGATGGGACGGTAATTCTTTTAATTCGCGAAAACAATATCGAGTTCGTTTTTTTAAAGAAATTAATTCAATATCAGGCAAGTCTACAGGCTATTCCAGCAACGAAAATTTTACCTCCGATCCGAAGAATTACTATATCTGACAGTGCAAACGACAAGTGAAATTGAATAACTACATCTGCCAAGTGAAATTGCTTAATTTCTCGAAATTATTGAATTTCAATAACATCGCGTTGTTCTGCAACTTTAATTCGTTTCTTTTGTGTTCCATTAACGAGAGGGTGATCACGGACATCCCCTTTTAACTTTAACTCCTTTTTTCGCCACTCTTTCGAAGCCTTTTGTTTCTTTCGTTGGCGCGGAGAAAAGCAAAGGGCATAAAATGCTGCCGGTAATTAATACGTAATTGTAACGTACTTTCAATTAATACGGCCGGTGTTTAATAGTCTCGCGGCCCAACGAACCGCGGCACGGAAACGGCCGACAGTGTATGTACTTATGTACGCGCGCGCGTGCGTGCGTGTGTGTATTTCTTGGCCCCTTTCCCACAATCCACAATCCACAACCCACAACGAGCTCTTGCCACGAGTCGGGATTAGCGTAATTCGTGAAGCGCCAAGTATAGTAAACATTTGCTATTTCAACGTGTCTCTTTGTTTCTGTTCACCGGCGTATCTCTGTCTCCGTGGATCCTGCCGTTCTGCTTCCTTTCGGCTGTCTACTTCCGTTTCCGCGTTCCGCCATCTGTTTCTTTACTTATTTAAATTTCCTTTCAATTTCTGTTCCTGCGTTTCACGCGTTTGCCGAGGGAAATCCTTGTTATCGCTCTTGATTCGTTCGCTGCGTTTTGCAACTGAACAATTCAATTGAAAAAAATCGAATTGTCCGAAATTGGTAGCAATCTACGAAGCGTCTTTTGAGGTACATGTCGAGTAAAACACGGGGGAAGAAAAAATTGGTGGATCAAAGGATTAAGTGGTCGACAGGTGTGTCATTCGTTACATTCGTAGCCGCATAGTTGCGGGACATTTCAGGGCGGGTAAGGAGATCGATTGACTTTCGACTCGGAAGAAATTTCATTGGCTACGTGTACCGGTGGTCTTATCGCGCGCGGTGATGAGAACACGGCTCGCTCGAATTTTTCCCCGGGTCTCTCAGTTAGATGGAGAAGCAGATGGGGAACGACAGCGGAAAAGACGGAAACAGGATTTCAGGAAACGAACGAGCGTACCCTGAAGCCCGAAGCGAACCAAGGATCGAACGAGGGGTTGTCGGAGCTGTTAAGGCGTCTGCCACGAGAGCGGATCCGAGGAAGAGGTTCCGCGGTAATTCCCGCGTCGATGCCTAATTGGATTATCGGAAATTGCCGTATTTTGTTTGCCGGCGATGCTACGCGAACTGTCGATCGGCGAAACGTGCTCCCAGGTGTTGATAGTCATTTCACAACGGCCACCGACGCAACGTCTTATCGTTAACCAAATCATATTTCAGCTTGTGCTCCTTGTTACGAAATGTTTCTAAACTAATCAGACGGCTGTTTTGTACCGAGATTCTGGATACATATTTTCTATTATTTGGACTGTACAGGGGAATTTTTTCAAGTCGAAATACTTAAAATTGTAGGAGTTACAGAAAGAATTGTTTCATCGATGCTGATGTACATTTCAAGGCTCGTGCAATGATTATTTCTTTAGCAAAGAACTCCCTGAACAACATACAGTGGATTCATTTTCCAGCCTCGATTTAAAATATTCATCAGTAGACTGCGGATTTTATGCATTTATCGCGAAAACGAATAAATGTAATTTAATGCAGTGGACGGAATGAAAGACTGACCTTCATATTTGGCTTCTGTTCTATACAATTTGTACGATTTTGATTTTCCACAAAAATCCGCAGTTTGTACACTACGTACAATAAATATCATATAATGAATGGCTCTAGCAATTAGGTTAACGCCCGTATCGTGTCTGCCAAGGATAGTTCCGGTATACGTATCAGAAGTTTTCGGATTACAGAAGTACTGCAACAAGATTTCCTCCTGGGAACGCAATTCGATTACAGCGTCGCGCCGGTCAAAAGGTGTACGTACTATCGTTCCGTGATTAAGACTATAATGTTAGAATATCGGTCCACAGCGGAGAATGTGCATAGCAAAATTGCTGGCCCGATTTGCGGTTTAATTCTAGGGAAAAGTGGGTGGTGTAACGTGGCCTTTGATTATCGCCGGAGGAGGACGTCGCCGAATCAGGATCCTCGTTAGGTTGCATCTTAATTAAAGCGTTAGCGTAACAGGATTCGAAAGAACGAGGACCGTGTGAATCGGCACCGTAGCTTCGTCACTGCTGGTCGCCGAGATTAAGTTTCCACTACCCGAAAGAATATTTTATCGAAGCGCTGGTATATTTATAGTTCCTGACGAGACTCGTACAATCGATATTACCAACTATGGCAATTATGGAGAAAGGTATAAATTGAGGGAGGGTAAATGAACGTTTCGCGAAACTAACAGAAATATCTAATTAGCGATTGTAAAATGATTTTCGAACGAAATGTAAAATGATTGTAAAATGATTGTTACGAGACGAGCAGTTGAAAAATTGCGAATCGGACGACATAATAATTTTATTATTCCAGAATATCGTACTCGACTATAATTTTTTATGCGAACACTGTTATTAAAAATATGAAATTTGATCGAAACATTCTTTTCGAGCACCCTGCAACCTAAATTCTTTCATTTCTCTTGCCGGGAGAATATAATTTGGCGACGCGCAAGTATTTCTTGTTAAAAGTTCATCAACGGTCAGCATCGAAGAGCACGGGGAATGGAAAAATTTGGGAAACGAAGTCGTGCGTGCACACGGAAAACCGTCGAATGAGCCAGGAGCGGCGCGCGTCTCGTTGGAACTTTCGTTGGTCGAGTAATTTTTACGTTTTTTGCGAGTAATTATAACATACTGGGTCGAGAGTAAATAGTTGGCTGCCCCTGAAATTTGAACCGCCGAGAACGGGGTAATAACGCGGCAACTAGCACCCTGCTTGTTTCTGGCTAGTTTTCTACTTTAAATGAAATTAATTGCCGCCTAGCGGTCGAACCGCAACGCTGCGGCGCGCCTTGATAAGCTCGAGAGGAAAACCGTGATAAGTACGAATGGAAAAACTTGATGGGATCTATGGGGACTGGAGAAAAAATAATTGCAGAACTCGTTTTTGCACAATTAGCAAACAGATGCACAACCGGAAAATATATGAATTTTTTCCAGGTTATTATCAAATTGTCTGCTACGCTATCAAATATGATAGGGAAGGGTTAGCCGGTATACTTGAACCGGATCGACGACACTCGCAGAATCTAAAGCACAGCGGCGCACAGTGGGCCGAATCGAAGAATTTAAGGACATTCGACCAAAAAGTCGACTTTTCGAAATCGAAAACTAATCTGTGCGTATCGCTTTGTAAGCGTCTATAGACCTCGAAAACAAAGAAATTTATGAAATCGAATAAATATTTTAGTTACCACGATCACTTAAAGTCGAGCGTTTCCGAAAGTAGCATATTTCACCAGGAAAAATTGCTTAAGTTCTTTGCGATCTCCTCATCTATTCGTCCCATATTTTCTCTTAGTTCTTTTTTGTACGATATAGAGCATCCCTTCTCGATAAGAAATCATATATTTTTTTAATAATTCTACAGGAAAAAACAAGTAAATTTTGTCCGAAACATTGTTTTGTCAGATATTTCCATGATATGTTCCATGTATATAAGAAAACTGTAAGATTTCAATATCCAATTATTATACAATGGTTTAAATCGGGAAAGCAACTGATTCGACGACTACATAAAAATTTATAAAATAATTAACTAACAAATTAAACAAAAAATGTATTCCAACATGTATTATTCGAAAGAGTATTTTATAATATTTTTTAGTTTAGACCTCGTTTCAATATCTGAAACGGTTCAAAAGTTATGCGCAAATGTCCCTAAATTCTTCGATCCGGCCCACTGTGCGGCGTTCATAAATCGCGTAACGGGAGCGCCCTCTTTCCCGTCGGATTATTCCGGCGCGTCTAACAGCGATCGTAAAAAACCGTGAATCCAAAGGGGCAGTATTTTATATCGAGTCTGGTGATTTAAAGGACAGGGTTGTTGGCTCACGCACCTCGTCGGGCACCGGGCCGACACACAATCATCCCCGTCATGGTGTTCTGCTTCTTTGTATTTGTCGATGGAGTTTTGCGTCGGGTGGTGCGTCTATTCGCGAATCAACCTGTCCGTGTCTACGGGATACGGCCGCTCGATTATACAGACGGACTTCCGATTCTATCCCCTGCCGCCACCCCGCAATCGGTATAAAGTCAAACAGTCGGGGTGCGTTTATTAGATTTCTCTGAATTCGCGTGTTTGTCACGATTGAACCGTTTCGTTACATTGTAGCGTCAAACCGAAACGGGAAAGAGAGAGAGAGAGAGATAGAGCGATGTGCAGATAGAGGAATGGGGGTGGAAGAGGGGTGGAAGAGGGGTGGAGGGGAATAGAAACTATTTCGCGCGCTGCAAATTCATCAGGGACGCCGGTGACTGGCTGTCGGCGACGACGGGGGTTCAGCGGAAAAATAGCGTACGTGTTTACAACGAATCAAAATTCGGGCAAATGTTTTCGGTAACGTCCGGGATCTATGACGACTGTTTGTCTTGCACTTTCACCTGTTTGATTTGTCGCGCGTCGCGCACCTTTTTTGCGAAACTGTGCGTCGCGCCGGTGATTTCGAGCCGGCAACGTTCGAATATCAACGTTCTACGGACGTGCTCGTCCAAAGCAAGCGTAATGTTCTGTAATAGATTTGTAAAAACGATCTGCAGCTGCTCCCGACAGTTCCGGATACACGGTGATTTGAAAAATGGCGGTAGAAAAATGTGCGATAGCGCATGTATTTTTTGTCGTGCATTGTAAATTACGCGGAAGTGCGTGGATCGGATTGCGGAAATCGGAAAATTTACGGATTCTCTCACTTTTTTTCCTGTTTCGCGAACTGTTGGATTCTTGTTCGAGTTACTTGACAAAATTAAGTTCGAGCGAAATATATTGACAGATGATTAGCGATGTCGCAGTGACGGATGATAAACAATCGAACATTTCGCATGCCAGACACTCTTGATAACGTCGCCGCAGATAATATTAATACACCGTTTGCGTATCAATTATGTGCATAACTATTTGATGCATCGGAGTTTACGCAACCGCCACGCATGTAAATCTCCATCTACAAATGTAATTATCATTTGATTACCTAGACCATTTATTGTCATTTGAACGGTATCGGACCGTGAATTACGCACATACGTCGATATACATATGCATACGGCACATACATACACAATAGATCACGCGGCGTCTCTAATTGTACGACCTGGACGCGTTCACGGGGAAAATCAAAGAGAGATCCCCGTTATTGTGCAAAACAGTTGCATCATCTACAATACGTAGATTCTACGATTTAGACTGACGAGATAAAAGACCATTTTCCATAACCGTTAATATATTGCTTGAAATTTTATGAACCCGAAAACAGTGGAATTTCACGAACCCAAATTCCCACGGAAATTTAAGGGAAGTTATTGTTTCTCTGCGTGCTAAATAACTTTTACTAAGAACGCAATTGCGATGATACTTTTCAGTGAATTATTGACTTAATCTCTCCTTTGGTTATTTTCAATTTTTAAAAACGCTAACCAGCAAACAAAATGTATTCGTTGCTTCCACGAAAGTTCCCGAAAATTTCAACAAAAAATAATATCGTTTCGCAGCTGTGAAAACTAAAATTTGCTTCGCAATATCGTCTAGAAACGATTCGGAAGTGGCTCGATTTCGTCGACGCGAGGATTAAGAGAAACAGATACAATCCGTGGGAATTTCACAATGGAAAAACGATACAACGAAATTACCAAAAGTATATCCGTGGCGAGAATAATCCTCGAAATATTCGCAGAAGTAATGAGGCGGCATAATTACGAGTGGACCAGACCATTCGATCGGATACGAAGGAATCCGCGGCTTGGAACGAGCCCGAATACCCACGGAAAATTAAGATAAACGCTTAAAAGCGGCGTAACGCGGCAGATCGGACGACAATGGGATTTGTTCGGCAGGGTAAAAAGGTTAGTTCGGCAAATGAACGGAACGCGGGACATTAAATCGGTAATGCGATAATACGAATCCGGAGCAATGGGAGTAATTCGGAATATAACGAGTTTCAATTAGGCTGGGCCGAACGCAAATGACAACGAGCTGACCCAACGCGCGACGCGAGGCGCTTACGAATATGCAAATACTTCCGGTTCTGTCTCGCTGCGAAAATAATTCCCCGGGACGAAATTGTTTAAACCGCCGGTATTAATAACCTCCTACGCGATAATGCGCGCAATTGATCGTAATTAGTGTGTCAACTGCACGGCAATTATTAATGACAGTTATTTCTGTGGTTAACAAAGCCCATTCGGTTGAATCACACCGAAGATTAGAATTCTTAACTGCAAAAAGTATTTCAATTATGGGGTCACCGCACTCGAAGTAGAGGGCAACAACAGTATCATCGAGTTTCCGCTAGCGGATAATCGTTCGGGCGTGAAAAATGAGAAAGAAGGAAAGAAAGTTACCGTAGAAAACGGCAAAATTTATTGCCATGGCAACAGCTGTTCGTTCGTCGGAATATTCGCTCTTAAACGCACCTAATTCGACCGTGTCGAAAAACGAGATTGCAGAAAATAAGCTCTCGAGTGCGAAGAAAAAGAAAAAGAATGAGATTCGTGAAGAAACGAAAGCATAAATTCTCGCAAATTCAAAGTACAGATTTAAACGCGTCTCGAAGCGCGGTTCGACTAACTCTTTGTCGGGTTTGGCTAAACAATAACGGAGGATAAGTCGAATTATAATTAATACGAACGACGGATCGCTGTAATACCAGTTGTTATTGTCGGGGAATTTTCGAGGACGGATATAATTAACAAAACCCGCCCAATTAGTAGGACATCAAAAGCCATATAATTACGGGAACGCACAGAAATTAAGAGTCTTCGGGCTCAATCAAAACCCTACTTGAAGGATAATTGTTACGTTTTGTGCCAGCCGATTTGTGCGATGCTTTTCCCTTTGTTCTTCTGTACCATAATTTATCGTTATAGCATAATAATGCCAGTGATCGATATACTTCGGACAAAATGTAACACGACAGCTTCGGGATGGTAGGTATCGATTTCAATTATGTATTATATAATATTTTCGACAATGAATGCTTAATAAATGATTAAAATTTTTATGAAAATACATAAATGGATAATCGTTACGTAGGAATCGAAATGTTCTATGCAACGTCTGAACAAAAAATCGCACGTCGAGCTTTGTGGGATCATCGTAAAGAGAAAACGAGTCTTTGATTTTTCGCCTGCCATATGCATAATCGTTTGGCTACTATCATGATTGTACATACAATTGAACGCGGCGCGACGAAGTAAAATCGTTTAGATCGAGTTTGTCAATTACACCGGCCTCCGCCTCCATTATTCCGGGATCGTTTTCCGGATTGCATTGTAGCTGGCGAAATTCGAAACGGGGCTCCTGCGAAAAAAACGTGTCGATATTCGAGAGCTCGCGAATAACAAAATGGACACGGCGAAGGTCTCCGCACGCGGCCAGCGCGATAATTAGTTTTTGCGCGATCACGAAATTCCCCGAAGGACCTTCCGGCCCGCTGGCTAATTCTCTTCGCTGGCAAATACTCGATATTGCACGCCACGGCCAAAGGGTGTCGCGGTTTAATTGAACCTGCTGTCTCCTGTGCTACTTTTTTCATCTTCTCCCCAACCGCTCTCTCTCTCTCTCTTTATTTCCCTGCCCGGAGAGGTATCCCCGAAATCGTGCGAATTCGTCGGATTATTCGCCGATTATGTAGTACCGTTCTATCAACAACAACCTTTTGCTGGGGAATCGCGAATCGAATTTCGCAAAATAGTTTCACAGAAACAGGAGTCCTAACGTTAAGGTTTTAGTATGGTAGTGGAAATACTTGTTTGTGGTCTGATGCTTGGAACTGACGTTTCTTTATATTGCCACATCATCTATGTATGCGTCTTCTTTACCCGACATTAATTTCCTACTTGGAAAATGTTTACCTTGCATAAAGATCAATAGTCTACCGATAAACAAACAGGATTGTTAGCCCACGCCGGCTCCAAAATGGTTCTCCTTCGTTTCCGAGAAAATGAACGCGGCTAATTCGTTCCGCGATCCGCTCGGAAAACAAGCCGCGCACAATTTACGCGGAAATCGCAAATCATTTACAGAATCGAATTACAATGGAAATATCGTGCGGAAATTATTGACCGACGCAGAAACATTCCCCGGCCATTGTAGCAACAGCAACAATCCGGCGAACTTCTTTTTCAATCCAATTCGTTTCATTGTTGTTTCCCTCGGCGCGATCGAGTTGTTCGCTCGACTAATTGCGTTATGGTCGCGTCGCAGTATCGGTGTGTTCGTCCGAGGCTCTTTTGTAAACAAATGGCCTGATACTTCCGTAAATAGGCTCCGGAAAAAATGAAAATATTCTGCTTTCCGTGTTAACGAAGCAACTCGGCAAACTCGGATTCATATTTGTTTTATAACGAACCACAGCTTATCAGCAATAATTCACTTTATACTCGGGGAACTTACGAGCGTACAAACAATCGCATAGACAATGTAGTAGGCGTTACCTAACAAGCACAAAGCGTGAATATGCTTTCGCATCGTTTAAGTTTGCGAGAGGAAGAAAAGTGGAAATTGGCGCAGCGAAATTTCGAAACAATTTCCGTCGGTAGGCAAGAATTTTTCCAACGGAAATGCGGTTAGCGCGGGAATGAATTTCGAGCGAATCCGCCATGGAAATTCGTACGATCGATGTAATTTCGGCACAGTGATGTACGCGCCAACGAAATCGCCCAGCACGGCTCATAAAATATCTATAAACCGAGATTCGGCCACCGAATTGAACGGCAAAGTAAACATCGTATTTTCCTCGACGCCTGCGCGACACTTTGCTAATTGAATCGTTCGTCCAACGTATTTCATTGTTCAAATTTCCTCTGTCAACCTTTGATCCGCCACTCGTCTGCCATACTTTAATATTTCGTTTCATTCCATTCGTTCGAACATTTTAATACGCCAGATGAAATCTCCGTGAAAGCCGTTTATTCTAAAAAAAAATGTTAAAATGTAATGTATTAAATTCTACTTTGTTAGTCGTTTGTTTCAAATGAAGTTCTAGACCCGTTATTACAGAATTGTCCGACGAACACGCTAATAAACCGTCACAAAAGAAATTGCCTATGCTATAAAATATTTCTACGTACAGAGCGTTCATTTCAATCGACTATAGTGTTTTAAAACAGCTTTTCCAATGAGAATTGAGTGGGTAAAAATGAATTTTATTATACGACGAAGGTAAGAAGATAGTTTTGACGAAGGGAAGAGACAGGTTGGAAGACGGACGAAAGAAGTGAAACAGAAAGCAATCGGAATCGAACTGTTTCCACGGGAGTTCCCGATTGAAACGCGGATCGATCGATGAAACTTAAATCGAATCCTTCCCTCGTCAGAAGCACCGTCCCGGCCTGGAGACACTGAACTGGACACTGGGGAGGATACGTTTTAATTATCGGTAACTACCGGCAGTCTGATCAGAGACAAAGAACACTGGCTTACAAAGGAAGAGAAGGAGAAATAGTTTGACTTTTCTGGGTGACCGATGTCGGAGACATTTGCAAGAGATCTGAGAACGGCTCCCGATACTTTCCCTTTGATTAATTACGGCGGCAAATATTGCACTTAGTCTTTGGGAAAAAATGATCGAATTACTCCTTCGATTTCTCTTTCAACTATCAATCGCAAATTTAGAAAATAATATATGGAAAAACGTTCTTAACGAAGAAATAATTACGAGTCGTATACAAGCGTGGCTTTGCATACTTGAAGCGCACACGTTAATTGGAAAGAAATATTGTTTTAAAAAATTTATTACTGTATCGCAAACGTTTATGCAACATATATTCATAAACATGCTGGAGAGTATCGTTGTTATTTGTCTCTGGCACAATTTATAAATTATAAATTGAAATTAAAAATTCCATGGAATATTAAAATACCATTAAAAATATGTTTGAAAATGCTAAAAAAAGAATAGAAATAACTGAATGTATCGGGTGTAAACTGATTTGACATTTTTCATTGGAAAATCAGAACAATATTTTCTCTTGAGATTCCCTGACACGTTTTCGAAAGCTGCGGCGGAACTGATGCAGTCCAATGGAAGCGGAGCTTTTAGGGTACATGTGTAGGCAGTATTTAATCAGATAAGAGTGTGGCCGAAACACGTTCCAGAGATTCTTCGGTAGCCAAGCAGAGGGAGAGATAGAGAGAGAGAGGGAGTTGATCCTGCGGGTATCACGGAGTTTCGTTTCCGGAACGAAGTTACCGGAGGTCACGGATGCGGTTAAGCGAAAATTACGCGACAGCTCATCACGCGTTATGACTGTCCCACACGTTCCCCGGAGCGGATCCTTTCGGAAATGATCAACAAGATGGCGGCCCGTCCCCGTCACGTAAGCATGTAATGTTGCAACCGTGCTTTCGCGCTCGACATCCCATCCAATGGGCATCTCGAATACTATTCTCGGGGTTTGAAAAATTCCGGCGTTCGCCAATTAACGAAAGTCTGAAAACCGAAAGAGCATCGAAGATTTCAAACTAAAAATATTCTATATTTTCATTGAGGGAAATTTTAAACGGGAATTTTAAAAAGTAAGAAGTCCTTTGATTCGAAACAAAAACGTTTGCAATCCAGGAACAACCTCCTACCAGGCCCGGACAAAAAGCTCCACATATACAATAAATTGTGAATGAAAAGGACCATTTTAAATTCGAGATATTTTTCATCGCTTATAAAAATGATGCATAAAACAGGTTGATGAAACAGGTTCGCAAAGCAGGGGAACTACGTGCAGTGCCCATGGAAAAAATGTTAGAAACCTGAAAAAATATACAGCCGGGATTAATAAAAGGAGCTTCGTCAAAATTGAAGCGGAAGAGAAAACTTTTAAAATAGAAATGGTTTATATCTTTCTCCTAAAAAAATCATAAATATGAATGAGCTCGTAGGACAATGGAATTCGTTTCAGTACTCGTAGGCTACAGGAAAAAATTTCGAACTCGGGAAATTTTTATACGTTCTACCAAATTAGGGTTCGTTTAAAATTTTGTGCGAATAGGTAGATTTCTGAGAGGATTGTAATTGAATAAATATTTTTGAGGAGAGGTACACGTACTGTGCAGAGGAACGTCAGGCTTTGCATCTTGGTGTTTGAACTGAACATTTTCGACGGTACTTGGGGAATTGTGTCGCTGATCGTTCGTTAAGTTTTGACGAGGTCGTTCAGCTCAGAATACAGGCGTGGAAATGAGCAAACACGCGCGGTATGCTTCTAATTCCAGGCTGTGTTCCTGCATAAGCGAAATGAGACTACACTGGAACCTTGATTATGTGAAATAATCATGACACACTGTTTGGATAATCGAGTAAGTCCACTTTGCAGGATGTAAGATCGTTCGTTTCCAAACAATTTACTAGCATTCGCATAGAGTGCAAAGTTATGTTCAGGATTGTAGCACCCATTTGTAAAATTATTAAACGATTAATTCACGAGTTTCTGTCTTTAGAAAATGTACGATAAAGAACAACAGACAAATCTTCTATCGATAGACGATAGAAAGACATTAGAGTATATTATAAAACTGTAGACCGAAGAACACAGAGTTACTATTTGTTCAAGATTATAACACTCGAATAAAGTGCAAAGATACTATTTGTTCAAGATTTTCGCACTCTCTTGTTAAATTATTCGGTACGAATGCAAGCGTGCTTCTACCGTTTTACGATTTGTACATAGTAATACGTTTAATTTCGGTTTCTTTGGGTAAACATACCGGTTAGATGAATCAAGAATCAAAGTAAACATTTGACCCCGCGTGGAACTGTGCATTGCACACGCTATGTAATTAAAGTAAAGTTCCTGATAAGCGGTGAAAATTTACCTTTATAATTGAAGTTTGTGCCACGGATGCAACCGTGCTTATGCTCAAGCAGCGTAACTTTGAAAGCTGCGAAAAATGATGCCATGAATTATAAAGTTGACTTGGACCCAACGCGCGGAACTCTACCCTCCCTCGACTCATCGTAAAACTTCAAAAGTTTTGGCGTCATCTACTCCTCGAGATGGTATTTTCCGATAAGTATATAAAAAAAGTTTGTTAATCATGTATCGGATCATCGAGTAATCAATACACATTGGCATGACTCGTCAATCGATGGAAAAAGTGCGGGGAAGAGATAATTAATCTCGCCGAAGGCGACCCCATCAAAAAGGAATCTTGGGGTGTGAGTAACGATATTTTAAAATAATAAGTAACGCGTACTTCTAGCAATTATTTAATTAGCTTAAATTCGTGCGCGAATCAACTGTTATTTTCTTGAAGAAATACCATTCGCTGCAATATAAAAATCAAATTCCAAGTTGACTGTTTCAAATGACCACGTTAATAGTTTTTATACATTATTTTTCATTTGTATGCATTTATTGCAAAAGCGAATACGAGAAATACAAAACATCGAGCACATTATTATATATCATTCCTGACTCATTGAAACTATCGAAAGGATGAATAGGATTTTTATCTAACGACAGTCTAATTACGAATGCGGTGAAGGAAGTCCAGGGAAAAAACGAATTTGTAAGAAAACAAAAAAAGTGCAGGGAGAAATCAAATAGCGTTTGACGAATGAATCGACGCGCGATGATTTTGCGAAATGATCGCGGCTGGCGAAATTTCGGCGCGGTCTGTGCGCCACGATGCCGCTCGATAATGTCGGCGCATCGCAAATTTACAAAACAAGCCCGGCTAAATGACAAACGCTAATGCGAAACGATGCATCAATTAAATGGTCCTATGCAAATCGCATTTTCCTGGTGGCCATGGTCGCGTTCTGCACTTACGAGCGCGCGCGCAATGCTCGCCGTGAGTTGAACGTATGAATTCGTCGTCCACGCGAACCGATAAATGCCTCGCGCCAATTTCCTTAATTAATCGAGTGACAAACTTTTCGCATTCGCTCTCTCTCTCTCCTTTCCATCCTTTGCTTCGCCGAGTCGCTTGAAAACCTACTGAACTCTTATTCGTTTGTTACGCACGGAATTGCTTCAAGTATGCTTGAATTGAAACGAACGCAGTCGGCCCGCTTGGAGAGGCAATTTTCTTAATCACAGCGCCCGCGCCGCCTCAATTAACGCCTCGGCTATTAACGCGTTATCGTGCGGATAAAAGTAGGGTTCGCACCTCGTGGGAACGCCTCGTGGCTCGACATTACGCGTTGCTTTATTCTTATCGCGAAATTGATACGTGTTTTCGCGAGGTTTCCCTTGGAATATGAAAAGCATGGATCTTGATTCAGAAATTTATTTGCGAACTGATAACGCTTGTCGGCCACGAGGTCAAGGTGGAAATTGTTAAGTAAAGTAGTTAAGAACTCGCTGAAGAACTAACTGTTCAAAAAACTAAATGATCGATAACGTACTTAAAAATGTGAATGTACTTCAAATTCTAACTTTCTTTCTATGGAAGCTTCGATTATCTTTTTATAGTGGCTCTGATTTCATTCGCGGATATACTTTTTATTTTTCGACGTTTCATCGGGGTTGTGCAATTTTATTTTGCGTAGTCCGGCAGGACATTTAAAGTACGGCGTTTCAGAGAATTCCCCATGAAAACGAGACACTTGTTCTTTACGTCGGCATATTTAATCTATGTAAACTCGTTTTTGACAAGATTTCCGTAAAAAGAAATAGAGATATTTAGGTGAGCTCTTCGGACCGGTTCTCTTTGCATAATTGTCTGTCCCAGAAATAGTTTTATCTCGGTGGGACGAAATACGGCAAACTAGATTCTCCTTTAAACGCGGCTCTCTTTCAAGAATTATTTTCCTTTTTCCCTCCTTCTACGGATATCATCCTGTTT